>JABFTP020000185.1:79938961-80538961 GCA_013387265.2 Cryptolaemus montrouzieri
AAAGGTATTATATATATATATATATGTCACTCTTATATATATATATATATATATATATATATATATATATATATATATATATATATATATATATATATATATATATATATATATATATATATATATATATATATATATATATATATATATATATATATATATATATATATATATATATATATATATTATATATATATAATTATTTATATCATACCATATCAAATTATTTTTATCTTACCCACTAATCTTTGGATGATTGCTCTATTTTCATTTGTAAGAATTCTAGATTCCACTTTGTGTTTTGGATATGTCAGTTTTACGGAGGTTATGTGTGTTGAAGTTTTTTGTGGACTTTTCAGGTGTTTCTGGGATCTGTTTGTGTTCTCTGTATCTACTGTTATTGTTAACCTTTTTGAAATGTGTTTATTTTGTGCCCTGTTATTCTAGAAGATCTATGTATATGGAGCTTAGTGTCTTTCCGGTCATTTACAGAGTTGTCTTTGATTTTTGTATGTGTATCATCTTAAGTTTTTCTCTCTCTTTTTTGTTGTGTTTCCTGTCGAGAATTTTTGTCTGGTCATAGTCAAATCCGTGGTTTTCTTGTTTTTTGTGCTTGTTCAGTACAGTGCTGTCGTTTTTTGCGTATTTATGGTGTTCGAGACGTTTTTAGAGGTGTTCTGTTTGTCCAATTTAGAATTTTCCGCAATTCTTGCAGGGTATGGCGTATACTATGTGAGTCTTATTTGATTCATGGCTAAGTAGATCATTTAGAAGTTACATATATATATATATATATATATATATATATATATATATATATATATATATATATATATATATATATATATATATATATATATATACATATTTCTCCTTAGGAATTTCGGAATAACTGGAAACGAAAGAGCGAGATTTATTTCCACCTATGAATTTTCCTCGGAAATCGAATAACAAGATGGTGTGGATACTTTTCTCTATTTGTAGTAGTTTACATAGCTCCAGTACTAAGACATCGCAAATGGGACACCCTCTAGTTTCAGGTCATTGAAAATAAAGGTATCAACCTCGAAATAAGAGGTAATGAGTTGAAAAATATGACTATGGGTACTATACTCATGAATATTCCCGTCAAATACGACCTTTTTTCATGGCGAGTTGAAGCAGAATAAATGAAACTTGCAATGGTTTCAGTATGCGTAGTTTGGGGATGCAGGGAATCAGAGATACAATGTTCTTGAGCTTGTAGCCAGTGTAATGGATATGAATAATAAACCAATAAATATGATGAAGTAATCCAATAGGAATTTCCATTTTCCAATGTAATAATAGTGTGTCAAATCCATGATTTTAAAATAAAGTATTCCATAAATTTCTTTTGTATTTCAATTTTAATACCATTATATCAAGTTTTTTAAATGAATGGTATACACAAATATATTACTCGATTTTCTTTTGATGACAGAAGTGAGTATTACTATGAATATGAACAAATTAGACAAATTAGAATGTATTTTCTTATGGGTAGTGAGTTCATAAATAAACATAATTCTTGTAATAAATGATTACTTTTCACTATTTAATATTGCACTGGGATTCAAGGTTGACCTTGCACTAAGTCATATACGCAGGAGCGCTGGCGCTTTTCGTGCCATATCTTAAAGAGCTCTTGTTCTTATGAAGAAAGATCTTATAAACAAATCGTAGAGAACTTTTTATGAAATTCATCAGATGAAAAGCTATTTATCCTTAACCTTAGATCTTCCATATCCTAAGACGCGCACATTACTAGTAATATTTTATCTAAATATGCACCTCCCCTCTAAGGCGCACCAAAGTTTGACAACCACAGTAATAGTTTATTTTTATAATCAATAAAATAAGTTGTGTAAGATTTTCGGTTACCTGATTATGAATAGTAGCGAACCAATTAAATTCCATGCTGCTTCAAATTCGTGGAGATCCATATATGAATTCGTTCGGCCGATTATCCCCAAATACAATAACCACTGAGGTATTCAGTCTCTTCGACCATAACGAGAAATTCATATCAAAATTGGAAACTGCGGTTTCGGTAAGCCATTCAGAGACGATCGGAGATTTGCTAGGATACAGCGAAAGGCGTAATATATCAACCGATGAAAAGTTTCCACACTCAAATGATTCATCGATTCAAATGCTCCAGTTGCTTCAACAATTATTTGATACGTTCTTAGGTTAATTGAACAAAAATTTTGATACATATTACCGCCATCACATTTTCATTTTCCCTGTATTTGGAATAAATATTTGGGTGATTTTCTAAACAAAAGAAAATTTTATTTACACTTATTCACTTCATTTGTAATGCGTTTGTGTAGTAAAACATACAATATCGACATATCGAAACCAATGTAAAAATGTTCAACTAAAGGGTTGTTAGATGTTGTAGTTTCTGAGTTATCCCTGAAAATTTCTGCTAATAGGGGGCTGAGTAGATTTCTCAAAATAAAGCCCTCGTTAGAACGGTAAAATGAAGACTCAAAAATAAAATAATTTTGTTTTACACACATATCTTATAACAATAATATGCAATCAATAGATACAAACTTTCTAACATATTATTGGATAAACTGATAGATTTTGACAATAATTCTCTCTTACTTCATTCCTTTCCAGTTGAGTGATTCAGATAATAGTTCTGTGAATTGTCTTAAGAGGTTCAACTCACTTTCATCCGAATGTTGAAGAACACAGATAATTTGTTGTGCTTTAGTTCAGTTTTCATTTTGTATCTGTCTGATGAAGGGGATATGAAACCAGTTGCGAATAAAGTTAATGAGTGTAAATCAAATTTCCTTCCATTTATCATTTGCATTGGGTTTGGATCAAATAACGGCCATTCGTTTTCAATATATGGGTCATTGTAGTTTCTTCAAATTTTGAAAATATAACCATAAATGAATAAAAAATGCTTCGTTATTATTATTAAGTTAGAAATATTTATTTCCGGTTTATTCATTTCAAATGAGATATGCAATGAACACGAATATTGAATAAAGTAGCATTTGTAACGTACTATAATACTTTATAATATTCTCCTGACCTATTAAATCTATTAAAATTTTACTATACTGACAATGAGACTCTAATTGTAAGAAGAGGAGAAGCAATCGCAAAATGACTTGGGAAACTATATTAAGGAACCAAACATAAGGAACTACATTACGGAGAAAAAGAAAAGAAAGTTTATAGGGTTCTTCTATATTTAAGGATATAAATTTTTGGACTTGTATGAGGAGACTGTAGTCCTTGTGTTGCAATTCATACTACAAATACTGATAGATATAGGAGTCTCGCTAATCAATCGGTTAAATATAATAGCTATATAATTAAATTATTGAAAAAAATCAGTTCGTTCAAATTGCACAAAATATAATGAATTAAAATATGTTTCACATATGTTTCCGGTTTTATCCCATTTTCAAATACTAAAAGAAAATTAAAATATTACAATATCATAAATACCTAACAACCATATGAGAAAAGTAGTGAAAACAAAAATCAAACTGTTCGTTTGTTATTGGTAGATCATGTGTGTGAGCTTATGAGTTTTTACATATTATAATAACTCTAATCTGGAATTTGGTAATTCGTGAAATCTGAAAATTGACTTTCATTCATACAATGTTACATGCAGCAATACGTAGAGCAAGAATAAATCAAACCAACTCAAAAAACATTATCTGCTGTAATAATTTGGAAATTGTCTTCTTGACTAAGATCTGGTTAAAAAGAATATCAGCAAAACCAGTATTAACGACTGAAGCTTTGAAGCATTCGAGTCCATTTACTTCTGTAAGTTTCCTTTCTTAGTCATGTCCAAAAGTAATAGCAAACAGACAAATGACCGAAATTCATAGAACGATTCAATTCTAAATGCAACGAAGACTGGATCCCCGATGGAAGTCAGAGATGCAAAATTCGCATTGTGAATGTGACTAATACATGTTAGTTTCATTTATGTTAACCTAAAAATCTTTATTGATTGGCAAGATTTCACTCATTTCTTCATTTTTTTTCCTAACAAAACTCGCGCCCTCCTTATGAAATCTTCCCGACCCCCATTTTGACAGACACTGCAATAACAGAATAGTACGAATGGAGATATGTATTTGGCTGCACTTGACGTAGTCTAATTTGTATAAGAGCGTATTAGTTAAGATGATAGGGCAGAACTAGTTGCTCAACGAAATTAACGACTTCCAGTGGTATTAGCAATAGCTGAACATCATGTATTGATTTGAATTTGCACAAAGTAACGATGCTCAAAATTCATTAGTACGATACACATAAACCCATTGTATTACTATAATTCATCTTTGAATGAAGTATATATCTAAGTGCTTGCGGAAACTAGTGAACCTGAGATAAACAAGCAGAAATTCAAATGCAAATAATTCTACAAGTTGAATAGTGAACCAATTAGAATATTTGTTTCATTTATTCAAGTGATTGGACAGTACTGAAATTTCCTTCGGTTGATAATATATTTCCTCTAATCAATACAAATATGCTAACATTTTGAGAAATTTCTTTAATAGTAAAAAAAAGCTGAAAGAAATGAGAAATTAATGAAACTCTATAATTTTCGTCATTTGTTATAGGCATAGTTTTCTTCGAATAAGTATTCTGAAATGTTCTTTTGATTCTGAGACATAGGATAAGAGAGACTGAGCCCGAAGAAAATGTTGTAGTGTTGTTGTATATCTGAGACCACAATTTGACTTCAATTAAATTGACATAACAGGCTATATAGCATATACGTAGATATGACCTACAGTCACTGGCAAAAGATCAAAAGACTGAAACAGTCCAAATTTCTCTAGAATTCAACTTAAAGAAGACGAAATGGATCTTCAATTGGAAAGAGAAAGATCTCAAAATCTATTGAAAGTAGGTTATAAGCCCAACTAAAATTTCCTCAGAAGCCAGATTGGCCGGTGATATGTCGCTTCAGTAAGGAGGATGAAGAAACTGCACCTCGAATAAGGCGGAAGCTTTAGGATCCAATCTAATAGGAACAAAGGAAAATCAGCTTTAGAAGATTGCTCCGAAAATATCTGACTTTCTGCACGTCCTCTTTAGGATATGGACATAACGATGACATAAGTCTTCACCCCAGGAATAGGACGGGACGGAATGCCGTTGTTTGAGTTTTGAAGAATTTTTTTTCGTTTTTCGTATTTTCTTCCCAAGGAAAAGGACGAAACCATCAGAACAATATATCTGTGATAAATTTTGCTTTGAACTTGGAAAGAGTTATTCGGAAATCATCGAAATGATTAAGGTAGAATCAGCAGACGAGTGTATGTGTAGGACACTAACGCAATAGTTAAATAAACGGAACAAAGATAATTCAACATTTGATGATAACTACCCTCGTTCTGAATCGTACTCGTCGAAGGTGTTCGATTTGCAATCAATGAAGATCATCGATTGAATGTATGAGAACCAGAACGTGTTATTCTAGTATCGAACATTAGTTGTTCGCGTATCGAACAGCACTATTCGGAGGATGTCAACTAAGAATTTTATGATGCTTCGTTGGTGTACGAAATTCATTCCAACATTGCTGATGAATGATCGAAAAACTGTTGCATTGAAATCGTCCAGGATAACTTGGAGAGTGTCACTAATGATTAATAGAAGATTATAAGTATTGATAAATCGTGTATTCATGGTTTTAATCCTGAAACCAAACATCAATACTCTCAGTGGATGCTTCTAGTTGAGGCATAGTTGAAAAAAGCACGTCAAAGTCAAGCAATCAAGTAAATGATGACAGCCTTTGATTTATTATGATAGTATTTTGGACGATAAGAATACTTATGAAGATCAATGAATCAACAAGTAACAATATATCGAAGTTCTGGGAATAAGACGTGATGGAATAAGAATAACTCAGCCACAGTATTAGGCTACTTCAGCACGATAACACGCCTCGAACTTCGTGCAGCAATATTCGACAAAACACAGAGTCTTATAGCTTTATCGGTCTCCATACAGTCTTGATATAGCTCCTGCTGTGTTCAAGGTTGAAGGACGCCGATTCAACGACAAACAATGCATTAGAAGCATGTTGTTAAATTCATTGGGGATTACTTCGAAATATACCAAGAACCAGAGGATGTAGAATATGGAGGAACAAATATGGACCTAGGTCGTATGCTTTTTGGACAATTCTCGTATTCCGGCAAATAGAATTATTTGCTGTATTGAGGCTATATAAACAGGAAGAATTTACAATCTGCCTAAGGGTCGTAGTGCAATGGCTGAACCAAACCGTCCCTCAGCCATAGCCGTTGTCGTATTGTCGAAGACACACAATAACTCGGTGTAATAAGTTGAAAAACGTGATATGAAAATAGTTTATTTTTTCATGCTCAATTTCAATATTCTCAGTCACCAACTCTATATGATATGTATGAACTCAAACTCCTGCTTAGATATTTCGACAGAATTAAATTGTTCATTAATCGAAGCCATGACCATCAAACTATAAAGATTTAAATGAGGAAACTGCATTAAGATTCCTGATAACCTATGTAGTAAGAATGTTCAAATGGAATGAGAACTAAGATGGAGATCAGGATTATTATTATTATCACATTATGATCAGGATCATGATGTGATCTCGAAATTACTCATATTCTTATTAAGTAGATCCTGAAATTGATGCGAGTTAATGTGAAAGACAGATCATTATGAAATATATCATGATATGGAGTCCAAGTATCTATTTCTGTAGCTTGAACTTTTGACATGCCTTTCTTACAAGATTGACTGGTTAGTGAAAGAAAATGACAGCAACTAATTGAAAAACTTTAGCTCGTTTAGTTCTTTGGCATTCAAAACTTCCATGATAGTGTCCTGAATCTGGTATGAAAATATATTCAATTTGCTTGCCTTGCATGTCACTTCGCTAGGTAATGAAATATTGAAATAATTCATGAATCAGTTTTTGAAGCAATAATTGGGACCTGAATGGATGTATGTGCGGGAGACTTAGTGAAATAAGCATTAATATCTACGTACTGACTTACCTATCCTTTATCATGTTTTACGATGATCAATACGGCTTACTACTAGCAAATAATACAACTTCAATGATAAGTGATAAAAATTAGTTTCGCTATGAAGTATCTATAATAACACTTTGCGAAAAATTGGTTCCTAGAGTGTTAAATATACTTGTATTCGTTTATCCATAATATTACTTTTCAAATACAAAAAGCTGTACAGGATGTTTCCTGAAATTTGTAGAAACTTTGTATTTACTTATAATCGAAGGAAATTTGATATTTCCTGGTCGAACTCTGAGCCTCATTTTCAGTGTCCCAGTTTATGAATCACCATATCGTACTTGAACTTCAATCATAAAGTCTACTTTTTAGAAATAACATTCAGCAACTGATGAATCTAACTCAAAATTTCATGGAACCTCTCAAGTTCTATCATGCAATATCGCATTCCCATAATGTACCAAATTTTTGTCTTAAAACAAAGTGAAAAATCTTGAAATCTTGTAGAAGTAGAAGAATACTTTATTATTGAACGTTAGTTAACATTGGGAGGGAGGAAACTAACATCAGGTATATTTTCGAAAGAATACGATATTGGAGGACGTCTACTTATGTGTATGCCAGACTCCTCACGTAGGGTGTGTTGCAACATTTTCTCTAATTCCACACCTGGTGAAATACAAGCGTCGGAATGAATGGCGGTAAAAGAAACGCTGCTGCGATTATATTTCAATTATATATTATGTTGTCTAAAATTAACACTATATAATCAACAACTTATATCACTTCTCTGAGTAAAAGCGAACAAGCAAAATTCAATGAATTCCTTCAAGAAGAAAAATTTGAGGATGTCAGAGGATTCACACCGGCGTTACAGCATACAATAAGGCTAGCGAACGACATATCCATAAAATAAAGATATAGCCCGAGAAATCATCGACAACGAGGTGGATAAGATGCTATAGGAAGGTTTCATCGAAAAACTGAATAGCAACTGGAGCTCACCAGTTGTTTTAGTGGAGAAGAAAAACAGAAACTACAGATTATTTGTAGACTCTCGGAAAATTAATGAAGTATCAATCGAGGATGCATACCTATTGATATACATAAATCATATTTTGGAAAAACTAGGCTCAGTAAATTGGGATCCAAAAAATGAATACTGGCAAGTTCAACTCAGGGAAGAAAGTAAGCCAATCACAGCATTCGTAGCATCAGAATTTGAAGTTTTGCCTTACGGATTACATTCAGCAACTACCGCATTCCAGAGACTTCTCGATACCGTTATTGGTCCAGACATGAAACCAAAAGTATTTGCGTATTTCGTTGACGTAATCATAATAGGCGAAATTCTAGAGGAACATATGATCAATTTGAGAGAAGTGTTCAAACGATTTAGGCAGACCCACTTACAAGTAAACAGAAAAGAATGTAAAAGGGAAATAGAATATCCAGGACACATTATAAACAAGGACGGAATTAAAACAGATGAAGACAAAATACGAACCATACAGGAATTCAGACCACTAAAGACAGTGAAACAGTTGAGAAGATTTTTGGGTATTGCCTCATGGTACCGAAGAATCATTGAAAACTTTTCCACAGTAACGGCTCCATTAAATCAATTACTGAAAAGAAAAAAAACGATGGAAATAGGACGAAAAACAGGTAGCTGCGTTCAATAATATAAAATATTACGAAAAAACCGATATTAGTTTACTCGAAAAGATTTTTTCTGCAATCAGATGCATCAAACTTTGATTTGGCTGTCGCAAATTGCAGAAAGATGGAGTTGGGACAGTTAAAGTCATGGCTTATGCCAGTAGAACACGATAGCGAACGAAATTTCAGCGTAACAGAGAAAGAGTTATTCGCCGTTGCTATGGCAAAATAAAATTAGAGCATACCTTGAAGGATACTCATTCTTAGTAATAACAGGTTATTAAAGTTTAAAATTCCTACAGAAAATAGAGAGACCAACGAAAAGAATCGCTCGAAGGGCCATGATTCTTCAATGAAGTGATTTACAGAAAAGGTAACGAAAACCACCTAGCAGATGCATCATCTTATCAACCTCTACCAAATACTTTCAACGTGATCAACTTATCACAAATACAGAACAAATGGCACTCAAAAATAGTTGATGATGTTCGAGAGCAAACAAAAAATTTCCCGGATTATCGAATAATTGATGGACAACTTCCCAAGTATATTTGGGACAAGTACGATTTAATGGAAATGAATGCTGACTCGTGGAAGTTATGCATTCCTAGAGGATACAGAGGCAACTCACTGCAGAAAATCATACAGAAAATACTACCGGACATCTAGATATAGCCAAAACGATTGCAAGAATGGTACAAAAATATAACTGGCCTGGAATGTTCAAACACATTGTGAATAACAATGCGACAGTTGTTTACGATACAAATAATGATAACAGCAAGCACTTGGTCTGATGCTTTCAACCAGCATACCCTCGGAACCATAGATAACTGTATCATCAGATGTCATTGGACCTCTGCCAATATCTAGTAAAGGAAACCATCATCCCATTGTGTTTGAAGACAAAGTCTTGAAGTGGGTAGAAATACTTTGACAATATAGTAAGCACAGGTGAAACGATGTTTCTGACTCCATATGCTGAGGAAGAATTATTCTTATTGATGAACACAAGATTGAGGCTTTTGAGTTCCATCGGCTGTGATGATTTTCCGGGATTAGATGCCTGAGAGAACTTGGCGCACCTTTGACATACCTGGTAAATCTTTCTTTCTCCGAAGGTCAGTTACCCGATAGATTGAAAATATCTAGGGTACCCCTTTCAAAGAAGTTAGATTCTGAATCGATGTGTAACTATCGTCCCATAACGCTGTCTCCAGTCTTGTCAAAAATATTTGAATATTGTTGCCTTGACAGGCTCTTGAGCTTTCTTGATAAACAAGGAATTCTCGCAAGGAGTCAGTTTGGTTTCAGAACGGGACTTGTGACACATGATGCGATATACGCTTTCGTTGAATGTGTGGTGAAGGGTTGGAGTCGGGACAATGTCCGGTTGGTATCTTCAGGGATTTGAGTCGGGCCTTTGATCTCGTAATTCATACTATGTACACTAGTAAAGCGGAGAAATGTGGTATTCGCGGTATTGCTGCAAGGTGGTTGGTTACTTGACTGGCCGGCAACAACTTGTTTCCATCAGACACACTTGTGGTAATATGAGAGGGATAACAATTTCGGGTTTACTTGGCATTGATACGGAGATGCCTCAGGGATCGATATTGGGTCCATTGTTGTTTTTCTTGTACATAAATGACATAGGAAGCGGTCTGAGTTTCGATGTTTTTATGTATGCAGATGATGCTACCATCTTGATTACTGATGATAGATAGGCTATGCTGGAGTCAAGGACTTTTCAAAATACCAACTTGCTGTGTCAATGGTTTAACAGAAACGGATTGCACATCAATGCTCCCAAGTCTACATATTTGGTCTTTTTCTGAGAGTCTAAACTGGAAAGATCATTGTTCTTACCTGTTCTCCAAACTTAGTACGGTCTGTTATCTTATGTCACACAGTTGAGGGCTATTTATCATGCTCAGGTGGCCTCCAGATTTAGATATGGGGTTTTGTTTTGGGGGGCATCGCCTATTCATACCTATCAAATGAGGTACTAGCGAGAAATCTAATCTAACCTGGAGCTGACGAGGTTTTCCTTTGTCAAAAAAGGATAATTCGTTGTATGCTGGGTATTTCGCAACTTACCTCTTGTCGAGAGGCTTTTCGATCTTTAGGGTTATTTACATTACCATCCACATGTAAACTTGAAATGACGACTGTAGTATTTAAAAACTAAAATGAAATAATGCGTAATGGTGACTACCATCATTACAACAACTAGAAGTCCATCCCAACTTTAGACTTCGAAGAAGCAGACGGTCCTCAATGTACCTGAGTGTAAAGCTTTACAACAGATTGAATGATGACATAAAGAAGTCCAAATCGTGTGTTACTTTTAGAAGAAGGCTGTCTGAATATTTGGCGAGTAAGAGTTATTATAGTGTGCAGGAATTTTCATTGTAAATGATATTTTTTTCGATGTTTTTGTATGCGATTTTCCTGATTTTGTTGTAATTTGCTGGGGAAAATCATTTTATTATTTTTTGACCTTTTCCATAATGTTTTTTCGGCGTTTTTGAGGAAATGAAGTTTATTATTATTATTATTAAGTCCCGTAAAAAAAACCTACCGCAAACGTGATATGTCAGACATTTATGGATGAAAATATTATGAAATTTGGATGTTCTAAATATATAACAACAGACAATGCGACGCAATCGTAAAATGGGCCATTCAAAATTGTTGAAAAAATTTCAAATCGCATTACTGGATATTTTTCCTTAATCTTCTCGAAATAATCCGGTAAAAAGAGCAAACAACGTGATGAAATCGGTAATAGTCCAATTCTGCGAAGAAAATCAAAAGAAATGGGACGATTGTTTGATAGAATTGAAATTCGCAATCAATACAGAACAGTATGTTTCACGCCTTCCTTCTTAAACTTTGAGCAAGGATTACACATGCGAAGTAAGTTAGTGAAACAAAATGAAGAAATAGATCCTGAATTACTAGAAGAACGTATCTAACAGTTGTATAAATTAAGAGAAACATATGACCTCGTTTGAACTAATCTCACCAGAGAGTTTATCACTCAAAGCCACTACTATCATTCACGACGTGGCGAATGAGCTATAATACTTGATGAAATGGTCATGAAGAAAAACGACCATATTTCAAATGCGGGAAAAATTTCAATGCAAAATTAGCCCCGAAATATTCTGACCCATGCAAGGTTTCAAAGGTTTGGCCCAAAGTTATATTTCAACTGACACGAATGGTAAACGAATACAGAAAATACATGTGAAGGATCTAAAATCTACAGGTGAGATATATCCCCTCCATAGCTTTCGAAAAGTATAAGAACCACGAGAAATACGTATAATAATCAGTTCCGAGAAAAATACGAATATGGAGGATATGATGTACATGCCAGTAGCGATGAGCCCTCTAACAGAAAACGCAGAGAACAAAACGTCAATAAGAAAACACTAGAAGTGAATGAACAAACTCCACCTTCTTCAAGAAGAGACATTCCTGTGACACCTGTTGAAGAAGCAGAAAGATTGCTGCATATGTCTTTAGAAATCGAGTACCAACACCAATGTTTGAGAAAATGAGTCCAATCAGAACTCCCATGGTATTACCGAAATCTTACTTGAAAGTCAGCAGTCCCAATCTAACATTGCTATCGGATGAATTGAAAGGAAATAAAACTGGAAAGTCAGGAAAATCCAGACAGATTAGCTGATCGATGGACAGTACTACTGAAAATACTAGCTGTATGAAATATTTCCGTACGCATTTTTTATGTTTGATTCTTCATATATATATTAAGTTTATACATTTGATGAATGATGACATGTGACTGATTTTTTAAAAATTATTTGAGATATTATTTTTTCATCAGAATGTTATTGGCCAAAAAATGTTTCACTTTTTTTTTAGGAAGGAAGGGTAGTGTGTAACGATGATAACCGTTAATAACGCAGCGTATAGTCAGAATAAAGTGGGAGATATTGCGTACCAGAGAAAGGATCCATTAAGAAGGCCGAGTTATCGACCAAAAAATTCAAACCCTCACCTATCTAGTCTTCCATAATACATATATATGGCACTAATTTAACCACTTCAAGTGTCAAACTCTGTCAATCAAACTTCAATCGCCGTAATATGAATTGTCAGTTGTCAGTCAATGTTTTAGGTTTCCTCCTAAACCCTTTTATTTTTGCGGTTTGCGCTTTAAAAATCATTTTCTTTCAGGTGTTTCTATTGCTGGTTTCGTCGAATCAAATTTAGTAGTTCTCTTGAAAATTTGTGGTAAGTAAATTGTATTTGTGAAGTTTCAGCTGATACAGCTTGATCTTAGAATGATTCTACGGTTCCTAAATTGGATTATATCCAATTATTATCGGCTTTCTTTTTAATTTTGAGGTTCACCCCTTTGGTGTTCGGTGGGAAATGAATACCATAGAAGAGGACCCCTGTGCATGGCGAGAAAATGAAAGTAGCCGAGTAAGTCTTTTTGAAATCCGAAAACATAAGTTGATTTGAATTATATAAATTTTCTTAAGGTTCTCAACTTTCGAATTTGTCAGGATGACTTTATTAGGGATTGAATATCGCTTCAGATTTCCCACATGCCTCAACAAGTACGTCTGTTGAGCTGAAAATATCAGTTTTCCCCGACAAGATCCATCAACTTGTTTGAAGTGGAAGAAGTTTTGATCTATATGTGAGATACTTTGAATAATGAACCATCGTGTTATTGTAATGAAGATGATCAGCCAAATGTAGGCAGTACTTTGTCTTTGCCGGAAGCTCTCAACGAGCAATATCATTTATTATCAAATGATGACTCGAATGTTGTCCAATTGAAGGACACCCTTCAAACATTGCTAATATGCTATTTTCATAAAGTCTCTGAATTAATCCTCCTCGGTTTCTGTAGTTATGGGAAATCATTCATATAGTTGCAGTTTACCGTCTTTGCCTGAATCTTTAATTGTAACATAATCTCTTAATGAACAATCCTGTTCAATTTCAAGTATTTTGGAAGATCACTCATATGTTGAACCAATTCAAGACGTAAGTAGTCAAGATGATGAACTCATCAACGATAGAACTGATATTGATAAAATCATCGAGAAGTATCTATGCTCTGATAAAGAATAAAAATTTATTGATACTCTCCCTATTGATTTAATTTTTTCACTAAACGATGGAAATGAAATATCAAACAATTTTAGTGGCGATGATCATTCAACCCTTTCATCTGCAAATGTTATTTACCAAAACTCAAACTGGATTGGAACTAAAGGTATTCTTCGTTCAGCTGATCTGAAGAAAACTATCTCCATCAGAAGAAATTATGTATAGAGTCCATTGTTTATTTTGTGATATATACATTATTATTATTCATTCAATTTCTGAGTTTTTTTTACTAAGAGTATGTATTGTTGTCTTTTTTGTTACAATGGGCTTTTTGCACCCTGCTTACACTTAAGGTTCTGCGGGCAGAAAATTATATATTTCGTTTATATTTCTACAATGAATCTATCGATTGAACCCATCAGGAATATTAATGCAACCCTAGTTTCCAAGATTAGTAATGAAATTGCCTATTTTTACCATGTTCATTGATTTTGAGTGATCTCAAATTCATTCAAATAAAAACTTCTTGAGACAGTTAGTGCTGCTTTTTTTCTTTCAATGGAGGACCAATATTAGTAGCTGACAAAAATATTCCAGAATACCTTTTTGTATTTCGAATGTTAGAATGTTCCTGTTTTCTGTGATATGAGATTTATGTTTTTGATTTACATATGTTAAGAATTTATTTTATTTTTGGAAATGAATTGCTACATTCTCTGTATATATGGTTCAAGAGATTTTTCTATTCTGAAATAGAGGTGTTTTTGAGAAAAAATACTCATTATTATCTCAATTTTTGAACAGTCTGATTGAGGCAGAAACAATCCGCGTCGATAAGACTAGTTTAAATACCCCATTTCAGTTAAGTTAAATTCCATCGTGGGAAATCTACAATTCAAATAGGGCGTCATTCGGGTTAGTTTTCCATAATGGCACGCGTCGAGCTAGTTTCTATGCACAGTTGGCCATATTGTTTCCTATGCCGGGGCACTCATAAGGGTCTGTTCTGTGATGTCCCTATAAATTTCCACTAAGTTCCGAAGAACGACATTCGAGTTTCAGATAGCGTAGAAGAATTATCGACAGAGATCCATTCTACCTAGTAGTCACTTTTATCATACTATTAGAAAAGAAGCCAGACCTTTTCAGGACGTCGAAGTCGGAGTATTCAACGAGTGGGGTCGAATCCGAAAAATCCACAAACGAAAGTTCGCTAGTGTCCACTGATCGCCAAACCCACAAGTGCAGAATGTGGTAGAAGTTGCCGTATAACATCCAGTGCAGTTCCGTCACGCAGTGACGACCATTGGGTCACGCCAGTGCAGTGAGTGTCAATAGTGCAGACCAAATAAAATGGATTATTTATCAGGTGGGTCTTTTCCCATATCAAATAGCTTTGCATCTGCTTTAACTAACCTGCTACAATCCTATGCCTAACAAGGCAAAATTCTCTCCTATTCCGGGACCGAGTGGAGTCGGCTCTCAAACTGTTGTCACAAGGTCCCGATAGAAGAGGACCTCCATTCCGAAATCCTCATCCAACTCTTCGATTTCGTCAACAACATCGACAACCACCTCAGGTGATTCAAAAACATTCGAGTATCTTGTTCGCAACATTCCACATAATGTAAAACCTCGAAAAAACATTTCCAAATCATGAAAAACCTAATCCCTTCCAAAGGGCTTGTTGAATTTGAGGTAAACTTCAACAAAACAGCTCTAATAATAATAAAATCCCTTGCTCCCCCCTGCTAAGAAACTCGATTTTAAACTCAACCATTACGTTCGAACCTCTGCGTCCGAAAGACGCCAAAAAAACCATCCCACTCCTCCAAAATCTCCTATTCCTGTGTAATCAAAGGGTAGACCTCGACTTCTCTGCAACCAAAGTAGAGGAATGTTTCAAATTGGAAAGAATAACTCTCCACAAAAGCTGAAGAATCATCTCCTGAACAACAAATAAATCAACCACCGTCATACGTGTCATTTCTAACGACAACCAATCAATTGATTCCATCCTTCTAAGGGGAATACAAATGAACGGTCGTACATACTACGCCGAACCATAAAAAATTTCTCCTCCAGTTATCAAGTATTGCTCAACCTGTCAAAAAACGGGGAATCAAAGCAGTGATTGCACTGATAAACAAAAATGTGCCTCCTATGGTTCTAACCACGAATCATCGACTAGCGAAAAGTCAAAAACTCCTATCTGTCCCAAATGCAAAGGCTCACATGCTGCTTGGGACTTTCAATGACCTAATCGACGTGAATCCCCATCAGCTCCCATCCAAACCGCCCCTGTCAAGGTTTTTCACGATTCCAACTCCGAAGACGACGGTGAAATAGAAAACTTCCCAAGAATCAACTCAGTCGTCAGATTCATAACACAAATTCTATCCAACATTTACCCTGAGAGGAGAGTGGATATCGCTAGGGCCCTGCCTTCGGCGACCTCTGCCTTCCTCCAGCCAAAAACAGTTATCAATTATTGTGTTAACAAAATTGCAATAACCCTAGAACCAATCGAATAACTATGGAATTTACGTTAGGCACTGTAAACGCTTGCGGCTTACGCCGAAAACGTCCCCTAATAAAAGCTCTGCTTACCCAAAATAACTTATTCAATTATCTCCATCACTGATACGAAACTCCGTAATCCCTTAACATTTCCCAACTACAACACTTATTGAAACAATAGCCATCTAGGAGCCATTCGTGGTACAGCACTCCTCATCTATAATAAATATGCTTCAACCGTTTCCCGATTCCGCTCCAGTATCAAAATATAGAATGCACAGCCGGAAAACTCTATCTGAGTAACATTATCATCACAGTATTCAGCTTCTACAATCCTCCAGCAGTAACACTGCCATCACAATTCTTAGAGTAGCATCGATCCCATAGTCAATCATTCTGGGCGACTTCAACGCCCGACACATCCAATTCGCTGATTCTACCTCCAATAGAAACGGCCGAATCCTATCCGATAGTCTTATAAACAATCAGTTATGGCGCTGTCATAACATTAATTCCACATTCTTTAGCCATCAAGGGATGTCTATAAACGACCATATAATCATCACACCGGATCTTATCCATTACTTTGAACAATCATGCCTTATAGATCAATCAATCATCTCTGATCATCTTCCACTACTAATAAAAACAAAATCAGATTTAGCCCCACATATCAGATAACAATCAAGGATTTAAAAAATGCAAACTGGGACAATCTACGTACATACATATATGATAAGTTAAATCGTCGAGATTTTCTAGACACATCCGAACAGGTTAGACTCCTCTCTCCTCCAAAAAACAATCAATATAGAACGACCACCATTGCCTCCGTTCATAGTCGACCTCATAAAACCTCCGAACCAGAGACCACGCCATCAAAACTGAATTCAATGGATTTCTACCCCATATACGCCGTGAAACTACTCGTTTCAAAGAAGTAAAATGGAATGAGGCCACCTCACCACTGGACTTCAGAGACGGGAAGAAATTCTGGCATAAATTCAAAATTTTACCGGTCGAAAAACTTCAAACCCTTCCTGCTTATATGATCGGGATAGTAACTTAAATAACAATGATCCGGATTAAGTCAATATATTCAAATCACACTTATCCGAAGTTTTCCAAATTTCAGAAGATAATCAATTCGACCAAAACTATGTTATAGATTTACAAACCGAAATTTTTGAAATATTAAGGCAGGAATGTGATGTCAACTTGAACGGAAACAGCTTGTTTTCCACCCTAGTCACAGTGGAGGATATCACAAACGCCATTCATTCAGGCAAAAACTCCGCTCCCGGAGAGGACGGCATCTCTGTCAGCATCCTACGCCAACTCTCCCCTATAGCCCTCAGACTTATGTCGGAAATCTTCAATAGATGCATCCAAACTTCATATTTCCCGTCAGCCTGGAAGAGGGCTGAGACCATCATGATCCCCAAACCGAATAAAGATCCTAAACAACGGAATAACTACAGGCCGATATACCTATTAAACGTTCTCGGAAAAGTATTTGAAAAAATACTGCATATACGTATTACAAATTTTTCAGAACAGAACAACATCATCCCAGAGAATCAGCAAGGATTTCGGCCTTACCATTCTACTCAAAATGCTCTTTTTCAACTGCACAGTTCATAAACTAAAGCCTTTAACTCCAGAAAATGCACTCTAGCAATATTTTTTTAATTCTCTGGGCTTTTGATCGAATCTGTAGACTACTACTATCATATCTGACAGATCGCGAGATCTCTATCAAAGTTGGCAAGACTACTTCGAACTCTTTCACACCCCTAGCAGGCCTACACCAAGTATCCGTCCTTTCCCCTATATTATACCTAATATATGTATATGATATTCCTAAACCTGAACAAAACTACATACAAGTTTCTCTTTTTGCAGATGATACCGCCATGTGGAATACAGAAGACTCGTCGTCACAATGCAACCGCATTTCTCAACAGCAGGTCGAGATGTTCAGTTCATGGTCCTGCAGATGGAGAATCCTACCAAATCCGAATAAGACTCTGATCTGGTTAGCATCCAAATTTCACCAGATCCCCAAAATTTTCCTGTAATGATGTTCAAGCTAATCTTTGGGGTGAAAACCTTGAAACTAGGGAGATCAACGTCTATTTCGGCATACCTTTCGACCAATTCTGGTCGAGCTGGAAGAATGACCTTACAAACACAATTGAAAAAGTAAGAAACAGAGCTGAACTTCTGTATGCTCTGAAAGGTAGACTTGGGGGCTGCAGCCCTCAAATTCTCCTTAATACATACAAATCTTTTCTCCGTCCAGTAATTGCATACAGATCTTTGGTCTATAGTACTCTTTCAAATAGATTTCGAAAAACGATTGAAGCCTGTGAGAGAGTAATCTGTCACAGCATCTTTAGTCTCTCAACTCAAATTTACTACACAATAGAATCAACCTTCCCCCAATATTTAACCATTTGAAGAAACTCCAGGCTGCATATGCCCTTCGCACATTGCACGGACCAAACCGAGAAGCTCGAGCAACTCTGATGTTCACCTGGTACATCCGACGTCGTGTCCTCTGCAGAGAGCTAAAGAAGAAATTTCCATTTCCTCCTGCGAGAATCCTCCAGTCAATTCAAGACTTCACTTAGCAGAAATACCACTAATTTTAAGATTAACATAGGAGATGATTTGTTTATCATCCATAAGAACCTCTTATCACCAATTTACGTAAGCAAGGTAATATATATCATTAATGAATCATATCATTTGTTCT
Source organism: Cryptolaemus montrouzieri (assembly GCA_013387265.2). Taxonomy (NCBI): domain Eukaryota; kingdom Metazoa; phylum Arthropoda; class Insecta; order Coleoptera; family Coccinellidae; genus Cryptolaemus; species Cryptolaemus montrouzieri. The sequence goes on from JABFTP020000185.1 coordinate 79,958,072, forward strand.
TTCTTATTTTTATTGTGTTCACATAGTAAAAATTGTAAGCACAAAGCTGAAGAAGGCCACGAGGCCTTATAACTGCTCACAATTATTATTGTTACAGTTTCTGTGGTTTCCTTGTCTCATGCCGAATAGTACATAAAAGTAAGCCGGCCACAAACGCAACAAATTGTAATATTAGCATAGAATCATATCATTTGTTCTTTCTTATTTTTATTGTGTTCACATAGTAAAAATTGTAAGCATGAAGTTAAAATTGTAAGCATTAATGCAAAGCTGAAGAAGGCCACGAGGCCTTATAACTGCTCACAATTATTATTGTTACAGTAATATATATCATTAATGCTATGTATACAAGAATTTTGAATAAACGTATTTTGATTTGATTGCGAAGAACGGTAGTTCAGTGAGCGCATTGAGCAGAACAGGATTTCTTCCTCTAGTTCAGCGTGTTGAGCTTAGCATTCCTTTTCTCTGCGCTGCGTTGAGTTCAGAGAACCTTGGGGCGAACCTCGAGTCTTGTTCATGTGAATAGTTGATTCAGATGAAAGGGGGATTACCTGATTTAATTTCAAGAATATTATATTTTATTCTTGTGAGTAAAGTTTTATTTTGAAGTCCTGGTTTCTTCACTGCGACAACCGGTAGCACTTCACAGAGTTTAGCAATATACTAAATTTGTAATGTTGGTGAGCGGTAGAATTTGAGAGAGCAAGAAAAAAGCGAACCAAAGTTGAGCGTTGTTCGTTATTAGGGATGTTTCGGTAGGATCGAGTGAGGTGAAGGAGCAAAAGAAAACAAATGAAATTTGAAATTGGGACGGTAGTTGGTGTACAGATGTTCGTAGAACGTGGAGGCCTATTTGTTAGGGAACCAGAGGCTAGAATATGGATTATTGAGGGGATCGAAGAACGACGTTGTGGAAACATTTCACAACAGACGAAATCACTTAATTAACAATGGAGTTTTATTTATATAGGCTAATACATATTGAAGCGAAAGAAGGTATATGATTTGCTATTTCTCAACCAGATTATCGTAATATTTATTCCAATAGTTCAGAGTTCTACATCAGTTTGGATGAAAATATCTCATCAACCACAAGAAGCAAAACGAAGATACAGTAAGGTTGTGCCATCAGAAATTTCTCATTCAGTAATCGACATTATTGGGCAACATTACTCTTTTACTAATTCTACATTTGCAAGCGAATCGAGATGATATTTTTTGTGTGAGTAACTGTCAATTAGGTCTTATGGAATTATTTCCGATGAACGATCCATATAAAAATTAAAATGTCAAGAGGCAACAGGTGTTAATGCAATGCTACCAGAAATAATCTCCATCGTTTTGTGGATCCACGTGTTCTTTTTTTACAATCTGGAACTTTATCCACACTCAGAAGTTCTGGGTTTAAAATTAAGAATGAGGACAGTCCAAATGACTCATAGAAAAGGCCCGGAACAGTAAAGAGTGTAAAAGAATTACTATCTCTAGAGTTATAGTTTGCCTATTAACTGGGCACCAATTTAAATAAGATCTATATATCATGGGGTCATCGGAAGTCACACAATGTCTTGGTTGTCGAGAAAATGCTGAGTTAATACAATATACTTTTTCTGAGTATTCTGCCTATTAAGGTCAACATTGCCCACAAAACATTGTTACAGAAAAAAAATATGGATAAGTTTACTTTTATATAGGTATATTCTGAAACACGAGTTATTATTTGTGATGTTTTCTATTCGGGAAAAAAGAGGTTTTGCAGCAATTGTGAGTTCGTATAGGACCGACAACCACATTTTTGAAGCAGTTTTATTTTCGAATGAATTTCTATGAAATCTGCTCATCAACATGTGTCTCAATAGAAAGCGTGAACAATAGATAATTGAATGCGGTTTTCTTTCAATGTGTAAGACCTTTTCTTAAACATCTAGATTTGCAGCTCTATTTTTGAATTTTGCTTTCAGTTCTGAAACCACTCAAACATGACAACTTATAAAATTTCTATGATGTTTAAGTATTTTATCCTTCGCCTCCTGTGTGATGCGTATTAATCTTCCATAGATTTCATCTCTTTCTCGTTGATTTTCAGGCTCGATGGCCGAGTTTTTCAATTCATCTAGGAGCATTTTGATGCCAATAACTACAAGAAAAATTATGCAGTAAATTCCGTATTTCAATATTGTTGAAGTAGTTTTGAACATTCTTAGGTCTAGACATTTTTTCTATTATCGTTCTGTGTCTGTCAGTTTGATTAATTTCAAATTATTTGTTTCAGTATTATTGCAAAGAGAATTTAATGGCATTTCAGAATTCGTAGCCGCTTACATATATCGCAGGTGGAATTCAAGCAGGTAATGATGTCAAGGTTTGGCGTTGTCATTTTTAACCGGACATGATTTCAAACCTTATACCAACCTGTTATGTAGATTTTCAGAATTTAACAATGGCTGAAGTATAAAAATTTTCTAACTGGTGAACTTATGGTAATTTCTTCTTCATTTTCATCCGTGTCACATGAATTTCTTTCTATACTAGTGTTCATGTTGGAATCGAATATTTTGATGAAATCTGTTGTTCTCAAGTTAACGATGTGTGCAAAGCACAGAAAATAGTTACTTTGGGGATCAATTTCTGTAACTAAGCGGTAAAGTTCATTGATGAGAGTGAAATTGCTATTTGTATTATTCGCTGTTATTCCTTTTATTGAATTTTCTAGATTGTAAAATAGCTAAATTGGCAGAATAATTCTGCTTTTGAGCTACCTGTATGTTAACCAGGAGCTGGAACAAAATTCAAGGGAATGGGAAGTAATTCCATAATATCCTCGGGTAGTGAAAATGATTAACCATCAATTATAAAAGTCAATTTTGTGGTAATGCTGTGGACACTCAGCTAACTTGAAATGCTTCCAGAAGTGCTAGCAGCAGAGGTTAGCCGTTCCTGCTCTCTGAATCGCCAAAGAGTGTTCGTAAACCTCAACATGTATTAATTTCAAATTTTTCATCAGCGACGTGATTGCACAGTCCTTTATCTTGAAATTTTGTGCTTTGGACTTGCAAAGATTGTCTTGTCTAACAATAAAATGATCCGTCCCCTTCATTCAGTTTTTTAAATATACTTATTTTTCTTTGGTATTGGTTCTGTATCTGTTGAGACTATTTCACTATCAGAATGCAATGAGTTTTCGTCTGGGTATTCTGATCCGTTGTTTCCATAAAGATCTGCTTCCATTTTCGACGAGATGATAAAAAAATCATTGAGATACAAATTCATTGAGTGACACTCGATGAGAATTTGAGAGATATGTCAAATTGAGGGTATTTAAGTTCTCTTTTAATTTGTGTATTAGTTGATTCAACAGTGGTCGACGAAAGAAACAAATGAGGAAAATAAAGTTATTTTTTATCACCCTGTATGTCGAATCAGATCTAAGAGGAGAAATTCCTTAACCAGTACCTGCCATTCGAGGTATCATCCGTGAATATCCATTTGACTGCTTTTTTTTGTTTGTTGTTCGGAATGTTCGTAAGAATAGAACACAAATGAAGCAGTTTTCATCTACTTGGATACTTTCCTACTCCTCCATCGATAAATCGAAAATATTTGAATGAAAGTATCAACGTGCAATGGAAACTAATGGAAAATTCGCATAAATTTCGGTAGTCAACCACTGATGAAAGGAGTCGAATATTATTTTTGTGGACTGCGTTCTAACTAACAAATACCATTCTCAGAATTTTAAATAGAAAATGTTGTGGTTTCTGTGTTAGATGAACATTTCTGAAGAAAATCCGCTCACTAATTTGTAATAAGTTTTAGGTCAAACAAACATTTTCTATATAGTTTTTCAAACTCTTTTCGGTTCTAGGCTTTGTTGATGTTTATAATGATAATGACAGACACCGCCTACAACAGATACAACCTACCTCAGGATCAATGGCTATGAATTGTACCCAAGACTTCGGTTTAAGAAGAAGTTTTGTATTTTTACCAGATCAGACGTTGCATTCTGAAAGGAGGATACGTTGAAGGACGACTCGGCATTGTTCAAAATTAGTTTATATAACAAAAACATGTTCATACGTGGTTCACTTCGATCTCCTAACGGTAACAACTACTCTAGATTGTTTAAGTATCTAGGTAACAAGAAATATACGATTGAAATTAAGAATTCGTCATCTGAGGTCATCATAATGGGACACTTCAAATAAGACTGATTGAGCAGGAAGTCAAGCGGAGCCTTTACGATCAGCCGCAACTTGACTCCACTTATCGACGACAAAAATTCCGTACATAACCGATTTTTCTAATACTCTCGATCTCTCTCTTCATTCAGATCCAAATGATTTCCGTTCACAGGACTCAGTACCCTTAGGCAACTTCTACCTCATAATTGCTGCCAATGGTAACTTCGTATAGCCACGCAATAAAGATTCAACGCGTTCCAGGAAGATATGGCATTACCACTGAGTCAGCTGATAGAGCTGTGCAAGTTTTTCGTCTTTTCCCTTTAATAATGTCTGTTGTTTGTTAGAGCTTGACATCATTATCTGCACTGAGTAGCTAACCGAAGTTATTTTTCTAGACGTGCATATTTCAGAATTCACGGAAAAAACATCTGCACAAAACCCATGGTTCAATAAAACTGTCAAAAAGCTACCATAATCGAAAAAAGCTTATAAGAACTAGAAGAAAAAACCAATAGATGAAATTATATCGGAATATGTGCGTTTCAACAACATTGAGAACACAACAATTGATTAAACGAAAATGCAAGAATTAAGAATAGACTCTCGGAGCAGACCAGTGGAACTCGTCAGTTATGGTCCATGGCAAAGGCAGTCAGCAACAACTTCTGCGAATCGTCCTTCCTACCTACCTTTGATCAGAGATGACGGTTCTATTGCTTCATCACCTAAAGTGGACGCGAATTGCGTGGTTGGATTAGTAGCTATCTCTTCAGTATATCGATTCAGGTGGTAGTTGATGGTGTAACAAGTGAATCTTTCCAGGTTAATGCAGGCGTACCCCAGGGTTCCATACTCTCACCAACTCCTTTTATATTCAAGATTAATGATCTGTTCCACTTCACCGAAAATAGAATGTTTGGGTTTGTGGACGGCTGTGTCTTCATTTTCTAGTCGAAGTCCTTTAACTGCTAGGGAGTCACACCGACAAAGATATCAATAGAGTATGTCACTGAATTCAGAGAGAAGATATCAGACTGGGGCTGATTAAATTTTATCGCGAACAAGACGCAAACAACGTTCTCCATAAAAAAGTCACTATTGGAGAACCTCCTCAGGAACGAAAATGCACCTACTTGGTATTACAGTCAACACTGGATTTTGCTAGCATAACCATGTATCAGCCATTGCAAATATCTGCTTATGCTGAACTCAGTTTCCTTTTCACGCTATTACAGCAAATGATACAACTAATACAAGGCACATGTGCAACCTGGTGTGGAATACTGTTCCCATGTGTCAGGCTCCGACCCAAACATTCATTACATCTATTGTATAGTGTCCAGAAGAGAGAACGGCTCATCGTGCACTCGGAGATCAAGTGTGGTCTCAAACCTCTCGCTCAAAGGCGACTGGTTCTGATCTTTCTCTTTTTCTTCACAGATATCACCAAGGAAGATACTTTGAAGAACTAAAAGGTTTGGTCCCAGAAAGAATCCAGTTCCAAGAAAAACTAACTTCACGGAAAACTCTCATCAGCTGACGGTGAAAAAGCCACATACATCTCCACAAAAATTTGTTTGTTTCAGAGATAATGTGCTTTGGAAGTCGCTTCCGTCGTACATCTTAACGATAACTTACAATTTTTCTCTCTTTGAGACGCGAGTTAACACTCACATTAAATCGTTTCGGGCGGCTACAGCTATGGCCTCACTGGTATCGCCTCCTCCCTTGAGTTGAGAATGAAAAAAAAGTTATCCACGAGTTTCACGAACAATTTATGTGAATGAATATTGGTGATGAAGATGTATCATCGGAAATGTTAAATGATGTTGAATGATGTCATTATTCTATTATATCTCAGGTTCATCATTATGATTTGAATTTATTATTCAATGCAGATGAAGAAGTTTTAATGGATTTAATACAGCTTCAATATCGTCTACCAGGTTCCAAAATTTGGTGGGTTTTGAGAATTGATTCTTCTCATTGAGTTTAAGTGGAATATCTCCAAATAGATTTTCGTTTACCATACAGAATGACGATTCTGAATGGACAGGGTGAATTCTCAATAAAAGAGCATTAGGCAATGGTGCTAAGAAATATAAAATCATATTATTACATGTAGTTGATTTCGATACTGGAATTTTTATAGTTCATCCGACAATAAAATTTTTTGTTTCAATTCGCAAACAGAAAACCCTTGAATTTGTTAAGTTGCTTCATTAATTTTCAAAGGATTAGCATATTAAACACAGTTTTCTATTAGATTCTAATATTTCCAGTCAGTTAAATAGAGAACTAATGAGATAGTAATATGACGAAGTTGAAGTTGAAGTTGAATATTATTTCCAAAGGTACTAATTGAAATAAGAATCCTGCTTAAATTATAAATATGAGAGTTTGTATGTTCGGATATATGTTACCCAATTAGGAACGGCTTATTATTTCGTTAACTTCATTCGGAACAATGATGTACTGGAGGTATTTACATTTGTTTAAAATTAAGCAACATTATTCAGGAATAAAATATATTCTTGAATTTAATCCAGGTAGTAAGGATACTTTCAATGGAATTTGTTAGGCTGAGTTTGAATTCTTATTAGATTTCGTCTTGTCATTATCAACCTGTGAAATTTCTATATTTTGCGATTATTTTATGATCGTTAGCACATATTGATTTGTTGTATGTTATTTCATCTTTTATGCAGAATGCTTCTTGTCGAACTTGCTACCTTGTATATTTCTTCACGCGTAATGAATGGAAAAATATGCCGAAGCATGTCGAATGATTCTGTTTGGGAAATGTATATGTCATGAATTTAAGGGTTTACGGAGCAACTCCCTAAGAAGAGTGCTTCAAAATTGAAAAGAGCAGAAGTTTCGGGCGATATAATAATATCGGTAATAGCCTCTTGACAACGGTGTAGGTATGCGAAAAGTAATTTTAACGAATCTTTCTCGCAATAAACTATTTAGTAGCGATCTTGAATATTTTGGCTATTTTCGGGATTATTGGAAAGAGCAAAAACAAATCACTTTTCGTTTTGACGGGAAATTTTTTCTTGTTATTTTAGACGATAATGAAAGTTTGGTTATAATGTCTTTTGAAAGTTCTTTCTTCAAACCAAATGTTCAAATCGTCCTCTATTTTCCTTCATGTAATAATAAGATCTTGGCTGAATACCTTCTGTAGCATATTTGAAGTTGTCAGGCTGAGTCATCAAAATTTTGACTTAAAATGTCCGCACATGAAAAAGCCAAGAGGGTTTAGATTAGCAGATTGGGCCACTCCATGAAATCATAGTCGGGGATCACTTTCTAGCTTATCAATGATTCAGTCGCATTTTCCAGCAGATCGAGATGAATTTCACTGTTCAAATTACCAGGAATGAACAAAGTTTCAGTTAGGTCGTCTCCCAAAATTTCTACCTAAACATTTAGCTCTTTCGGATAGTGAATGTGGATTACTCGAAATACATAAGGATTTCTATTAATCTGGAATCTACAGATATGCCGGTTGGCCTCTCCTTGAAGTGAAAAAGTGTTTTCGTCAGACCAGCAAACGTTATACAAGAAATGCTGGTTATTGTTGATACTGTTCAGTGTTCACAATTCCAAGGGGCGCCCTTTTTATCCATTACCTTTCAATAAATTTTGATATTAATTCCATTATGTACAGCCACTTATTCATTTTAGGGGAATTCTGATGATAAAAGTTCATCATCTCAGTACGATCTTGCAATGTCTACACCATAACTATTTTCAAAATTTTAATTGTATCAGCAGAAATGTAACTTTATGATTAATTTACATTTCGTCAAATGTTTCTAAGAACAAAAATTATGTTAAAACAAATGTTTTAATTTCTTCTTTCCTATTGAATGAGGAAAAATTTCAATTCAAATGAAACAATAAATCTCTTCAAGATCGTTAAAATTTATAAAATGGACTTTCAAAATACATTTCACCAAACCTACTCTCCTTATCGTCTTAAATCTCAAGTTAGGTAAATTTACTCGTTAATGCCACAGGCACTAACTACCTTCGAAAGCTTTCCCTTCAAAACAAAAACTGATTTGTTTTCTTTCCCCCTTTTCAATAATCTTCAAACTGCCTAGAATATTTAACGTGGCTCGCAAGAGATAGAAAAAGTTTCGATTACAAACTTTTCTCATACACGGTACTGAAGAGACATCAAAGAGTTTGAAGGGTCTTCTGGTTGAAAAAATAATAGATTTCTCCAAAACAAAATGATTAGACGTGCTTAGGCAAATTTTTACAATCGCTATGGGATGAGGAATATACAGGATCGCTCGTTAGAGATGCAACACCCTATATGTTACTCAATTTCGACATTGGCTGAATCGCTTTCGATGACACTTCGCACACAGATAGTTTATTATTTTGTGGAGTGCCAATTTGGCAGTACTCCATATATTTCTGTTTAACTCCTGTAATACTTTATGCTTGTTTTGTTTTGAACTGTGAATTCCGAGATCATAATACCGATGTAGTTCTGATAGTTAGTCAGCGTTCTGTGGGAAACGGTCAGAAGGAGTTTTCATTTGTTGGTTAATTTTGAGGGTAAAAAGTCAAAGTGTGAACAAGTGAATAAGAGAAGAAAAGAAAGTGGTAATGAATCGTTCAACCTTATTTGGGATATTTCTTGCTATCAGTGATCTGTTGAACATTAATTGTTGGAAATTGAGTTCTATTCATACGAAGATAACCACTTCGTGGGATATTTTCGTTCACCATCCGAAAACCTCATTTTTGTTCCCTGGAAAACAGCAGTTCTGGTAAGACTTATCTTATCTTCAGTGCTTCCTAATATTTTGAATATATCGTACTCTTCTGAAATGCAACTGTAGTGCACCGGTATTCTGGTTTTAAGTGTCGTAGTTCAGGAATGTCACCTTTTGTAGAAAGTCTATCGGGATGTATTATTTTGTGGTAGATGTCCACCAGATTTCGTAGTTTCTGGATATCACATTTATTAGTAGAGGATCATCTATCTCTGTTTGTAATATTGGAATCTAGCAACATCCGGTCACTGCCCCTTAAGAAGTTGTCGTAGTCGTGTTACAGTAGTCATCGCTACACTCTTGAGGACAAGGTCGTATAAAAAAATTAGTTCAGTTATCTTGACCATAGCTAGAAAGAATAGTTGAAGATGTCAAATTCTGTTTACTTTCATTAAATATTAGCAGCCTTCAAGAGCAATAAAATAACCATTAGATTGAGTTTCTGTCATGAATTAAATATTGAGAAAAGTGTACACAAAATCTATACGACGAAGATAGCGCTATTTGGGGTACCATACAGGCTTACAGGCGAGAACAATATAAATTTCAATTGATAAGTTTCAGTATTTCACTATCAATTATGCTGAGCATATTTTTTCAGAAACCCTGTGGTGCCCTTTTCGAATTATTTTTATATTTCCAATCTCGAACCATCCCGTCTCCGCACCTGAGCATTGGGACCGCTTAGCATAACACAATGATTATTCATATTGTTATTAGTTCGCAAAATAGTACCTACAGATAAATAGTATAACAATTTAATCAACACGTATGAAACTCTTTATTTTAGAAAAGTGTTAGATTGTCAAAAACGAGCTACGGGGGGTATTTAATATGGATGTGTCTTGAAGAATGTTATTCAGTGATTCAAGTAGAATATATTTCAATCTAGATAGTAAGGCCGAATCTTTTACGTCGTTTGACAGATTTTGAATGCTTGGAAGATTTCGTCTTCATAAAAATATGACACTGTGCTAACATCTTGCTTGCGGGGGGATTAACAAGTAGTTCAATACAAATCGTCACCGATAGCCAAGCTGCACTGAAAGAATTGGCATCCGACAAATACACGTCACTTATTGTTGCAGGAATGTTGTTCGCCCTTTCCCAAACTGGGAGAAAGAAATATGCTACGTCTGAAGTGGGTACCGGGTTACTAGGGCAATGAGAAAGCAGACTCATTGGCCGTTCGAGGACTAGCCTTGGGATACATTGGACGATAAACAATATGTGGCCTGAAGGTGCTCTCATAAAGAAGTTTTTCTGAAGACAGGGTCTGTGAAGGATCTTAATTGAGTGTCGATAAAACAAATACTGACAAACCTAGCACATCTCTCTTGCACTTGAATATTCAAGGCCTATAGAAGAAGCACAATCGTCTTGAGGATTTTTGATCAGTAAGTATATGCCAGATATACTGTGCATAAGCGAACACTCTATGAATGCTGCTATGTGTAGGGAGATTGCGTTGGAGGGTGATCATAGAGCTACTACTTATGGTCAACCGAACCTGCAGCAAGGTGGTGTTGCTGTCTTCTCAAGAGATGATGACTTCACTACACTTGATAGTATAACAGTATAAACTGTTTGTATGTGGAACTTCATTGTGAGGTTAGTGCTGTGCGTCTGTTTTTATCGTTCTCCGAAAGAAGATTTTAAACTCTTTTTGGATACACTTGAAAGGGTGTTGAACAACAAGAAAAGTTTTTCAATTTCAGTTTATTTAATCACCTTGTAGAGAAACGTTATTCTCTAGACATTTTCAAATTACACAATTCTCCATTCATAAGTTTTCCTTGAAAACAACCTAACAGAATTATTGCATATCGAGAATGATAACAGGCTATAAATGTATGAGTCAATACTTTCTTATACAATTTGATACTAACTATACCCACTAGCCTCCAAACCGTGTTGCCAAATTTCGGAGGCGAAAAATTAGGAAACAACTATGGAGGCCAATAGGACGATATTCATCTTTTGCTGTATATGCGTATATGTCGGAGCGGCCCCTTATAAAGTTCGCTGAACACCATAGTATATCTGAAGATGTGTGGCGTACGAATATTCATCCGAGTTGAAACTTGGATATGCGACCCTAGCATTGTATTGAACTCGACCGTGATGATATACATGGGGATACCATTTGGCCTCCGGATTTTCGCATTCGCCTCCGGATTTTTGCATTCGCCTCCGAACTTTGAGCCGAGTTGGTTAATAATGTTATGCAAATCGGAGGTATATATATATATATATATATATATATATATATATATATATATATATATATATATAATATAATATAAATAAACAATCATATAAAATAAAATATTGAATCATATAACTAAAACTTACCTAAAATATGCTTCTCCACATCACTGAACAAAACCTCCTCTAAGATGACACCAGGACTTCTTCCTTTCGCATTCACAGCGTAGATAATAATTCTGAATGTTATACCAGGCTCCAAATTTTCTACAACGAAATATGGTTCTATATATGATGTCATGTTGTAACTAGGTTTCAAACTATCTCCTGAATATAACTCGAGTACGAAGAATTGAGGAAGACCTCCATCGAAACCTGGAAGACAGTAGATCTCCACCGAATTAGTCGTTTGGTTCGTCAAAGAGCAGTTTCGTACTATGAACGGTTTACCTAGGGAAAAAGATGATTGAAAATTATTGACTGAAATTTATATAAACTCATGCCAACTATGAATTCAGTTAGTGGAAGATACTTTCACTAATTCTTGACAATAATCGAAATCAAGTAGAATTAAGGAACGATTAAAGATTAAAATAAATAATGGAATTCAACATCAAGTATAGAAGATAATTCAGATTTTTGTAGTTGAATTTCTGAAAATCAAATATACAAGTTTAGAAACAGCGATTTAAGAGACAACTGCAGCTGTTCAAAACATAGCGTAATCAATGGGACTGAGAATTCCTCTCTGGAAGATACCTCTTAACCGATATTTTTTCCGATTTAATGTTCATACATGCCAGGTGGCCATATGATGCCTCAAAAGGTTGCTTATCGTCTTATTCACAACCTCAGTAGCCAGGAATAGCGATCGAGATTGAAAACCTTTCGGAGATCTATACAAGGGAACCTATATGGCGAATAGCACTTTGCAGCCCAAAGAGCCTTTCACCCTTTCATCCATTATTTTGAAGCATCAGAATATAGAATTGTATTCACTTGTTTACATGAAAGGCTAGGACACCAGTTGATAGTTTATATAATATAGGTACTCATGTTATAGGGCGATACTATCTGTGGTTCTGAGTAACCTTTCCTAGCTAGATTGAGAGGTTGTGTCCAGGGAGGGTTTCTGATGATGTTAGATACTGGGATTGTGAAGATTTCCTCTTGTAATTTATTTGTTGCAGGAGCCACCTAGTTGTCCATTTTTATAAAAATCGGATTTCCTGTATTTACGTGGAGGAAATTTTTACTGCACTAATCTAGAATATCAGTGTTCAGAGTGTCCTTTTAGCAGACGTCAGTCTACAGTCTACTACTCGTACATGTAATCCAGTCGAATTAGACTAAATTATGATTCCAGTTTACATTAATTCCCAACAAGTCAGAATTTTGTGCAGGCTTTGGATGCGTCATTACAAATGACATGTCGAAAGTCCCCATCGATCCCGCTTGTGCGTTATTTTTTACTCGAGGTCAAAAACCACAAATTTGCTTTTCTTGCCTATATCTCTGAAACAATGAGAACTACCGAAAAATGGTTTCGACAAAGTTTGTTGATCGTAAAATTGTCTACAAAAAAGATTTCAACACTTTTTCTTCTACGGTGTACTCTTCTCGAATTATGGCTATTTTAAACATAGAAAATACGAATATGCACTCATACGTGGCCTGTATGGATTATCGGGTTAACCATTTGAACAAAAAATATTAGTACATAGTTTTATTTTCCACGCACACAAGTACGTGAAAAATATACAATTCTGAGTGAGTCATCGTCAGTCCCTAATTCTATTGGGCGGTTGGTCTTGAGAAACATCTGTCTGCGTCTCTCCATTTTTCGGCTCAAAACCAGCGTATACCTGCTTTTCCCAAATGACATAGCTCTAGTAAATTAGGTCAGTTTTGAACGGTTTTTCGTAGTAAATAGACTTGTTTGTGAATTATATTCTCTTTTTAAACAGTGCCCTTTTGTAAAAATGTCAAAAGTTTTCTCTGTTCGCAATGAATCTTTGACTGAAAGTGAAATTGTGGTTGTTGATCCTGTCGTAAAGTATACACTCGGCAGAGCAGCATCGCTGCAGCTAAAAGACAGCGTGAGGCGGAGATAGCTACCAAAACTGGGATTAGTCCTCCTCATACTAGAGCACGAGGTAATGAATCGTCTTTTTGTTTCAAGAAATACTGTTTGTTCTGTGGCAATGAAGCAGATAAAACGGCTGATATGAAAAAAGAGCAGCATCTTCGACGAAGAGTGTCTCAAGTTTCAACCCTTGACTTCAAGAAACCCATCTTGAAGGAAGCTCAGACGCGTTCTGATGAGCTGGCAAGAAGTATCATTGCCCGCATTCAGTATGGATATGACTTAGTTGCTGCTGAGGCTAAGTACCACAGTGATTGTTACACTTCGTTTCTGAAACCCATTAGTGGAGGTGAAATCGGTCGTTCTGAAAGTGATTCTATTACTTGAGCGATGGAAGAAATATTTGCATTTATTGAAAATCATGATGATTGTCAATTTTCAATACAAGAATTGAAAGATATTAGCAAAGAATCATCGATCGATAATAGAACAATTAAGTCAAAACTCAAGTTGAAGTATGGTAACAGAACCATTATAACTGAGAAATTGGGAAGTTCAACATTCATTTGATTCATCGACAATCAGCATGACGTCCTCAGCAAAGCTTGGTATAAGAATATAAAGCAAAATTAAAAGGCAGAGCGGTTGAGAGGACAGTGAAGAGGAAGAAACGAGTGACTATGAAGAATTTAATGATAAATGATGATGTAATTTTCTTGCTGTTAAAATTTTCATTAAATTTGAATAAAAAAAAAAATTAATCAATAAAATAGTGTCCCATTACATTCTATCAAAATATATTGTGGAGTATTCCTACTGAGGAAACCACGTTAAAAAAACCACCGGGTACAATACCTCAAAGGTGGTGAGGACATATAGTCGGAAATACGACTTTCCTGCGGTCTAAAGTCTCGATATCTCGTAAGCGATGCTTTGTAGGAGAAAAATGTTGAGATATTTTTTATAGACATTTTTACGATCTACAAACTCTGTTCGAACTATTTTCCGATAGCTCTCGTTGTTTCAGAAATATACGCAAAGATCCCAAATTTGTGACCTTTGACCTCGAATAAAAAACAACGCTCAAGCGAGATCGATTTGGGCTTTTGACATATCATTTGTAATGACGTACACTAGGTCTAACAAAAATCCAGCTTGTTTGAAAGTAATGCAAACTGGAATGTCTATTTTGACTGGACTAATGTGCATGTGATTATAGTTGTAATTCGGAAAAATTGTTTTCTATTTGTATAAAACATTGTTCACTCCTGTATCTCCTCTTGATCTTACAAAACATCATCTATAGCATTTAAATTTACTGTTTCTGCAAATGATTGGCGGTCTTGTTAAAATATAGGGAATTTTGCTTCTACTTCGAACTTCGGTGCTACAACCACCTGATCTTAGAAATCTTTTAGGAAATATTCAGGTGATTAGAAAACATTTTTCTTGTGTTAACGTTTTCCCCCCATACAGAATTTCCATGCAGCAAAATATATATTTATTTAAATATATGACATCGGAGTACTTTTTTATGGGATATCCATTACAAAACACTACAACATTGACAATCGAAGCATGACAATCTTAGTTAAGGATAAAATATTGACCAACATTTTCAGCACCATCCAATTTCGTTATCTGGGGTCCCTATTGGGAATTCAGTAGAAACGGACAGATTTGATTGTAGAATCTATTGTTGATCATTCAGTAACTGATGCCAAAATAGGTTTAATGATTGAGCAGTACGTTAAAATGATGATGAAAGGGAACGTTGCGTCCGTTTCACGGCAGACATGTTCTCTAACATTTGCCAATCATCGAGAAAATCGTTGCTATTGCTGAAACTCGGGATTACTCACTCGCTAATTTCTTAGCATGCGCAAGAACTTGGTATTTTGCTGACGTCAACCTAATAAATTGTGAATCGATAATTGAATCTATCTACGCACAAAATCCTATTGTCCATGATTTTAGAGATAATGATCAAAGATATCGCTTCTGCTTGGTTGACTGCAATTCAAATCGTTTAAGGGAAGATATCTCTTTCGGTTGAAAAATTGCCTTCAGCGATGAAGTGCATTTTTGGATGAATGGTTATATTAACCAGCAAAATTTCCGTGAACATGGCCTACTGGCTCGCAGTTTAGCAGGTGGAAATGCACAATAAAAAAGTTTTGGTGATATTAAGTGAGCTATCAGCATTAGCGGCGAGCGCAACGGATCGATTCGAAATAATTTGATTCGGCCCAGTATGTGCCAGAAAAACAAACTTTAAGATAAATATTTCTACGTGAATGATTTGAGCGTTTGGTTACATGGTGACTTGAATTGGTTTGAATGTTCGATTTGTTCCCACTAGACTTTCTTGTGGAGTTTTTTGAGGTCACAGATTTGAATTTTGAAGTCATTAGTAGAAAAACGTAGCATTTAACTAAACATTACAGCAGGGTCTTTCTCGAGTACTATGCTGTAATGATCAAGTGATTTGCTATCTAGACCTAGTAAAATTATAATACGTTACAAATTTCCTTCGGGGATGTATTTGGCAATTCAAGAATTATTTTCGAAATTACAAGTAAATGATGATTTCTACTAGAATATATTATTAAATGCTCGACGCGTTTCGATACACGGTATCTTAGTCAAGAGCGAATGAATACTACAAATATATCTTACTAACATATACTTATTTCCTAAAGAGTCAGCTGTATTTGAACTAGTGTTAAGGAAATAAATTTAATAAGGGTGAGTTATTTATGTCTACCTGGTCATTAGGCATTTCCGGTGAAAACCTAAAACTGTTAATTTCAAGTACTTCCAGAAGGTTGAGTTTTATACCTCTATTCTCAGAATGTAGGATTATGAATTCTGAATTGAAAGAATGACTATTTTCCCGGAGATAATTTGAATAATTTGAATCGGTTTTTCCATTGATGAAACTGCAATTATGTTCAGAGATTCTAAAATTCTTCCTCTTCTACCTATATAAAAACAATTGCAATCTGCACAATCCAATCTATAAACACCTGATTTATTCTCTTTATTAATTGGAGACTTATAATTTCTGATAAATGAACCTAAATTTGTTGATGTGTTGAACGCTATATTTAAATTTGAATTTTTAAGAAGGATTTCACATTATTGTAAGTATTGCCTATATATGTTGTACTATTGAATTTCTTGTTTTCGTGTTCACCGATTGGATATACATGTTGTAAAGCGAATTTTTGTTTTTCTTATATGATATGCTGCTAACTAAATTTGCATCATAACCATTATTTATTGCGATCTGTTTTATCAAATTCAATTCTTTGAAATAATTATCATCAGACATCGGTGCGCTCAAGAGTCTATGTATATAGCTATTAAATGCTGCAACTTTATGTTGGCAAGGATGTGCTGATGTATAATGAATTGTGATATCTGTATGAGAAGGCTTATGATAAATTGAAAACTGGTGTTTATTATTTGATCTTGTTATTGTTAGGTCTAGGAAATAGATCGAATTGTTCTGTTCTATTTCAGAAGTGAATTTTATTTTTGGATACAGGTTGTTGATGAAATTTTTGAATACAGTGAACTGTCTGTTTGTTCCTGTAAAACACACAATAATGTCATCGAAATATCGATACCAATATAGGAAATGTTAACTATTTCCTAGACCTAACAATAACAATATCAAATAATAAACACCAGTTTTCAATTTATCATAAGCCTTCTCATACAGATATCATAATTCATTATACATCGGCACATCCTTACCAACATAAATTTGCAGCATTTAATAGCTATATACATAGACTCTTGAGCACACCGATGTCTAATGATAATTATATCAAAGAATTGAATTTGACAAAACAGACCGTAATAAATAATGGTTATGATGCAAATTTAGTAAGCAGCATATTATATAAGAAAAACAAAAATTAGTATTACAACATATATATCCAATCGTTGAACACCAAGACAAGAATTTCAATAGTTTAACATATGTAGGCAATATTAACAATAATATGATATTCCTTCTTAAAATTCGAATTTAAATATAGTGTTCAAAGCATCAACAAATTTAGGTTCATTTATCAGAAATTATAAGTCTCCAATTAATAAAGAGAATAAATCAGGTGTTTATAGATTGGATTGTGCAGATTGCAATTGTTTTATATAGGTAGAACAGGAAGAAATTGTAATGTTAGAATCTCTGAACATAAACGCAGTTTCATCAATGGAAAAACCGATTCAAATTATTCAAATCAACTCAGGAAAATAGTCATTCTTTCAATTCAGAATTCAAAACCCTAAATTATGAGAATAGAGGTATTAAACTCAACCCTCTGGAAGTACTCGAAATTATCAGATTAAGGTATTGACTAGAAATTCTTAATGATCAGGTAGACTTAAATAACTCACCCTCATTAAATTTACTTCCTAAACACTAGTTCAAACACAGATAGCACTGAGCGGATTGCCTCTTTAGCATATATAAGTATATGTTAGTAAGATATATTGGTAGTATTCATTCGCTCTTATAGAAGATACAGTATCTTCTATAAGAAAGAATGAATACTACCAATATATCTTACTAACACAATCGAAACGCGTCGAGCATTTAATAATATATTTTAGTAGAAATCATCGTTTACTTGTAATTGTGAAAATGGATTTCTATCATATAAAAGCTTCGTCAATTGAAGTTATTTTCGATGTGAAAATGTGAATTACTTAATGACATGTCATCAGATTGAACAATAATTTAGCATAGTTGATATAAATTACCTTCATGCAGAATTATAGATAAGAATTTTGGCGAATGATGATTATTTTGTCACAACTGCAATAATCGTGATTATCGAAAAATAGATTTACTTACATGCTGCAACTACTTGAAAAATACAGGGGTTGATTTGATGACCAACAACGTTAGATGCCCAGCAAGAAAGTAACCCATAGTCTAAGTCCGATACTGGAGTATACCTGAGAATGCTGACTGTACCGTTACTTGTCTTTGAGAACCGTTCTGCAGCCACATCCAAAGTTTCACCAGAATTATTAAATTTCCATCTATACGATTTAGCTGGAGGATCTGCTTCAATTTGACATATTATGTCAACACTTTCTCCTCTGGATGCTCCGACTACGATTATTTTTTCGTATTTGCAGGTGGGTGCATCTGAAAAACACTCAATGGAAGGAAGATTTCGATTCGAGATTTAGTTTTAGGTATTTGTTACACTGAATGAAGACTGGGTAAATAGGTTCAAACTATCATGAAAGTTTTCTTCAAAGGCATTTAGTGTGATCGCTGTTATTACGAGTATAAGCAAATTCTGTGTAAACTCACTAGTGCATACAGGCCTTTTAAAAGGATCACAATATAAGTGCATGTCGTAAATGTTCAGAAAGAGGTGGGGAGCCGGCAACACGTTCGTCTTCTTATTAAACCTTTCTCAGAAGCATTTATGTCTTTGGCACGACGTGAAATATGATAGTGTTGAATTCATTGATGACCAAGGATCCCAGTTTATATTCTACTAAAAATTGCGGGTAAGTAATATTCAATTACTATTCAACAAAAATATCTTTGGAACTCTATTAACAATTTCCGACACATTATGGTCTCTTGTTTAGAACTTCGATGTTAATTTCACATTTTCAGACCAAGTTTTTCTCTAATGCAAGTTTTTCACGGCGATCCGCTTAAAAGGACCATATGCACAGAAGTAATTTCTGTTTCCATTTCAGATTATCTCTGATGATGATGAAGAAAATATACCACTCCTGCTATACAACAGTTTTCCACGAAGAAGAAAAGTGAAACTGTTCGAATAAAAGAAAAGAAAAAATCATAAGTGGACGGAGAATATACCCAAATATCTTATGAACACCACTTGTGATCATGTGCCTCCATCTCGCGATGCACAGTCGGCCGAAATATCGTTCACTAGACTAATTTGTATGGGTCACAAAAAAATATTTCTTCAAATTTTTCTATGGATGAACTGTTCGTAATCTTTGGAGCTTTATTGCTCAGTGGATATACCAAGTACCCTAATAAACGCATGTATTGGAATGCCACTAAAGATACCCCTTCAATACTTCGGACTCGATGAGACTCAACCGTTTTGAGCTTTTCTTACGTCATCTTCATTTTAATGATAACAACAATATTTCGACAGATAAACTTCACAAATTGAGACGGATTTAATCAAAATTTCCGAGAGCACGGCGGTATAGATGCGCATCTATCGATTGACGAGAGCATGATACCATACTTTTGGGAAGCATTATGCCAAGCAATAGATCAAAGGAGAGCCAATCAGGTTTGGTTTTAAGAATTGGGCCCTTTGTCAAAGTGGAGGGTATATGTTAGCATTCGAAATATACACTGGTGAATCTGATAATGAAAAACAATTTGGTTTGGGTGTCGATGTTGTTTTATCTCTAATTCGATTAGCAGGCCTGGAAGAGAATAAGGGTTATGAACTTTATTTGGATAACTGCTTTACTCGTATTGATCTAATGTCCCATCTAGCCGACTGCAATATCTGTGCTACTGGTACTTTACGCCAAAATGTTTAGAAGGATGTCCTTTTCCAGAGAAGAATGTATGGAATAGAAAAAAAGGATCTTTTCAGTTTTTATTGACCGAGAAAATTCTGATGGTTCAATGGAAAGAGAACAAAGTGGTAACGATGGTGACCAACTTCGAAGATCAATCTACGATGATGACCGCTAGACGTTGGTGCAAAGAAGTCAAATCCGAACAGAATGTTACCCAACCAAATGTGGAATCAAATTACAATATAAACATGGGAGGGGTTGATAAGATGGATGGATTAGTAGCTGCGTACCGATCGAGAATGCGGCAAAGAAAATGGTGCTGGCCCATTTTTCAGTATTTGTTCCATGTGAGGGTGGTTTATGGCTGGATTTTGATGAAGAAACTTAGACCTGAAGGTCCAAACTATGCAAATCTTCGAACATTTAGACGTCGCATAGCCGTGAGATTTCTAGAAAAAAATGGGACAAGATCAGTTAGAAACTGCCGACCATTTGTCAACAATAACGATGTTAGATTCGATAATGTGCGACATTTGGTCAAAAATTCTGAAAGTAATAGGAAATGTAAAATGAACCATAAAAATTCGTAGTTCATATGTGATAAGTGCAATATTGGCTTACACCCTAAAAACTGTTTTTTCGATTTTCATAAGAAATAATGCCCAGAAATATAATGTTAATGTTATCGTATTTAGTTTATTCAAATGTGTTACTATCTTCAATATTTCATTCGTAGAAAAAATGAATGAATTTTTGTACTAAATATGGTCTTGTGCATAAGGTCCTTTTAAACGATCACCTTTTTTTCTAAGCTGGGAGAGAAAAATTAAAAATAGCGACAGAACAACGTTTCAACAGTAAAATTATATCCATTTCAAGAAAAAATTATAATCAAATTAAAATTTTTTCCACATGCACTAATGGGTTAATTGGGAAATTTAAATATAGCATGTCTTGAAAGCAAGCAATTCTGCCCTCCGCAATCTCATTTTGCAATACGTATATACAAAATCTCTCATTTTCTCCTGCAGACAAAGTGCGTTTAAAAAATCACCAAAGGGCTTGGCAAGAATGATGTCAGATGAAAATACGAGAAGTTGTTACGGAACGACGTAATTTTCCTATGTATATTAGGAAGATTATATGAGAACCCGGCTAACAACACGGCCCTAAATTGATCATGCTCTGTTGAATCGCACCAGAGAAAATTCATTATCGCCATGTTCGTCGGTAAGCTGGAAAACGTCGGCTCTGGAACGTTCTCTGGGTGATTTATCTTGATGATAGTATGTGAAATCCGTCCGGACTGCGCCTGTTACTGCATATCCAAATTGAATGCCGAAGTAATGGCCTGATTATTTTTCCTCATTTATCATTTCGCGGAATGACTTTCAAACTTCGAGTGGTATTTCGTACTCGTGATGAATATGAAATCTCATTTTGAAGGAAGCTATATCACAAAAAATAAATACTCGCTTAGATATATGTGTAGTTAACCTGTAAGTTATTAAAATTTTTACAGATTCAAAACTGAATGGAGATTACACCACCCTACAAATTATATAAAACATAAAAGAGCTTCTGAAAATTGAAAACAATTCACAATTTCATTCTTTTCAGCTTTTTATGTTTCTCTTAGATGAATTCTTGTTGGAGAAGGCAGAAAGCTAAAAACACTTTTTTATTACGTATTATAAACAATTTTCACATGTAGTTCTGGCATTATTTTGTCGAGATCTATCAAATGTTGACATAAACATTGGATTCAAAAATATCATTAGAAATTTTTCAATTTTCTATTATTCAACAAATATAAAACTTCTGGATTGATTACTTTCATGCACATCCTCATAGCAAAGCTTATTTCAAGTAAAATATATCCAGGCATTTTCAGGAAGAAGGAAAACTCACTTCATACTGAAGTAATATAATATTATAATATATTATATTATGTTATAAAATGTATACTCAGTGAATGTCAATTATCTGGATCTCAATTCAAATGAATAAATTAGATGAATAGTTACGCAGAACTTACATTGTACTCTGAAGTAGAGTTCATTGCTGAGAGTTTCACCCTCACTATTGACAACAGAACAGATGTATTGACCAGCACTCTGGCGGGTAACTTTCTGAAGTACGAGGCTTTGATTGCTGTGGATGATACGCCCAGACATATTGTGAGGCAGAACAATACCCTGTAAATAAAACGAAGTATATAAGATACGCAGTTTTTTCGAAAAATAATTTTCTTTTCTCCGCGGGGACGGTACTCTTTGCGCTTAGTCGAAATAGGGCCGAAAACTTATAGAAAATGAAATAGTCCAAATTAGGACAAATTAGGAAGGCAAAAAACCATTTCTAATATAAACGCAAATTTTTTTGATTCTGATAAACCAAAACTTTGGCAAAATACTTTCGAGGAAAACACCGCGTAAACTCTCGTTTCGTTATTAATGAACAGTTTTCGATAAAACTATGAAATCGCCACAACATAAATTTCATTTTAGATTTTTGGATCAAAATTGGTACTATAGTTTTTTGAACGCTAAATGCAATTTATATGAAAAAAGTGTACGAAAAAATGACCTTCATCGAAGGAATAATGCTTGCGCTGGTTACAGCTGGATATTTATTCATCTGAATAAAGTTATTATTATTATTAATAATAATAGTAGTATGTTTATTAGATGAATGGAACAATGTATTATATTGAACATAATATAATACTTTCCCAGACGTCTGCATCTTGCATTGTCTGGGGTACAAATAAACAGATTTTTGAGGGGATTTCCCAAAA
The DNA here is from genome assembly GCA_013387265.2 of Cryptolaemus montrouzieri. Classification (NCBI taxonomy): domain Eukaryota; kingdom Metazoa; phylum Arthropoda; class Insecta; order Coleoptera; family Coccinellidae; genus Cryptolaemus; species Cryptolaemus montrouzieri. The sequence goes on from JABFTP020000185.1 coordinate 79,980,725, forward strand.
AAATGGGAAAATCTCCTGCATTTAGTGTCACATAAATTTCATATTATACAAGGATATCCACCGGGACCGTCCGTTAAAATATTTTAAATTCCAATTACCATATCAAGCTGAAATTTTATACGCGGCCATAACTAACGATTTCCAATTGAAGTGAAATATTTTCGAAGTGATACCATCTCCGGTTATACCGGAAGTGGGACATCACTTTGTTATTTCAAATGGCAATCTACCTTTTTTATTATACATCTAGAACCGACATTTGAGCAAGGCATAAAATACTCAAGTTGTTGGCACTTATCTGTCGAAACTTTTTACAGATTTAATTATTTTTGATATAAACTCGGTTTTTGAGGAACATTTAAAGAAATTGTGGCACGTAGATCTTTTGCACTACAGACACAATTTTTGCTTGGATGGATAGAAGAAGGATCAAGGAGTTTTTTAAGCGATCTACACATGTCAAATGTTTATTGCGTTGTTTTGTATGAATTTTTCAATTTCGCCTTTTTCATACAGCAATAACTCAATTCTTTCAAATGGCACATGCAAATTTTTATATCGCCATCAGATGAAGCGTCAAATTTCAGATGGAATTGTATTAGCATGTACTATACCCATCTCTTATAGTTCCGAAATAATTGGGGAATATATTGAATTTTGATGATTTTGCAAGGAATAACAGAGAATGCTTTGAAATATTCGAATCAAGTAGCTGAACTGGCTACGCTCACCTGTCAGGTGCCTAAAATTAATGTACTTGTCACTTCGTCCATTCGAATTTGATATTTCAACAAGAATTGTCGTTATTTCAGATTGAAAATATCCAAAAAATACAACACATTTTGAATAAAACCACTGGTTATTCAAACAAAAATATATGTATCCTTTTCTTAATTCATTTTAGAATGTCAAAGAGTATTGGGTAGAAATTCAATAACCAATTTCTAAATTTACCGTCTATGAGTAAAATAAGATTTCGAAGCATTAGAAGCAATTTTCTACAATTCGGATGAATAAAAATTGTAGGAACTTATCGAAAACCAATCATCGAAGATAATTACATTGATACGAATGAATGATAGCAAATATCATAGGAGAAAACTAATTTACGATCTGAATAAATGTTCAATATGGGCCCCATTTTGCTCCATACACTTGACAGCTCGTATACGAACATGATGAGTTGCCCTCCTAGTTTCCTCAGGTTCAATATTACGAAAAGCATTATGAATGCGCTCTAGTAACTCTTCTTTACTTCTTACAGGAATAAGACACACTTCACTCTTGATTTCGCCCCATAAATAGAAATCAAGGGGCGTCAGGTCCGGAGAACGCGGAGGCCATAAATTTGGTTCTTGATTACCCCACTATCTATCCTCGAAGATTTCTGCTAGCTGCCGATCTACAGCTCGTGTTTTATGTGCTGGTGCACCATCCATTTGATAATAGCAATCCCTCAGAATTTTAAGGGGTAATCCATCTGAAAAATTTGCTAATATTCCTCTCAAAATTTCCAGGTATCTTTGTTCATTAAGATTTTCCTCAAGAATGTGATAAGCCAACAAAGCGTTCATTAAAATTGCAAAAACGTTCATGATAAATTTATTTTGGAAATCAATAACCTCAATGGAATGTGAATTTTCTGTGGCCCAAAAATGTCGATTTCTCCTGTTGGTTATTCCACTTTCATTGAACTTGGTTTCATCAGACCATATAATTTTTTGCAGAATTGTCTCATATTCTTGAAGCCGAATTAATAAATTTTCATAGAAATTTAGCCGCTTGAGAAGGTCAGTTGGTTTCAATTTTTGTAGTCTGATAAAAGAATACGGGTGCATGTTATGTTTCTTACGGGTCCTTTGAATGGAAGTATAACTCAATCCAATATCCATTGATGCTGACTTAATGGACGCATGTGGATTGGCACGAAAATACGCTAGCGTATTAATTTGATTGTTGTCGTCCTCGAGAATTGGTTTTCTTCTAGTTTTTATGTATTTTGTTCATACAAATTGCAGAAAATTGCTTCTAATCCTTCGAAATTTTGTTTTAACCATAGGCGCCAAATTTGGAAATTGGTTATTGAATTGCCTGCAACTTCTATCCACCACCTTTTGACATTCGCCATGAATTAAAAAGAGATTAAACATATCCTCGTTTGAACAATCAGCCATTTTATTATCAATCTGGTGTTTTCAAAAATTTTCACTTCAAATTACCAACAATTCTTGTTGAAATATCAAATTCGAATGAACGAAGTGACAAGTACATTAATTTTAGGCACCTGTCAGGTGAGTGTAGCCAGTTCAGCTACTTCAAATATTCTCTGTTAGTTCTTGCAAAATCATCAAAATGCAATATATTCCCAAATCATTTCCGAACTATAAGAGATGGGTATAGTACATGCTGATACTATTCCATCTGAAGTTTGACGCTTCATCTGATGGCGATAAAAAAATTGGCACGTGCCATTTGAAAAAATTGAGTTATTGCTGTATGAAAAAGGTAAAATTGAAGAAATCACACAAAACAACGCAATAAATATTTGACATGTGTAGACTGCTTAAAAAATTCCTTGATTGTTCTTCTATCCACCCAAGCAAAAATTGTGTCTGTAGTGCAAAAGATCTACGAGCTACAATTTTTTTGAATGTTCCTCAAAAATCGAGTTTATAACAAAAAAAATTAAATCTGTCAAAACTTTTGACAGATAAGTGCCAACAACTTGGATATTTTATGCCTTGCTCAAACGTCGGTTCTAGATGTAAAATAAAAAAGGTAGATTGCCATTTGAAACAACAAAGTGATGACCCACTTCCGGTATAACCGGAAATGGTATCACTTCGAAAATATTTCACTTCAATGAGAAATCGCTAGTTATGGCCGTGTATAAAAAACTCAAATGTTTTTAACGGACGGTCCCGTTAGATATCCCTGTATACATATGCCTTACAAAGTAATTTTTCCAGTTTTGTCGCATTCGGATTTGATTGTCAAGTTAGGTTCATACAGACATATTCGGGAAGAGGTCTAATCTAGGTATGTTTCAAAATCGGGTAAAGGTCAAATCCAGGTATGTTCCATAATCGGGGTGTGTGTGTCAAAGTTGGGTATTTACACGTATGTAACGGTCCCGCACCAATCAATTGAACAACGCTACCTCACGTGGAGGGATTGATAACGTTATAGAAGAGATTCTTATCTTGGGAAAGTATCCATGACTTTAACCTCCATTTGAATGTTTTCAGATTGTTAATACGTTTTATAACGCCTGGAACCTTCCTGAACATGCGAGGTCCGAGATATCTTGCACTTCTTGTCCCAATTGTTTTGTCGGTTCGTGCCATCGCATAACTCATATCATTATTTCTCGTTTTATATTGATGGTTGTGGGATTGTAGTGAATGTCTATGTTTAAGGAAATCTGATATGAGCTTGAAGCTATATAATTGAATTATGTCGAGAACCTGTGTTTCTCTAAATAACTGATCACTTGGATATATTTTACACTTCCCCGTCATCAGTTTGAGAAACCACTTCTGTATGAAGTTCAATTTTTTCAAATGACAGTCGTAAGCTACCTCCATGACAGAATGCCATAAGTGAGCTGTGAATTAATGAGCGAGTGATATAATAGAATCTTCATCTACTGTACTTCTAGATACTCCCTAAGGTATTCGAATGGGCCCAGTAGGTTGCGTACTTTATTCACTATATTTTGAGTTTGCTTTTCCCATCTCAAATGCTTGTCCAAAATGACTCCAAGATACTTCATGTCTCCCCCACCTCTGATCTTTCGATTAATAGAGGTCCCAATTCAAGTAAGTTGCTACTGTATGAAGTGAAGGGCAGGTATTTATTTTTTTCAGAATTTAAGGTCAGTTTTTTATATCTGAACCACTGACTTATCATTTTCATGTCATCTTCTGCTTTCATTGTCAGATTCTGCAATGAACTGCCATTGTAAATAATAGAAGTGTCATCTGCATAACTGTTTTGAGATTCAGTAGGGAATTAATATAAATAATGAAGAGAATGGGGCCCAGGACCGTTACCTGTGGTACCCCGTATGTAACACGTCTTCTGCTACTAATTTTTTCATCAATTTTCACGACCTATTCACGGTTTGACAGGTAGGTTATTAGTGATTCGTACGATGATCCACGAAATTCCAGATGATAGAGCTTATCCAATAATATTTCATGACAGACAGTGTCAACCGCTTTCCACAGATCGATGAAGATACAAAGTGAAGGTAACTTTCTATCCATGTAGTTATAAATATTTGCATTGAGTTGTTCTATAGCATCTACTGTACATTTGCCAGGTCGGAAACCGAATTGTCAATGGGAAACCTCATTGAACTTGTCGAAGTAAGAGTTGATCCGAGCTGCCATTATTTTTCATTTGAATTTGGGAGGTTTTACTTGGTAAAATTCCATTATCAATAATAAAAAACAAGTACTGTGTTTTAAGGAATTTTACTTAATAATTGCGATTCGTAACGCGTTTCACTACACCTGTATGCATACAGATAATAAATATTGCAAGGTAGATCTTTGGGAAACTTTAGAAATCAATAAATACAAACACTCAGGTAGACTCATCAATGAACAAGTCGATTTAAGCCCTTCACCTCTATTGAATCCCTTTGGGGAGCAATCTATTCCTTAATTTTATTGGATATACCTGTCATAAATAACCACTTAAGAAGAAGCAACTCAATAAGCTTTTAATTACCCAGGAACATTTATAGTTATATTCTCATTTATATTTTTCTGCATATTAATTCGTCTGAAGAAGCTACGGTGTAGTGAAACGCGTTACGAATCGCAATTATTAAGTAAAATTCCTTAAAACACAGTACTTGTTTTTTATTATTCATTATTTTTTCAACGATCTTCGCAATCGAAGATATAATTCTGATAAGTCTGTAGTTTATGACCTGACATTTGAAACCCCCTTTATAAAGTGCTTCATACACCCAATTTCAAAACGTCAGGAAATTGTCCCTTTTCAAAATAACAATTTATCAAATACGCAAGAGGTTTTGAAATTTCCGATGCTATTTCCTTGAGAGTTTCAGCACGTAAACCATCATACCCTGGCGCCTTCCCTAACTTCAATTTTCTGATGACCTTTTGTACTTCTAAGTCGTCTGTTTGGTATAGGTACATTTTGCTATTACTAAACTCTTCCTTATCCGTATAACCTATCGGTATCTCAATTTTTGCAGCATATTTTTCTCCCGCTTCACAGTAGTGTTTATTGAAAATGTTCGCTATGACTTCCTTATTTTCTTCCTCTTTTCCTTCCTCGTCGAATATTTTATTTTATTAATTTCAGTTTTCCTTCTGGGTTTGTTGCAGACATCGTTAACAAAATCCCAAACTGCTTTTTATTATTAATCACAGGAGATCGCTCACGACGAAACTAGCTTCTATCACAGTGACATTTCATTCTGCTAAGATATATTATGACCGGCTCTGTGGCGTAGGGAATATGATGCTCGTCTCCTGCGCACAAAGTCGGTGCGATTATTCGGATTCTGGGAATCGCTTGAGTATCCATCTTACGGAGGAGATGTAAAGCCGTCGGTCCTGTCTAACAAAGATGTGTTGGACATCCCTTCCCTCGACACGAGAGGGGTTCGGCAAATTCCCCGGTTAGGAGGTGACAGAATTCCCTGGTGTGTCATTGGCCGAAAGGCGGAAATAGAGCACGTTAAAGGAATAATAAGCAAATATGATATATTACATAATTCGATACGTGTGATAATGCGAGTTACTAGGTGATATCACGATATATATGTTATGGTCTTAATCTTATTATCTTGATACAACTACCATCTATAGGCGTCAAGCATATAGAGGCGTTCGAATTATATTTAAACATACTGCATCGATACGCCGGTGATCAGAATTAAGTACTTTTCGATATGTGACTTATATATGTACACTACAACATATAGCATTAAATACATCGAGACGTACAGTATAACAAAATGTACAATAAACAAAATGTACAATAAACAAAATGAAAGAGAGTTCTATACAGGGTGTCCGATATTCGATGTAAGTTTTCATTGTTGAATGGTTTTCGAATTATAATATGAATTGGTGTTTGTTTTGAATATGGAACATACCTGAATTTGGATTATGTAGGAAAGGTATTTGACCTCTTTTCAAATATATAGAATACGACTGACCAATTTTTTAAGAAATGTGACATTTTCCAGGAATAAAATTCCAAAGGTTTCAATTCTATGGTCACAAAGAATGTTAAAGTTAACTATTACTCAATTAGCATCGTTGGATTCACAAATAATTAGGTGAGAATTTTTTGACTCAAATTTGAAAATCTTGAAGAATTCAACATGAGTGAATACTCCCTTAAGAATGGGTATGATTCTGATGTATGTTTCAAAAAGTGTTCTGTTCGTTTTTCAAAGATTGAAACAGAACTTCATAAACAGTATTTTGTTCAAAGCACTCAAAGAACAAAAGTTACGTAAGAGAAGATAATGAAGAAGTTATATTGGGAGCTGTTACTGCGAAACCCTCAATTTCATGAAAGCAATTTGAAACAGAGAGTAACATACAATACCAAAATTTGAGGATACGCAAAACCTCTGAAAAAATAAGCTTCAACCGTATAAGCTGAAGAAATCTCAATTCCTACTGAAAGGGAATGGTAACGTCGGCTGAAATATAGCCTATAGAATTAGAGAAAGCCAAAAGAAAATCCCGAATTCTACTAGTATACTATACGAACTGATGAAGGGATGATGGCCAGTGATTGATTCTTCAATCGTAATAATGAAAATAGCCCGATGTCAATCTTCATCGTATACTAATGTTCAACAGCTAGGGCTAATCGGATTTAATGTTTGCTGCGCGTTTATGTACTACCGTGTTTTGACGTATGTCACTTTTGATGGAAATTTTGTGAGGAACTTGATTATGATATAACAAATGACAACATAGTCAAGGAATTTTAGGATGGAATACCTTGAAGGTTATAACGTTTCCAACATGACGGTGCGCTCCAATATTATAAAAGAAACGTCTAAGAACTTTTAAACCAGTCCTTTGGTGATGATTGCATGGGAACAAAAGAACCAGTGAGATGACCACTTCATTCTTCAAATTCAAGGTCGTTAGTTTTTTTTTTCTCTGGGCCTATGTCAAGTGTTCAATGAATAAACAAACCGATAATGATAACAAATTCGAAAAATTATCAAACTTGACTGAACAATATTCTGATTCAAAATTCACACAAAAGTGATCTTGGATGTTGCAATTCTTGAATTACGAATAATGAGAATACTTTTGAGTATTGCAGATAGCTTTTATATGTGTCCTTGTTAATTATTATTTTGATATTTTCAAACTCATGAGTAATAAATAAGTTAGTTCTTACTATAACTTGGTTACATTATTGTGAGCAGAGAATTGAAAACATTTGAAATGTTTTGTTGTGAACTCGCACCACCATACTATATAGAACCACACAATATTCAGAGAATTTTCATTCTCACATTTTCGAGAAAATTTGTAAGGAATGTTATATATATTTAGAAAGGAAAATAATACCATTCCAATTCTATTGAAATTCAGCTATGGTCATCATTTCGATAACCATTTAACAAACAAAATTTTGAACACGTTCCTGCATTCTAATCAGAAAAGTGCCCCAGAATATCAAAATAATATTCACCCATCTTTGATACCATATTGATTTGAAATCCTGAAAAATCGAGAATGCAGGAATAACTTTAGATAGCTGCGATCTGTTTTCACGTTTGACTCGAAAATCGAAGATGCAGATGGAGAAGTTATTTATCTCTATTTGTAGTAGTCCACATAGCTGCCGCACCAAAACATCGAAAATGGGACACCCAGTACAAATGAAGGTCACAGTAAGTACCACTTATAGATTCGCCATGCATCTGTTGAAAAAGGATTTGTATAAAATGTTTCTGAAGATTTACACTATCCATTCTCTAATATGATCTGGAATCTTTTGAATGTTATGGTTTAGCACACTAGTAGATTAATCGATTACCCTCTATGCTAAACCATGAGCATGAGCAGTTATCCTAGTAAATTGGTGGTACGCTGGAAGCATTATCTTCGCATAGGCAAACCGACATTTCTTATTCACTAATACAGGACAGATATAAGGCGAGTTTCCTTCACAATCGTGTAATATAGAAATAGTTTGCCTCGGCATTCATCAAAATGAAAGTTGGCATTGCTTTTGCCAGCCTGATGAGTTTTCTGCTTATAAACATTGCAAGTGTTGCCCTGTGAACCTCTATACTTTTTGTTTTGTAATGGGTCAATTTGTATACCAGATCTTGTATCCAGTTTGAATCCGCTGTACGTTATTTCAACTTTTTCTGGAAGATCCGACTATCCGAAAGGGTTGATGGAAGATGAAGTCCGATATACTAAAACAGCTAAAGAATGCAGTAAACGTTTTCAGTATCATATCTCTTGCAGCCTCAATATTCATATATTTGGCAAGACCTATACCAGAATATGCTTCAATCTTAAATATAAATTGAAAAGTTCTTGTATTTGAATATGAAATTAGAAGGCGTCAAGAGAATATTTTAAGTTCCTTTCATTTCAATTATTCATTTGGGAACAACTAGATACGTGTTCGATAGGTCAGAAATTGTTTTAGTTACCTACTGAATAACATCTAACATCAACTACCGCCTGTTAATTTTGAATAAGTTGCGTCACTGAGGTTGTGTTTGATAGCCATTGAAACAACACCAACACCACTCTGAAAAAAATATTTTGGTGACTCTCTACATAAACTCCAGTGGTTGAAATAGATTATAAATTCTATTGTAGTCATGTCAACACAAGTAATGGTGACCCTAAAAATTGTGTGAAATAGGTCATCAAATGAAATTGGTTGATCGGATAATGGATTGTGCGACATTAGTAAAGCTGTAGGCACCTCAACTGAATAGGTGCACTACATTTTGCATAAATATTTGAATGTTAAAAAACTATCTGCATGCTAGATGCCTCCAGTAATCATATCGTACCATTAGAAGTAGCGTGTGATCACTTCAGTGATGTCGTGATGGCTTAGCAGTGGTTATCAATGTTCACTACAAATCTGAAAGAGTATTTGTACCTTCTTACAATAAAGCGTGGATTCACAGTATGAACACCAAATATCAATCATGATAGGTATATCCAGTTGAACGGGCATTGAAGAGGCAGAGGTTAGTCTCTCGGATAAAAAGTATATCGTATCTAATTTTTGAGATGTTATTTAGGGTTACCTTGAAGAAGATAGAGCCATTCCATTATATTGTATTCATTTGTTGACATATATTTTAGAGATGATAGAATTCGACTTAAAAGAAAATGCTGCATTCTTACAAGATTAAGTTTCTAAAAATCATTTTTTATCAAACCTGGAAAGGTGGTATGTGATTTGTTTTCAATGAAGAGGTTTGATACGAATTTATTTAATAATATATAATATATTGGGAAAAAGTTTAGATACCGAATGGTTTTCTGTCAAAAATAGTTTAATTAACACTAGAGTAGTGGACTTTCACTTTAACACTGGTAGGAAAAAATTTACGACGTATTTCAGAACTAAATTTATGAAAGGCATGTAATGAAAATATTATACAGGCACTAAAGAACCCATAAAAAGTATCTTGAGAACGGGTTAATCCATCAACATCTGGTATTAGAATAATTGCATTCTGATCCACAATTTGCACTTGTTTTCAGAGCGGTATACACTTTAATCCTTTCTTAGATTTTTAAGCATCTTTTGGTGAACATTTTTCTATTTAAATTCAACCACTATTGGGCTATGATTATTTCATCAAAGTTTTCGGAATTGTAGTGTCATCTCTAGAATCATTGACTTGGCTAAGAGTAAGCCCTATCTTATAGAATATTATATGGACCGGGGCGGAATATTCGAGAGCAGGTATTTTTAATCGGCATAATTCTCATCTCTTGGCCGTAGAAAATCCATATCAAATACGGGTGTCAAATTTTCAACATCGCTTCAGCTTCAATGCATTCAGTTCAATGTAGAAAAATTAATGAAATATTGAATTCATGAAGAAAGTTCAAATGGTATAAAGTATTAAGACATTTTAACTACATTCGTTTCGGAATTCTTGGACAATCTGCAAGTGTTCCATGTTAGTACCAATTAAATGGTCCTCCGGAATATTGCACACCTCAGGTATTGGAAGAATAAACCAGCTTGTTTCACGATAAATGGATAAGAAGACTGGGTCAATGAAATTGTTCAGCAGGATCTCCAGATCTTACCCTTTTAGTTTTTTTTTGTCGGGTACCTGAAGAACAAAGATTATAGTTGTTGATGAATTCGAGAGGAGGCCTAGAATCAAAAATGAGACGTGTCTTCGACACCTATGATCCCAATCAAGTGCAAAAAGCAACCACTAATGAAGTGCACTCGCGGATTGAAAAATCTTTTGAAAACAAAGGTGGTCGAGCTGAATAATCAATTTGATTTAATTTTCACGTAAATGTTAAAAATTTTGTTTCATGATGTTCCTTAAACAATATTCAAGTTCGGCTTATTATTTGTTGATATTGACCATGACTGATCAATAATTCATGATATTAGTATTATGTTCACATTGTTTTGGACAGAAAGAAAAAGAAATTAGTTTTATTGATATTTAAAATAATTTACAAACGTCAAACTGCTGCCGAGATTTATAGAAGCTTACATAACACATTATGAAATATAGAAACTGGCACCGGAATTAAATCCACACTGTCTGTTTCTACGATCCGAAACCTAAGAATTTCCGAAGTAACTGAATGTTTTTGATAAAATCGCGACTAAAATGAAATTGAGACATTTCAGTTATGGGAATACCTAAAACAATTCAATAATAATAATGAATACGATTTTAATGAAATGGGAAAAATAGTTACTCGTTATTCAAAATTTTGACAATTTAGTTTTATTGAGTTAATAAGTGAGTTTCGAGCATTTTCTAATCTTCATCAAATCGGAGTCAGTTTTTTTGAGCAAAGAAAATGACACTATAATTCCGAAAATTTTGGTGAAAAACATTTATAGCGGTTAAGTTTATATAGGATAACTCTCAACAGTATATGCTCTTTAATAAAGGATATTAGTTCACTAGGCTATTCAAAATAGCAAAGTGTAGTCGATGTCCGGTGTAACCTATAGTCGTATCGCTCTGAAAACAATTGCGAAGTGTAGGTCAGTATTTATTTACTCTAAACCAAAAATCTGAAAATGATCGATAAACCTGTCCTCCAGTTACTTTCAATTGGCCCTTTAGCGTGAACACCCTATATAGAAGTCATATACTTTGGTTATGCGAAAAAAATATTTCCAGGAGGCAAACTCCACGTCTCTCACATAGAATATACCTATATTTCTACGATGTTCACCACATATGGTTTATGGAATATATGTTCTCGTCATTTGTCTTTTATTACAAGGACCGTAAAAACATATTTTTCGCTTTTTATTATCATACTTTCATGCTACATTTTCTTTTGAAATACTGATAGTATCACCAATATCTTGCCGAATACCTCGCCGTGAAGTTTCATTACTGAGCCTGTCTTTCAATCATGGTACAACAAGAAATAGCTCATACGACCGTGGTTTTCAATTATTTTTGCTTTAAATTTCGTAGTTTTGAAGTATATTTCACATAATAATTTATGCATGTAGTATTCATCACAGTTAAAAATTTCGCCAATTTTGCGACAAGAATTCATATATTTCTACACATGCCGTTCGCTCTACCCTACGTTGCATTATAGAAACTTTTAATAGGTATGTTTCCATAAAGTGCTTGGATTTCTAACTGCAGTATCTAACATTTCCCTAAGAATTTCCCTCTTGTTTTTCGGATGGTCAATGATTGTCAATTTATAATCACTTAGTCATCATCTGAATCTGTTGATGTTGTTGTTGTTGTTTTTCTTTTAACGTGCTCTATTTCTGCCTTTCGGCTAATGACGCGCCGGGGAATTCTGTCACCTCACTAACCCGGAAATTTTTCCGAACCCCTCTCGTGTTGAGTGAAGGGATCTTTAATGTCCAACACATCTCTGTTAGACAGGACCGATCGCTTTACATCTCCTCCGAATGATGGACACTCAAGCGATTTCCAGAATCCGAAAAATCGCACCCTCTTTGTGAGGATTGAACCCAGATAACTCTGCGCAGGAGACGAGCATCATATCCCATACGCCAAAATCAAACTACTTTTCAGGAGCGTCCTAAATGTTACAACTGTCTAATGTTCTAAGATTAAGGGAGTCACTAATGTAACAAATTACTTTCGTATATGGTAGAGGAATTTTATCTCGTTTGAAATCCATTATAAATTAAGTTTTCATTGTTCATTCGAACATGACTCATCATTTTCTTATCACTTGTATATGATTCATGAACGACTAATTGCACATATATATCATTAAAGGAGCACTAACTCATTAATGGCATCAGGGAATATGAACTATCCGACAACATTGTTTGCTGTCCACTGTAGGAAAGATGGATTAACTTTAATTATCTACTACGTCTCATGACTTTCTTGCTTTGCTGCAATCGAGCATTCCGACGCAGCAAAAACGCTATGCTTCATTTAAAAAACCTTTCGATCGGAGACATCTGAAAATCAGAGAACTAATGTCTCCTTCGATCGAGAAGGGGATTAATTCTTCATAAATTGAAAATAACGATGGGAAATGAAACAGCGAGTAGTTGAAGAATATGTTAGCTTTCGTCAGTGACCACCAATACGATCGTTTACTTTTCATTATCAGCCTTTGAAGGACCGGATAAAATTGTGAAAATTTCTGCAGATTATCATTGTGAATGACGTTGATAGTGGAATTGACATGGTTTTGGGATGGTCTGAAATTTTTAGCCATATGTAGACCGAAAATATATATTAAAAATGAATTATAATATAATAATGTGTGTGTGTGGAAAAAAAGCCTGGAAAATAAGATTGTAATTGCCAGGAAAAAACTAGGGGTCTTACATACTTAACCAAACACATAAAATCCTTCGACAAAATTGATTAGAAAGGCTAAGGATGCTAATTCGAAATTCCGCGATGTGAAATGCAATATATATATATATATATATATATATATATATATATATATATATATATATATATATATATATATATATATATATATATATATATATATATATATATATATATATATATATATATATATATATATATATATATATATATATATATATATATATATATATATATATATATATATATATATATATATATATATATATATATATATATATATATATATATATATATATATATATATATATATATATATATATATTTATAAGCCGAAACCAGATCTCATTTAAAAGTCTACTTAAGATTACTTTCAACTATTCCAATGATATTCATGTGAAATTTGGGCTTCCAAAATGTAAAAATCGTTCTATTGAAAAAGGAAAGATCACCTCTGATTATATAAAGATTTCCAATATCGAAATCGAGCCAATGCATCAAGGAGATACATATAAATATCTTGGATTTTGTCAAGAGAAGACAATTAACCATAGCAGCACTAAAGAAAATATTCGAAGTTCATATTACAAAAGACTTAGAATTATCATCAAGAGTTATAAAACTAGTAAAAACCTTTTCAGAGCTATCAACTCCTATGCTGTTCCTATTTTTGTATCTTCTTTTGGAATTATTAAATGGTCTAAAACTGATCTAAATGAGTTACAATGTCAAACGAGGAAAATGCTCTGTAAGTATCATAAGCACCACCCAAAGTCAGCTGTTCAGAGAGTTACACTACCTAGACATCTTGGAGGTCGTGGATTAATTGATTTGAATAATCTTCATAGCAAACAGATTTTTCATCTACGTTCCCATTTTCATGATAAACAGAGAACGTCTAAATTACATGATATTGTTGTTGCTTCAGATTATTATCTTACACCTCTGAACTTGACAATGCAAAAGGTAGATTTTGATATATTTGATGATAATTCTAAAAGAGAAAGTTGGATGCAGAAGGAATTACACGGAAAGCACCCTAAAGAATTGAAAAATGATCATATTGATGAAATCGCATCGAATAAATGGTTAGTATCTGGAGAATTGTTTGCTGAAACAGAAGGCTTGGCAATTGCGATCCAGGATCAGGTTGTTTTCACGAGGAATTATGGAAAACACATCATCAAACAAAATATAGATGATTCTTGCCGTAGATGTTTCTGTTCTTCAGAAACAGTTTTTCATATATTATCATCTTGATCAGTCCTTTCTTCAACAGATCATTTAGAAAGACATAATGCCGTCGCTAATATTATTCATTTTAATCTAGGAATTAAACATGACCTAATTCCCAAAAGAAAAAAATTTCACAAGTATGAACCTGAGATTATTTGTGAAAATGACAAATATAAACTTTATTTTGATAAAACAGAGCTGTAAAACACAATAGACCAGATATCATTCTTAATGATAAACAGAATCAAATAACATATATAATTGATATTGCTATACCCGACACACATAATATACAAAATAAATACAATGAAAAAATTTCTAAATATATGATGCTTGGCGACGAGATTAAAAAATGTGGAGAATGAAGAAAATATTTATTCTACCGATTATTATTTCCACAACAGGTGTTATTCCTAGAAATCTTCACAAAAGTATTGAGATTTTGGGTCTGAAGAAAATTTGTTTGAACAGTTACAAAAGATAACAGTCATCAAATCTTGTAATATTCTTCGTAGGTTTCTTTCCGAAAATAATAATGAGGTAGAGTCAAAGGTTTTCTCTTTAGTTTATACTGCTCAGAATCTCATTTCATATTTTATTTATTTGTTTATATAAATGTAATATAATTAACTGAAAATTTTGTCATATTTATATTCAGAGCAGTTTTCTATTCGATCGTTCACCACTTCACACAAAGGAAACTATTAATGAGTAACATTCAGTGTTACTTGACTAAGGTCCGTACACTGGATTTTTCCGGGGAGAAAGCCTCTGACACTACTCGTTGGTACATTGATATCATTGTCTGATGATGCTATAATATGTATATATTCTGGTAGATTGATATATTCTCATAACATTTAACGTTATCCTAATATATAATTATTCCAGGATATGTTTTGATTATATTATCATATATATATATATATATATATATATATATATATATATATATATATATATATATATATATATATATATATATATATATATATATATTTATATAACAAATGTTTTGGAAGTTTGTGACGATGTCTCGTAGGGTTTGAATGGAATTCGACAGGAAGGGCAGAGGGTTGATGTTCACCGGTAACGCTGACCCTTTTCTACTCAGTTCAGATGTTTAACTGTATCCTTAGATTGCTATGCCGGAAGCTATCAAACGTTACAGAGATAAGAGTTAAGCCCTGAAAGACGAATTCTGAATAGAACAAAAAAACTTTCTACTATGTTCAGTTTCTCATAACTTACTTCTAAGAGAGCAAATTTACTCGCAAACTGCAAAACTTATCGTTCTCGCAGTTGTACAGAAGAAATATATTTTTCAGTGACTAGACTAATTTTATTGCTGATGAATAAACTGTTATAACTGAGCAATTGACGAGAAAACATTAGGCTTAAGTGTTAGAAAATGTAATGAATGAAAATATGTTCGACTTTTTTCGAGTATTATCCCCTTAAGTTTGAGAAAATTATAATATTACAATACCATTTATATCCAACGAATAGATGAATGAAGTGGGAACGAACGAAACTTAAAATGTTCGTTAGTTATTTGTACATTGTGTTCATGAGCTGACGAAATTTCAACAGATTCTTATAAATCTAACCTCTTGCTTTTGCTACTTGAATGTGAAATTTGTGCGTTTGTGAAATTTAAGAAATGATTGTCGTTTATATGAAAAACCGGAAAGCAGTTGTGTATTCATTGTGAATTATGGGTTTTTGATGCTCAGCTACTCTGATGTTGATGGTATGACCAGTTTGACCAGTATCGAAAACAGGACAATCATTAACAATATAATTTATATGTATCATTATTTCATTATTTTCCACCTGTCTCAATTCGATCTTTTTATTTACCAAAGAGAACATACCCATTTCTTATTCGGATATAGTGTTGATTTGTTGATTTTATTCTGTTTCAATTAGTAGCATGATTAAGTATTTTCTTGTATGACATAATTGATTTTATTGTTTCCTGAGTCTGAAGGTTGGGGTAAATCGGGAATAATATGATTCTGTGTTATTCTTCAGCTATTAATTTCTAATGATGGTATGTCGTCTGTTATTTTACGCTTATTTTTTCAAAACTCTTTCTCAAAGTTTTCTAGTGCAAGGGGAACCATGAGTAATTTAGGCACAAATATTTGAAACACGGAAATTATGATTCTATGCGGATGAGAAACACTATTATGGATTGAGGTATAACTGAACATTGGTTTTTGATGAATGTCAAATTCAAGATACTTTATCGGTTCTCATAATTAGAATTCAGAAATTTTGTTCATATTTTCAATTTGAATTGTCTCGTTTTTTAGAACGAATTTAAGAATTTTAAAAAGAGATTCAATTGTCTTTCAGTTCCTGTCGAAATACGGAATATATCGTCAACATATCTCTTCAAGGAAAGAACCTTTTAAATTGAAATATTACATGAAGAGAAAAGTTTATTTTGAAGGTTGGTCATGAAGATTTCGCTCGAAATGATAGAAAGTGGAGAACCCATTGAAAGGCCATAAAGTTGTTGGTTAATTTTTTTAATTGGATTTGAAATTAGTCTGATTTATACAAACTCCTACTAACAGCTTCGTTTCTAATCTGATTTGAGGAATCGAGAGGAGATTCCTTCGGGAGAGGGGTTGGTCCACATAGTCTAAATTCACATATGAAATTTCATTTCTTGACACGGACTTGAGTCTTACCTGATATTTTACCTTAATGAATCAGATTTCAGTTTTTCCAGTTTATTGATTCATTCTTTGTGTCGGGACATCCGGTATGCTAATTTAACTTTCCCTGCCGAGTAATGAAATCTCTTCTCAAGAAAGTGCCACGGCTGCCCCTTTACCTATTATGATTTCAGAGCTGGGTGATGCTGCGGGCAGATAAGATTTCACATGCTCCAAATCAATCTCAAGAACGGATCTCCTAGTATCAACAATCAATCCGTTTAAGCATTCTTCCGCTTTTACAACTCTTTTCGGAAGGGCGATCAAAATTTTGTTGGAACAGAGTGTATATATTTATATGTTAAACAAAAATGTTGCAATGTGGTAGTTTTTCTGCCTTCTGAATGATCGTGACAAAGAACGGAAAAGTTAACTGTCATGATTTTATTGGTATTGAAATAGCTTTCATCCAATTTTGTGATTTTCTGGGCATTCAGTACGATTCATTCGCCGAAAACAATATATTGAGCTCACTGTTTGAGTTTTAGGAGATTACAACTTTTAACAATGATGTCCATCTCTATGGCAATTTCCAATGAAATATTTGTGTTCAGTGATGATATTCACTACATTTATGTCAGAAAGCAAAAAATTCTGTGTAATATAATGAGAATTGCCGCAGTTTAATTCCATATCCGCGTTCTGCTGATTTAGCTCAATGATATGAAATGAGAACATCAGACAGTTGATTCACAGAAGCCCATAAATATTCAATAATATTTTCAACTTTTTAATTTACTGATGAGAGACGCCATTGATGGAATGCTGATTGTCTAGGAATATTTTCAATGTTGAATTTACCCAATATAATGACTTTCCACCGTCGAATATGATCAAAAGTGGTCACGCATATTGAAAACAATATTCCAAAGTAATGCATTTGATCGAACAAATTAGTCGGTGTTATAAGCTGTAGTATTTTGAAGATAAATATGGCAGAAATTTTAGGAAGAATTCATAAATATTCGAGAGGAAAGTAAACAATCATTTCCTAATTCGAATGAAGATTAATCGGTCCAGAGTGATAGTCAAATTTTGGAAACTTCTGATATGTTGAATTTGATTCTTCATTTAGAAAGTCCAGCTATTCTCACTACTTACACCAAGAAACATTAACTTTGAAATGGGAGGTGATGAGCTGAAAACTTGGAAGAACCTTCTATATTCTAAATGATGAGTTAGAAGCAATGTAAGGTTGTGCATCCTAGTCAAATAATACATAGTTGGAAGGTAATTCTTGAGAATAAAAAAAGTTCACATTGTAAAGCTCATCATTTATAAATGAATATCAATTAAGTATTTTTCTCTTAAATGTGTAAACTCTGAAATATTTCTACTACAAGTAAAATGATACTTGGAAGTATGAGCACGCATTGTACGACAATGAGTACTATACTAGGGTATTGTCTTCTAAGCTGAATTTTCTATTAATAGCAAGTTTACAGGTAGAAGACGGTCCCTTTCTTGTCGCCCTGGGTACCAAAAGTCATTTGTGACTAAGTTTCGGATTCTTTGAAGATGGTCAGGTTTCCAAGGTGGAAGAGATTTTTCAAATCAGGTATGGTGAGCTCTTCCAGGACAAAAACTCGTTACCCAGTCGGATCTCTCAAGGGAACAGGCTCGGGGCCTCACGATGGCAATACGATTCACTATGGTCCTCTGATGGAAGCACGAATACCCCAATATTCAACGAGAGAAGCCAATTCGTTATTGAGTTTTGCAACATAAGAGAACAAGATTAGCTCACCAGCCACGCCACCTCATGTGCAAGCTCTAACGGAAACTCAAATAAAGCAGACACAACCTGCTATTCTTTCAATGGCTATGAATTGCACTCAGGGATTCGGTTTGAGGAAGGGCTTTGTGTTTTTGCCAGTTCGGATGTCCATTTAAGGGACCAAATTGGTTGAAAGACAAGGCTTTTGACCTGGCATGGTTAAAATTTGTTCATATATCAACACCATGTATTGATTTCCTAACGATAACAGCTAACCTAGATTGTTTTTCATCTAGTCGAATAGGTAGACAAGATCTATTTAAATGCAGCATCCGTCACCTGGATGATCACAAAGGGAGACTCCGACTTCCACAAGATCAATTTGCTCCAGCACTCAAATAGAATCGACTTAGCAGGATGGCAAGTGAAAGCCTTAGCGATCAGCCGCAACGTGACGCAACTTGTCGATGAGCCGACAAGAATTCCTGATAATGTACTCGATTTTCTAGACGATTTTCGTTTACAGATCTCAACACCCTTACGCAACTCAAACCACAACCTTGTTTATTCTACTGGTAACTTTGTACAGCGACGCAATAAATATCCACGCCTTCCACAAGGACATGATTTTACAATCGAGTAAGCTGCCTGTTTTTCGGTTTTCATAGGCAACGATCAATTGGTGACCTCTTGCATATGTAATGTCTTTATAGATATCAACAATAAACAAGCAAGGCGAATCAAGATCTACTGCTCCTGATTTCTCAAAGGCCTTCTTCAGGGTTTGATACGTAGCCTTGATGAAAAACTAATTCTTCCGAAAGATTGCGTGGTTGGATTGGAGATAAGGTCTCTATTCAGTAGATCGATACACGTGGTGTAACGGGTGAATCCTTTCAGGTTAAACCAGGAGTACCTCAGGGCTCTATACTCTCACAAATCCCTTTTATGTTGCAGATTTAAGATCTGCTTCAGTCCAGCGAAAACAAATATTTGAGTTGACGGACGACTGTATCTGGTGTGCTAATTTTCTTGTCAACATCCTTTAACTGCCGAGGGGACACACTGGCAAAGCAACCAATAAGGCATGTCGCTGAATTCAGACATACTTAGAAGATATCAGAGTTGGGCTAGTTGAACTTGATATATTTCACGCGAACAAAACGCAATCAACAACGTTTTCCAGAACAGTCACTGCTGAAGGCCCTCTTCTAATCATGCAAGGGCATCGAATCTCCCCAGAAAAGAACACACACCAATTCGATATCAGAGTCCAGACCGTAGTTTGAGGGCATGACCATGTGTCAGCCATTGATAAATCTGCTTCTGGTGAACTCAGTTTTCTTTTCAGTAGATCATGCCATGACAGGTGATGCTTTTATGCAAGGCACAGGTGTGACTTGGTTTGTAATACTGTTCCCATGTGTGGGGCACCACACCCAATCATTCAATGCACCTATTGGATAGTATCCAGAAATGAGCAGTTCGCCTCATTGACAACCCGTAGATCTGGCGTGATCTCCAATCACGCCCAAAAGTGGCAGATTGCTGATCTTTCTCATTCCCTCGAAATACTTCCATGGTTAAGTCTCTGACGAACTGAAAGGCTTTGTCCCCGAAAAAATCAAGTTCCAAAGGAAGACTAGGCTTGCGGAAAACTCTCATCAGCGGACTGTTCAATCAGCAGAGCCTCGTACTTTTCACTATCGGAATATTTTCTTTAACAGGTCTAGTATGCTGTGGAAATCGCTTTCATTGAACATCTTTTCGATAACTTACAATTTGACCCTCCTCAAGAAGCAAGTGAAGACATCTTAGGTGACATGACAGGCATCGCCTCCTCCCAAGAGTTAAGAATGGAAAAAAAAAGTTGGGATAAATGTGCTTTTGAATAGTTGAAGGCAGCCTTGATTTCAACGGATCAACCGAAAAAAGGTTCTGGTTCACGCTGCTAGGAATCAGGATTAAAATACATGTGACCCGGTTATTATCTTTAATTATATATATATATATATATATATATATATATATATATATATATATATATATATATATATATATATATATATATATATATATATATATAATATACAACGAGGGTAAGACAGGGATGCGTTCTATCGCCAACACTCTTCAATGCATATGCTGAAGAAATACTATACTTAAGAAAGCTCTGGAAGACGAAGAATGTGGGATAACAGTTGGTGGAACACGGGTAAACAACATAAGATATGCGGACGACACAGTAATCTTATCGGAGAGTATCGGCATAAGCTCTGCAGAGACTAATGACCAGAGTATCTGCCTACAGTGAGGAATATGGGTTATCACTAAACATAAAAAAGACAAAATTCATGGTAATCTCAAAGAACAATCCAGTAAATGTTAGTCTAACTATAAACGGCAGAAATGTAGAAAAAGTGGAGCAATATACTTACCTTGGAGCAATGGTGAACAGCACAAATGAATACACCCAAGAAATAAGAATAAGAATAAAAAAAGCCCGAGCCAACTTCATAAAAATGGACAAAGTTTTTCGTAGTAAAGATCTAAGTATGGTATTAAAACATCGTTTAGCTAAATGTTATGTTTTCTCTACTCTCCTTTATGGAGCAGAAGCATGGACAGTGAATGCCGCAATTCTTAAAAAGATTGAAGCATTTGAAATGTGGGTGTATAGGAGGATTCTTAGAATATCATGGATGGATCGAGTAACAAATGCAGACGTTCAGATAAGATTAGAGGAACAAGTGGATTTTGAAACAGTCATCAAACTTGTTGTTTGAATACAGAACAAGTGTTCCGGCATATATTTTATTATCATCATATTCATATCGAAAATAATTTTCTTAAGTGACCTCAATCAGAATAATCGCATAGGAAGGAAAAGTGAGGTTGCTAACACACTCAAGAAACGTAAATTGGAATATCTGAACCTACAGCTGATTATCAAGGCAAAATACAGGAAAACAAAGTATAGGAAGGAGAAGAATCTCATGGCTGAGGAACCTGAGAGAGTGGTTTGGATGCACTTCGAACCAACTTTTCAAATCGGCAGCTTCTAAAGTAAAAATAGCGATGATGATTGCCAACCTATATATAATATATATATATATATATATATATATATATATATATATATATATATATATATATATATATATATATATATATATATTTCCAAATATATTATATTATATATATATATATATATATATATATATATATATATATATACATACATACATATATTATTCGTTTTATGGCAAAAAATGTATTATAGAAGAATGATTTCTAGATGAAAATATACATGTCTTGACCTTTGACCATAAATATCTTGACATACCTCAGAAAATGTAAGTTTTGACAGAACATTAACAATGTCTAAATAAATGTTTGTACAAGTTTTTAGTTTATTGCTTTCTATCATGAGAGGAAGTCCCTATCTTAACTGGACTATCAGGTTTACTTTTTCGAGTACAGCTCCTACAAATTTTTGGTACATAAAATCTCATCAAAACCTTAAAAAACTATTGTCATATTTGAACATCGAAAAGTCAATACCATCAATCTCGTTCAATTCATAATTACCAAAATGAACAAGTTTCACATTTTGTTGACGAAATCTTGTTAACATTGTATATAAAGAAGCTTCGAAATGAGTTTTCATTGGAATTTTTTGAACATTTTTCATGGTCTTGAATAAAAACGGAGATCCGAAAAAAGTTAGGTTGGGTTAGCTACTTCCTCTAACTTTCTGATAATTTAATAAAATAAATTTCTCCAACATATATTTCTCTCATGTGTTCAAATGGCACTACAAGTAGCTCAAATTTTGTGTTATTATTTAATACTCAAGAAAATGGTTAGGTGCTTAGATAAGCTTACTGTGTAGACTATGCGTTTGTCCCGTAAAGTCTCGCAGATGCCTATATTCAACGTCCAATTATGATTATGAATAAAAGAGATTGAATTCCGTAAATTAAGACAGATTCTCAATAATAACATGCGAAATTTATCACTTTATGTGTAAACACACTGAATTTTATTCAAGGAACGATATTCAACCTGCCGTGGAATGTTAATAATTCGTCTCTGAAGGAGCTGGTTTTCCGATTCACCCTTTATGATCATTGTCAACCATGGCCTCACAGTAGAGGTACAGTCCGGTCAGATGTCATGAATAGGGGCTATAAACTGCAGTTTCGGTCTCGTTTGACCTCGTCAGTATTGTACACCAATTCAAAACAATACGTCAGACTACCACCTACTCGTCTCAACACAATGAAGCGCATCAAGTACTTGTACTAATATTGGTGCCCTCCAACGAACCGACACAGAAGTATCTTCCAGTGCCATCAGGAAATGATGAAAACAAAGAATAGATCAAACAGAAAACTCCAAGAAGGCTTACCAGTTCGAGTATCAACCACTACCTCACATATTCTCTGTGTGATTTGTCGAATAGCTAATGCTCCATGTACTTGTCTGACTGTTCGCCAGGCGTACAAAATATCTCAACAGTGATAACTTGCAAAATTCATCGCCATATGTATAAACACATCCAAGACCTTCATTCAGGGATTGAAATTCAACTCTTCCATAGAAGGTTAACTAGCCCTCCCTGAAGGAGTTGGTTCTCCGATCCACCCTTCATAATCCTGTGATTATGTTGAAATTATTTTAACTTAACTTTTAAAGTTGAAATAAAGAGTACTTATAGCAAAATATTTCAAATAACTAGAGAATTGAAACAGCTGCCTTGAGATGTTGGATGTAATATATTCGTTACGAAAAAATACCACAGGTAAGAACAGTACATTATTTTTTACTGTAATATTTCAATTAGATATCGTACTGAATCGAAAATTGACATGCCTATGCTGAATTCCTAATAAACGGTGAAAGGAAAAGTATTCAGCTGCAATATTTATGTATTCACTAAAATTTACTCAAAGAACATCTATTTTTCTTTGAAAAGTGAATTCTAAAGGTGAAGAGATGGAGTTCCAACAGTTTAAATAAAGCATCCAAGAAATCGAAAACCATGTTATTATATGCCGTTAATGTACTTACCGTCGAACTCGACTGTGTGAAGAAAATGAATGACTGTCGATTAAAAATGCTGTATAATAAAACGTACAGTAAAAATGTTTCGGCATATTTGGAAATATTCATATTTTCTCATTGGAATGTGTTATAGAACGTGGAAAAAAATATAGCGTTATAGGGTTACCCAGATAATTAGGTTATTTTCAAATCATCATCACTAGGCATTCAAATCTCATCTTTATTGGTTGTATTCATTTTGAATATCTAACACTTTGGAATCTTGTTCCATCTGACATTGAAATTTTCTTTCGTAGTGCAAGATATACGCTCGCTTTACAATCTTTTCTGGGTGTAGTATTTTTTTATTGTTTCTTCTCCTATTGTTTTAGAGTTAACACATATTCAACATAGTTCTTATCATTTGTTACTGTACATAGAGTTCCAACCACTATTGATGCCCGTTTTAGTTTATGAATTTGAAGTTTAAGTTTATTGTATTCTGTCTTCTATCTGATCAACACTCATTATTGAAGGACAGTGATGATTAATGGGACTGGTTGTCTTGAAAGTTATTTTTATACCTCGTACAACAATATACATACAGGGATATCCACCGGAACCGTCCGTTAAAAACTTTTTGAGTTCCAATTACAATATCAAGCTGAAATTTTATACACGCCCATATCTAGCGATTACCGTTTGGAGTGAAAAATTTTCGAAGTGATACCATTTTAGGTTATACCGGAAGTGGGTCATCACTTTGTTATTTCAAGTGGCAATTTACCTATTTGATTATACATCTAGAACCGACATTTGAGCAAGGCATAAAATACCCAAGTTGTTGGCATTTATCTGTCACAACTTTTGACAGATTTAATTATTTTTGTTCTAAAGTCGATTTTTGAGGAACATTTAAAAAAAATTGTAGCTCGTAGATCTTTTGCACTATAGACACAATTTTTGCTTGAATTGATAGAAGAAGGATCAAGCAACCTACACTTTTTCAAACAGCAATTACTCAATTTTTTCAAATTGCACGTGCAAATTTTTATATTGCCATTAGATGAAGCGTCAAATTTCAGATGGAATTGTATAAGCATGTACTATACCCATCTCTTATAGTTCCGGAATAATTTGGGAATATATTGAATTTTCATGATTTTGCAAGAACTAACAGAGAATGCTTTGAAATATTTGAATCAAGTAGCTGAACTGGTTACGCTCACTTGACAGGTGCCTAAACTTAATGTACTTGTCACTTCGTTCATTCGAATTTGATATTTCAACAAGAATTGTCGTTATTTCACATTGAAAATATACAAAAATACAATACATTTGGAATAAAATCACTGGTTATTCAAACGAAAATATATGTAATCTTTTTTAATTCATTTCAGAATGTCGGAAAATGAGGGTACAAATTGCAGGCAATTCAATAACCAATTTCCAAATATACCGTCTATGAGTAAAATAAAATTTCGAAGCAATAGAAGTAATTTTTACAATTCGGATAAATAAAATTGTAGGAACTAAGCGAGAACCAATTATCGAAGATAATTACATTAATACGAATAAATGATAGCGAACATCATAGGAGAAAACTAATTTACGATCTGAATAAATGTTCAATATGGGCCCCATTTTGCTCGATACACTTGACAGCTCGTATGCGAACATGATGAGTTGGCCTCCTAGTTTCCTCAGGATCAATATTAGGAACAGCATTGTGAATGCGCTCTAGTAACTCTTCTTTACTTCTTACAGGAATAAGATGCAATTCACTCTTGATTTTGCTCTATAAAGAAATATTAAGGGGCGTCAGGTCCGGAGAACGCGGAGGCCATAAATTTGGTCCTCGAACATTTTTGTTAGCTGTCGATCTGAAGCTCGTGTTTTATTTGCTGGTGCACATATCCATTTGGTATTAGCAACCCCTCAGAATGTTAAGGGGCAATCCATCTTAATAATTTGCTAATGTTCCTCTCAAAATTTCCAGGTATCTTTGTCCATCAAGATTTTCCTCATACATGTGATAAGCCAACAAATCATTCATCAAAATTGCAAAAACGTTCACGCTGAATTTATTTTGGAAATCAATAACCTCAATGACATGTGGATTTTCTGTCGATTTCTATTGTTGGTTATTCCACTTTCATTGAACTTGAATTCATCAGACCATATAATTTTTTGCAGAATTGTCTCATCTTCTTGAAGCCGAATTAATGAATTTTCACAGAAATTTAGCCGCTTGGGAAGGTCAGTTGGTCTAAATATTTGTAGTCTGATAAAAGAATACGGGTGCATGTTATGTTTCTTTAGGAGCCTTTGAATGGGAGTATTAATTTGATTGTCGTCGTCCTCGAGAGTTGGTTTTCTTCTAGTTTCTATGTATTTTGTTCCTCCAAATTGCAGAAAATTGCTTCTTATCCTTCGAAATTTTGTTTTACTCATAGACGTCAATTTTGGAAATTGGTTATCAAATTGCCTGCAAGTTCTGTCCACCAATTTGTGACATTCGCCATGAATTAAAAAGAGATTAATCATATCCTCGTTTGAATAATCAGCCATTTTGTTATCAATCTGATATTTTTCAACAATTTTCACTTTACCACCAATTCTTGTTGAAATATCAAATTCGAATGAATGATGTGACAAGTACATTAATTTTGGGCACCTGTCAGGTGAGCGTAACCAGTTCAGCTGCTTGATTCAAATATTTCAAACCATTCTGTGTTAGTTCTTGCAAAATCATCAAAATTCAATATATTCCCAAATTATTTCGGAACTATAAGAGATGGGTATACTACATACTTATGCAATTCCATCTGGAATTTGACGCTTCAACTGATGGCGATTGGCATGTGCCATTTACAAAAATTGAGTTATTGCTCTTTGAAAAAGGCCAAATCGAAAAAATCATACAAAACAACGCAATAAACATTTGACATGTGTAAACTGCTTAAAAAATTTCATGATCCTTCTTCTATCCACCCGAGCTTCAATTTTCTCAAATGTTCCTCAAAAATTGAGTTTATAACAAAAATAATTAAATCTGTCAAAAGTTTTGACAGATAAGTGCCAACAACTTGGGTTTTTTATGCCTTGCTCAAATGTGGGTTCTAGATGTAAAATAGTAATAGTATAAGGTAGATGCCATTTGAAATAACAAAGTGTGGACCCACTTTCGCTATAACCGGAAATTTTATCACTTCGAAACTTTTTCACTTCAATTGGAAATCGCTAGTTATGACCGCGTATACAATTTCAGCTTGATATTGTAATTGGAACTCAAAAAGTTTTTAACGCACGGTCCAGGTGGATATCCCTGTATTTCTGTATATATTCTGTATATCTGTGGAAAACCTGGTTGTTTTGGTGTAGCAAGGCGATTATTTATATGACAATATCCAAAGGTTTCTTGTTTTCATCTGATATACCTTCAATTTTATCATCTCTTCTCGCCGCATGGTTATAGAAGAGTGGGTGGCGAAAACCGGTGTGAGCCCACATGATGAGCACATTTGGAAACTACTTCTTCACGATTATGTAAGTATATATATATATATATTCTTCTGAAAAAGAGAGGATTCACAAAAATTCGAATAATTTTATTTATGATAAATGCTTATATCTATAATTTTGGTATTTGTCAGAAAAACACGAGTGTGAGCTCAGGAAAATTTAACAGGGGAACCATACTATCTTGCGTATGATTCAATAAACGAGTGAAAAAAACCTGAGGAAAAAACTCGTTTCCCTGTCGCTGCAATAGCTTGTCTGTTTATGTTGTGTTAGTGTCGTGTGAACATAAAGAGTACCCAAGATTTTTCTGCTTAGCAGCTTAAATTCTCATTATGTAAGTGAACACGGTTGATTGAAAGTAGAGATAATAAATAATTCCATAACGTTTTCTGATGAATAATAGACATTGGGATAGGCGGTGTGAAAATTATTGTTGGGTTTCTGGCTGTTGTGTTGATGGGCATTTGAGGAAAATAAGTGTGTGCCGAGTTATAACCTTGAAAAAGAACGCAGTGGTTCTGAGCTGTTAAAGGAATGGATATTTGAAGAGTGTTGATGCAAATTCAAAAAAAATAAGAAAAATGTTGGAATCCCACTCCTATTACTGATTCATAAAATAGGGTGTTTAGGTAATCCAAGTGAGCTGAATGCATTTTGCAACTAGTCGTTCGTTGACAATTATATCGATGAAGTAAGTGACTTATAATGTTATGGAATTCTGAATTTTGCAAAATTTCTAGGCCGCTTCTTCAACTGTTGATCAGTTTATATAAATAATATAATAAAACAAATAACCTTTCTGTTTCAGAATTCAGCTCATGCATAGATAACACTGAAACATAATGGAGTATTTCATTGAGTTTTTAAAGATATTAATAAATGATACACACTCACTCTGAAATGTGAAATTTAGTCAGGTTCCATTGACCATCCTTTATCGACAAATTCGAGGAATCTTCAGCAAGTAATCAGCTAAGCAGTGTGTTGTTTGAAACTTTTGAAATTTCAAACAAACTTTATAATTTCAATACAAAACGAATCAAAATTAATTCAAGATCACTTATCTAATGAAACCAACTCAGACCGTATTTTGGCACATTATTTCCTTCAATCTTTCTAGTTATCTTCACCTTTAATTTTAAAAATATTCGTCTAATACCATCCACTGTTACGTAGATTCAGAGGCATCAACGTCTTGAATAAAACAGTAAAGACAAATCCAACTGAGACAATCTTATTACACTTACGTCATGCAACCAAGTTAGCCTTCTCCAAAACGGATTTGCTTTCACGTGACATTCGAAGTATACATCATCCCCTTCTTTGATATCATCAGCGTTGAGAGTGCTTCCAAGACGAAGGGAAACGATAGGGGGATCTGCAAAAAAAAGTTTATTGAATATTATGTTTTCCAATTCTTATAAATATTTTGTTATGTTGAGAATGATTTCAACCATATAGATGAAAAATATCCTTTATAAAACATTTCTCTTTCCAAGTTCATCTATTTACCTATTTCAATGTAGGAAAAAATCAAAATAATTCAACAATTTTTATAAATTCTATTAAATTTTATTAATATTCATGTTTTTCCTTTCAATCTACAATTTAGTTCATGCGTTATGAATGTAAAATTCGTTTTTACCTTTCACCTCTGAACTGGACAAAGAAAAGTATTTTTCATCGTTCATTACGAATTTGTTAGCAGTAGTAATGAAGCCTATGTGTTTGTATATTTCAAGTCAAGTTTGATGATATTTCCCATTTCACGTTGTTTGACGATTCAACTTATTCATTGTGAATATTCTAGGTCTTCCATGTTTTTGATAGGTTTATACTAGATACTTTCTCTTCACTTTATTTTATCTCTAAATAAATTGGCGCCAATGAAATGTTATAGCTCGTGTGAGACCTCATAGTTTCGTACCTTAGTTTGTGTTCCTGAAACTGCTACGTTCTTCTACTAATATGAATTTTGTAAGAAATTATAACCACATCTATTGAGAGGACTGACATTTCATTACTGAATTTCACTATTCTGACGTTTCGATATGAATGTCAGGCTACATACCATAGCCCATACCATGACAATCGTGAATCTCAGTCCATTAAGTCGAGGAGAAGAAGCACTAAAAAAGGCCTCACAGTCGATGTTTTGCGGGGTAATGTGGATTTTGATAGGAAAACTGACGCGTTAGATTCTGAAAGACCTCAGTATAACTTTTGAACAATTTTCATTAACTACGTTTCGTAAATTGCACTACTACATAAAAAACAAACTCGAGGGTGTTTTGCCAGCTGAACACGAAATTAGATTGCAAAAGACATCCAGAGCACCTAAAGCCCATGGTAACTGGTATCTGATTAAATGATTAAATGTCGTCAACTCGGGGGTTTTAGTGGTCACTGAGCACAAATTTCATGACGACAAGTGTCCCCGGTGTACTTTATTCCTGGAATTTTGGGCAAAAATCACTAAGAACAAAATTTCGAAATTTAATAATTAATGGAACCAATAAATTCTTCCTATCCTGAATAATAGTTATAATCATTATACATATATGAACTTCAGCTATTATCATTATTAATGAATTCAATAATAGTGAATGAAGACACCAAGTGATAAGGATACTAAAATATCTCCTGTGTATATTCGTCATTTTCATGAATTTTAAATAGTAATTTTCTACACATTAAATGAAAAAAAAACATTTTGGTTCACAAGGATCATTACTTGATTTTTCAAATTTAGATAACATCAATAACAAGAAGAGAACAATGTGACAAAAGTACGTGTATAGATTTACTTGGAGACTCTAATTGTATACTAGTGTACATGAGTAAAAGTCACAAAAGATCGAAGGCTTTACGATTTACGTTACATCAATGCTACCCATATCATTTCAAGGTCCAAGTTTGAAAATACTCATCTCAGAATAAACGTGGTTCAACTACTTAAGATAGCTCATAAAAAAACGCTGCCTCTTTGAAATTCGTGTCTAGCAATCTCAAAATCCTCCGAGTTAACGAGCTTCAATCAATTCTATGGCAATTTTTCCCAGAACTGAGGTGATCTAACCTAACCGAATACTAGTCACCTTGGGCACCAGATACATCGGGGCACTTAATGTAGTGAAATTGGTGCTCAGCCTTCTCGAGTTGGCGAGAATTCATAATTTTTATGGAAATTTTAATCTATATTCCAGAAGATAACCCAGATACTAGTCATCTTTGGCACTACGTACATCGAGGAATTGTCGCTGTAAAATTCGTCATCGGTGACCTCGAGAACCCTCAAGTTGAGAAGCCTTCATTATTTTCATAAAAATTCAGCTCAAAATTCTAGGAGATGACCCAGATACCTGTTGCCGAGGTCAGGAGATTAATAGCGGGTTATTTTTAACCTCATATTCGTGTTCAGAGACCCCCAAAAATTCCAGAGCAACGAAATTGAACTCGATTTCACTCTTATTTACCGAGTTTTGAATTCTTCATTATACAGACGTTCGAGATGCATTTGAGAAAATGCTTTTTCCTCATGCAGAAATGCAAAGTAATTAATGAAAATGGCCTACAAATTCTTCTGAAGTCTCTTCGAATGAAACGCGAGTTTCCGCATTAAAATCCGTCTTATTCCGCAAAAAATCTACAGTCAATTCCTTCGTGTGCTCAACTCATATTACCATTCTTTAATTTAATTATTCGGTAATGAATTTTGTAATTCTGTCCTGTCTCGGGTTTTTATAATTCGTTTTAATTATAATTTATACTGTGAATGGATTGGCGAGCACGAATTGTAACCATTTTGTTCAAATTCGATCTGTGCGCATAGATTTGACGCATAGGCAGAATTTTGTAATTCATTACACAGCTCAACAGAATGAATTTTGTTGTCAACGATATCTCTTCAAATTTCTGTGTTTTCAAGTCCACAATTTTCGAATTTTTTCACAAAAGTTCTGTCCTGTCTCGGGTTTCTATAATTTATTTTAATCATAAGTTATACTGTGAATGGATTTAAGAGCACGTATTGTAACCATTTTGTTGAAATTCGATCTGTGCTGATAGATTTTGGAGAAAACACGACCTAACTTGTGGTGAGTCACTCATGTGATGAAAAGATATTATCTTTGAGTGAGGGCAGCCTAGCAACCCTGACACAGCGAGCCAGTGGTCTTTTATGGCACACTCTGTCCTAAATTTCATCCACGAGCTCCATCCTTTTCGTAAAGGATACGAGTTTCGTGGGTGAGAGTGTAATAAGCTAAGTCAGCTTCAGTTTGCAAGATCCAAGTTCTTCCATCCTGTCCGCAGCTGGGCTCTCGCACATAACATGTTCCATTGATTCTATATCTTCTTCACATAGCCTACATGAAGGATCCTGGGAGGTTCATCCCATGCTCAAGTACCCTCAATTCCAGCCATCGGTGGTTTTCCATCCTTGTAGTTTCCAGGGGAAATTCGAGCTTAGACTCCGGTAGTATGAACTCCAGGTTAGTTCCTCGAGCGGCCAATGAGGCCGCCTTCTCATTTCTCTCAATGCCCGAGTGTCCAGGAACCCATATTAGACGCAGCCTGCTGCGCTCTCCTAGTTTGACAAGGGCAGAGAGACATTCCTGCACCATGAGTGAAGTACAGGCATCGAATGCCAATGCTTTCAGTGCAGCTTGGCTATCGGTGAGGATTTCAATGACCTATTCGTTAATCCCCCCGCAAGCAAGAGGTTAGCATAGTTTTCAATGGCGAATATTTCTGCTTGAAAAACAGTCACATGCCCACCAAGACAGATCGTCTGTTCCTTGGCGGCACCTCGATTGTAGACACTAGCTCCAACACCTTTCGCAATTTTTGAGCGATCTGTGTACCAACAGGGCCCCTCAAGTAGACGGTCCTTGGAGCTGATCCATTCCCGTCTATCGGGAATGAGGATCTGGAATGGCCTTTCCATGTTCGTTTTAGGTGTTGCTTTGTCCGGCCTCATACTCAGCACTTCATTGTCCTCAATTTCAGACTGTAAGGCACCAGACACGAAGCCGAAGTTACCCCCTACATTACGGGAAAAATGATCGAATCTGTAGAAAGCCATTCTAACCACTCCTCTCATCACAAGATGAAGAGGGGCAAGGCTCAATGTCAGTAATCATCATGAAGTCTATTCTGTGTAATTTAGAGAGCTTGAGTTGGCAATGCTTCTTAAGACTGCACTCTCACCAAGCCATGCAGCCGTACGTAGAACGTGGTCTTAGCACCATCACATATAGCCTCTGGAGTTGCTTTGGGGCAAGACCCCACTTTTTTCCACAGCTCTTTCGACATGCCCATAGGGAATGTCTAGCCTTGTGTATTGTGTTTTCCAGGTGCGATTTCCACGTGAGTTTGCGATCCAGGGTAATCCCCAGATATGTTGCTTCTTCCACAACCAGAATAAACACCCATCCCAGGGTCGGGGGGAAACAAATATCTTCCTCTTCCTAGTAAACGATACCATAAGGCTTTGTAGGGGCTTATGATAAGTTTCTCTCCTTCACACCACCCATGAATTGCAGACATAGCCTTCTGTAGTCTGTCGGAAACATCGCTATCATCTCCGACAGCCATAATGACTATATCATCAGCGTATGCTTGTACATAAGCATCCAGTGCGCCAATTATTGCTAGAAGGTCATCAACTAGCAGAGACCACTACAGAGGGGATAGTACTCCCCCCTGTGGGCAGCCCCTGCTAGCCACAAAAGTGATAACTTCCCCTTTCAGTGAAGTGTTGATCACTCTGGCATTGAGCATGTTACTAATCCATTCCACAAAAAGATTTGGTACTCCTCTGGCCTTAGCAGCCTCACACAGTGAGTCAGTGGGGGCCACATTAAACGCACTTTCAATGTCCATGTAGGCTGCAGCTGCAGTCTCGCGAGACTCCAAATACTGTGTGATCCTCCCGACTAAGTTGTTAAGTGCCAGATCGGTTGATTTACCCTTTAGATAGACGTATTCATGTTCACGCATAGGCCCTAGCGATACCACCTCGGTCCTGATGTATCCATCTAACACCTTCTCCAGGGTTTTCAAAATGAAAGACGTAAGACTAATCGGTCTAAACGACTTCGGTTGTGAGTTCGATTAACCCACCTTAGGGATGTTAACATCCCTGACTCTTCACCAGCTGGTCGGGACAACATTCCAGGCATGACTCGACCGAGAGAGCCTAATGAGGTATGGGAGAAGGGCATCCACCCTCTTTTGTAACAAGGCAGGCATGATGCCATCCTCTTAAGAAGCTTTGAATGGCTTAAATGAGCGAATCGCCTACCTGATTGCTCCGGGCTTGATGATCGTTCTAGCGTTCTTCCAATCGTCCTTTTTGGCCTTTTTGAAAGGCCCTTCGGGGCGACGGTGTCACAGCTTTCACTGATATCAAGAAAGCGACAATTTGAGAAGTGTGTTCTTGCAAAATCTCTAACGTCCCTTTTCCAGAGCCCGTGTATCGCCTATCCGGACCATTTACAGATCCGATGGGGAGCGCTGGGCCTCTGGCGAGAAACTCTCTCACTCATGTGAGCTCTGTGCATTTTTTTTGATCATGAGGATTGCGAATATTACTACGAAATTAAATTTTTGTACATTTTACATCAATGTGAAATTAGCCCTTAGATATCCAATCCAACTGTCAAACATATTTTTCAATGCCAAAGATGAAATTCAATAATCAGATAATTCCGGAGTGCATAAACATGTCCGAATTGTAACGAAATTTATATTGGTTAAACTGACATTTTTGTGAAAATAAAACAGATTCCACTCTGGCACAAAATAGTATAAATAACTACCATATTTTTTCCATCAATAGACGATCTAAGGATCCTATACCAAGCACAAAAATGTATAAAAATCAATTATCTGGAATCCTAAGAATTATTCAAAGCCAAACACAGTGTGAACAAAAATTAAATACTCACTTAACGACCTGATTGATTTATGTTATTCCTCAATATTTGGGATTTTTATGTGGGTACTAGTTATGCATTAGTACCAAATGTTAATTTTTAATATGTACTTCACCCATTTCTCTGTACCTATACATAAGGAATTGCTAACTTCGTATTTCAGTTTTGAACTCATACTTGTCTGATGATGAGCGAGAGCTCGAAATAGCTTTAACGTTGAATGAACTTTTTCATCTTGAATAGTGATATTTTTTTCGTAGTAATATTCGTAATCCTCATAACGTTAATGGCATATTACATAGTAACTGCCGAATTTTATTCATTGTGTTATTTTTTCAAATTAGATTTGAATATACCTCTATGTTTCAGAAATTGTTTGGATGATAACACAGAAATTTGTGGATACTATAATAAATTGATTTTCACGACATTTGGAAGAGTTGGAATTTATATAACATTTAACCTAAGCTTTCGGCTTCGTTCGTGTGTTAGTAGAGTATGGAAATCCAATTATATAATATTATATAACTATATATATAACAAAATTTATTAAAATTATATCCATTTGCGAGTACACGAATAACAGGACTCTAAATTTTGTACAGTGTATTTAGAGCACTTCTTTCATGTGCTGCGTCTGGTCTCCCTGACGTTAGCAATCACTTTTCCAAAGGCATTCCAATCTTCCGCTTCTCCGAAGAGTTGATCCGCCTGTCGTATTCCCGTCCAATCTCGGATGTTCTTAAGCCAAGATATCTTGTTTTCTCTCTACGTCTCTCTATCTTTCCTTTCATTATCAGCTGTAGTAGTTTGTACTAAGATCCACGTAATATCTGACCAAGATAGCTAATCTTCCTACATTTGATAATTGTTACTAGCTCACGATCACATCCTGCTCTTCTGCGTTAGTTCTTTTAGCTGTCCACGGTATTTTGAGCATTCTTCTATGTGCCTACATTTCGAAAGCCTCCAATATATTCAATGTGTTGACCTTTAGTGTCCAAGCTTCTGCTCCATATAACAGTATCGACCAGACATAGCATCTAAGCATTCGTTGTCTTAGTTTAAGATTCAAAGTGTCGTTGCAGAACAAAATTCTCATTTTAATAAAGTTGGTACTAGCTGTTTCAATTCTGCACTTCATTTCTATGTCTGGATTTACCTCTTTTGTTATATAAGCTCCCAGATATTCAAATTGTCTCACGCGCTCAATCCGTTTGCCGTTAAGTTGTTTTTCTGCTTCATTATACCTTGTCTACTGAATAGCATAAATTTGGTCTTGTTGACATTTATATTTATACCCATTTTCTGGCTGATGCTTTTGATCTTGTTCAGTAGTTCTTGGAGGTCCTCTACATTTTCAGCTAGTAAAACCGTATCGTCTGCATATTTTATGATGTTGAGTAGTGTTCCGTTTACTTTCACTCCCATTTCAGTTTTTGCTATGGCTTCATTGCAAATCTGGTTTGCATCTAGATTGAAAAGTAAGTATGAGAGTACACACCCCTGGCAAACTCCTCTATTAATATTAATCTCCCTCAAAAGTCCATATCCTATTTCTTATTGGCTTTTTGGTTTCAATATAAATTTTTTATTATTCCGATGTCCTTGGTGTCAGCCGCAGTTCTCAGTAGTATTTCAATGAGGTCTTGGTGTCGTACTCTGTCGAATGCTTTTTCATAGTCGACAAAGCTTGCGAATACGTCTTTTCTCTAGTCGCGACATTTCTGCAATAGTACATTTAGAGCATAGATTTGCGTATAACTGTAAGGCTTGAATAAGGTACGGACTACAGTTATTACATACCACAAATTGATACAGCCAAACGTACACCCATGTATCCAATTCATTCTCACTTGCTGCTTTGCGCGAAGTCTATTCCTGTTGCCCAAAAATATCTTACGTCTACTTATACCGTTTAGGTGTTAAATATACTTATGGTTGTGTAATGTAAGGTGTTTGGAGGAAGCATTCACGAATAAAAAGGTTGCAATAACTATATAGATAGCTGTGAGCATCTTCAAGTATTTCCGTGTTGTTGTTTAAATGTTATAAAGTAAAGCCATTCAAATTTATATATACAGACTTTTAAATAGAAAATATTTAACTTTTCGGACATACTCTTTCTAAAGCACAAAAAGAATAAGTAATAATAAAATAATTTTTCAAATAGATGCATCCGTTACAGAGTTATGCGTCTACATACATTCGCTGAATTTCATTTAATTGGATTCAGCTCATTCCGTTTCATTTTGAATGTGATAATTTTTCATATACTAATGGATTGAGTGGAACTCACTGTTCAAATTGCAGTAAATTAGTAAATACAAGTCTGCTAAAATTGAGTGTACAAAATTATTTCTAAGCGATGCTTATAGGGATCATTTCGAATGGGATACTAACGATTAAAAAGCATTTTAAACTTTCTGGTAATTGAATTCCCCGCAAAATTCATTGATTTAATTGATATTCAAAGGATAAATCCTTTTGTGATATCCAAGTGAAATTGTTTCTGAAAGAGTTTTGAGTTAAATTTGTTGTCGCCTTTATACTGGAACACATTGAATGCTATGTCAGAATAATAAATGTGATCATTTCGTTATCGGTAATATTTGTGTGATCCTTTTTTGAATGAGAGATGAGGTATTGAATGAAAACTGTAAAAGCTTAATGAAATGAATCGATTTATTTTTATACCTTGTATATTTTAATATCTTTGAATTAAAACTATTTTTCTTCGTCTAGCGTAACACGATAGACGATAGTTTTATGATTGCTATTCAGAATATCTAAAATGTCTACCAATAATTCGAAAGTGAATCGAAGTATTCAACAACAAAGTTTTTAGTTTAATGAAAATACAACGTACATGGTATTCCACTTTATTCCTTCATTAAATGTTAACAAATTGGAATACTATCTCATTTGTACTCGTATATGCAATCAATATTCAATTTTCTATTCAATAAAAATATAGTGTATTAATTCATAAAATTTGTATAACTATGATTTGATATAAAATTTAAATTGGGTTATTAAGCTTGCACAGAGCTATCTGCGAAAACGTAAGTGGCGATGTTGCATTCTTCAATAACAGAAAAAGTCGAATTATTGGTTCAAAAAATGAAAGAAGGTGCAAAGCGAGCCTAAGAGCTTCACGGGGTTAGGAAATCAAGATCGGCGATTTACCTTACATCTAGAGTTTCTAAGGGGAGGGATATATAATATACAAATGCATGATTGAGATAATAGAAGACAGTTCGTAGAAGCATACTGACTCAAGAGAAGAATCTAGAAAAACAGCAGGAATCTACAGTTCTAGCCTGAGAATATGAGTAGAACATATTGAAAGTCTACTATGTTCCAGGCAGAACTACTGTCAGCATACAGGGATATCCACCGGGACCGTCCGTTAAAAACTTTTTGAGTTGCCTCCATCACGCATTCAGTGCTTTAAAGGTATAACAGAATTCAAGGATGACCGCATATAGATGTGTTATATTCACGAAAATGAATTATTATGCAGTGATATCCACCGGGACCGTCCGTTAAAAACTTTTTAAGTTCCAATTACAATATCAAGCTAAAATTTTATACGCGGCCACAACTAGCGATTTCCAATTGAAGTGAATATTTTCGAAGTGATCCCATTTCCGATTATACCGGAAGTGGGTCATCACTTTGTTATCTGAAATGGCAATCTACCTTTTTCATTATACATCTAAAAAACTGTCAAAACCTTCGACAGATTAAATTATTTTTGTTATAAACTCAATCTTTGAGGAACATTTACAAAAATTGTAGCTCGTAGATCTTTTGCACTACAGACACAACTTTTGCTTGGGTGGATAGAAGAAGGATCAAGGAATTTTTTAAGCAGTCTACAAATGTCAAATGTTTATTGTGTTGTTTTGTATGATTTTTTCAATTTGGCATTTTCGAACAGCAATAACTCAATTTTTTTCAAATGGCACGTGCCAATTTTTATATCGCTATCAGATGAAGCGTCAAATTTCAGATGGAATTGTATCAGCATGTAATGTACCAATCTTTTATAGTTCCGAAATAATTTGGCCTAAAATTAATGTACTTGTCACTTCGTTTATTCGAATTTGATATTTCAACAATAATTGTTGGTAATTTGAATTCAATTCAATAACCAATTTCCAAATTTGGCCTCTATGAGTAAAACAACATTTCGAAGGATAAGAAGCAATTTTCTGCGATTTGGAAGAACAAAATACATAGAAACTAGAAGAAAACCAATTCTCGAGGACGACGACAATCAAATTAATACGCTAGCATATTTTCATGCCAAACCACATGCGTCCATTAAGTCAGCATCAATGGATATTGGATTGAGTTATATTTCCATTCAAAGGATCCTTAAGAAACATAATATCAGACTACAAAAATTGAAACCAACTGACCTTGCCAAGCGGCTACATTTCTGTGAAAACTCACTAATTTGGCTTTAAGAAAATGAGACAATTCTGCAAAAAAGTGTATGGTCTGATGAAGCCAAGTTCAAGGAAAGTGGAATTACCAACAGGAGAAATCGACATTTTTGGGCCACAGAAAATCCACATTTCATTAAGGTTATTGATTTCCAAAATAAATTCAGCGTGAACGTTTTCGCAATTTCAATGACTGATTTGTTGGCTTAACACATTTATGAGGAAAATCATAAAGGACCAAGATACTTGGAAATTTTAGAGGAACATTAGCAAATTTTGTTTTGTGTAGATCGGTAGCTAACAGAAATGTTCGAGGATAGATGGTGGGGTAATCGAGGACCAAATTTAAGGCCTCCGAGTTCTCCAGACCTGACGCCCCTTGATTTTTATTTATTCATTCATAATGCTTTTCGTAATATTGATCCTGAGGAAACTAGGAGGGCAACTCATTATGTTCGTATACGTGCTGTCAAGTGTATCGAGCAAAATGAGGCTCATATTGAACATTTGTTCAGACTGTAAAAGAGTTTTCTCCTATGATGTTTGCTATCATTTATTCGTATTAATGTAATTATCTTCGATGATTGGTTTTCGCTTAGTTCCTACAATTTTTATTCATCCGAATTGAATAAAATTGCTTTTAATGCTTCGAAATTTTATTTTACTCATGGACGGTAAATTTGAGAATTGGTTATAGAATTGCCTGCAATTTCTACTCACTACTTTTTGACATTCTGAAATGAATCAAAAAAGATTAAATATATTTCCGTTTGAATAACCAGTGGTTTTATTCCAAATGTATTGTATTTTTTGGATATTTTCAATCTGAAATAATAACAATTCTTGTTGAAATATCAAATTCGAATGAACGAAGTGACAAGTACAATAATTTTAGGCACCTGTCAGGTGAGCGTAGCCAGTTCAGCTACTTGAATCAAATATTTAAAAGCATTCTCTGTTAGTTCTTGCAAAATCATCAAAATTAAATATATTCCCAAATTATTTCGGAACTATAAGAGAGGGGTATAGTACATGCTGATACAATTCCATCTGAAATTTGACGCTTCATCTGATGGTGATATAGAAATTGGCACGTGCCATTTGAAAAAATTGAGTTATTGCTGTTTGAAAGAGGCCAAATTGGAGAAAATCATACAAAACAACGCAATCAACATTTGACATGTGTAGACCACTTAAAAAATTCCTTGATCCTTCTTGTATCCACACAAGCAAAAATTGTGTCTGTAGTGCAAAAGATCTACGAGCTACAATTTTCTTAAATTTTCCTCAAAAATTGAGTT
Organism: Cryptolaemus montrouzieri; assembly: GCA_013387265.2. Lineage (NCBI taxonomy): Eukaryota > Metazoa > Arthropoda > Insecta > Coleoptera > Coccinellidae > Cryptolaemus > Cryptolaemus montrouzieri. Next base: position 80,020,770 of record JABFTP020000185.1, read on the forward strand.
TATATTAAAAATGATTGAATCTGTCAAAAGTTGTGACAGGTAGGTGCCAACAACTTGGGTATTTTATGCCTTGCTCAAATGTCGGTTCTAGATGTAAAATAAAAAAGGTAGATTGCCGTTTTAAATAACAAAGTGATGACCCACATCCGGAATAACCGGAAATGGTATCACGTCGAAAATATTTCACTTCAATTGGAAATCGCTAGTTATGACAGCGTATATAATTTTAGCTTGATATTGTAATTGGTACTTAAAAAGTTTTTAACGGACGGTCTCGGTGGAGATCCCTGTATAAGGCGTAGATTTCCTAAATAACTGGGGATATAAATACTAACCGGCAGTTAATATGTATTAGAGGTCTAGAATAAGCTCTTTTTCAGAGTATCACCACAGCTTCAATGACCTGGTACTCAATAACAGAATAGTACATGTCTGAATTCTTCGTCTTGAAAGGCACAATGATCTACAGATAGACCTGAAGTAAGTGATTGGTGACAGGAAGAGAACATCGACTGCCCTGAGATCTACTAGATTTCAACCCAAAATTAGAACATGAATATAGTAATCATTTGTATGGTGGTGAATCTGAAGAAATCGGACTAAAAATGGGAACACGTGAAAGTTCCACAAGGAGTAGACACAGGGCAAGGGAACTAGCATCTTATTTAATAGGGGCAATGTAGTATGAACATATAGTATTTCCACAAAGAAAATCACCAGCTTCAGTAAGGATATACTCTTAGGACACGGACGAATGTACAATAGGTCCTAAAATTTATAGTGCAATGGCTGCCAACTCCGTTCTGACTGCCGTAGCCGTAACCTAGCACCGAGAGAAGATCAAACATCTCAGGGATTTTTTTATGAATTTGAGACACGTTCTGATATTTCCACGTATGCTAGCACTTATATCTGGATTGGGACACATTAATAAGCAGAATGTCCGATCTTCAGTATGGGTTTGATGAAAATTATGCCACATTCGTTCTTGATTATTATGTTTTTTGCGATGCCCATGAGTTTCCCTTTTACATGAAATTCAATTCTCTTGGTTCCAGCTTTGCAGTCACGCACTTAGAGTTCATAATTATAATTGATCATAATGTCGTGAATATATCTAATTAAGATGTAAATTCGTACCGCATACACGCATGATAGATCATATTTTTTAAATAGATATTTGATGTCATTTTAATAACCAGTATTAATATGGATTAAAGACTACTTTGGGAGAGTTAATATATTCAGATTTTGAATATAACTGACACGTGCCGTGTCAATTTTCACAACTTGACGACGCACTCATCAGCAGTTACTGAAAAGCTTCTGTAATTTACTGCAAAAGAGCACTGTTCCGATGATACATTGTAATTCATCGAAAAAATTCGCAATAACTTACAGATTTGACAAGAAAACTAAGGTTCCACATCGAAAGTGTGAAGCACTACTGGCAGAACTTGCCAGACACTTGCTCTGTCAGAAATTCTTGTACACAGTTTGAATTAACACTTTTAAGTCAGTTCTTACAGTCCACTCTAACAGAAAGAATATTCGTCTGTACGTGTTTGTGGCTGCATGCCAGTCAATGAGAACTGAGCATCGATACAGTGCATATTTTGTGTTCTTTGCAAAGGATTAATGAAGTTGTTATGTCACTGCCGGTGAGGGTATGTTTGACCCGTACAATGACTTGAATCATCAAGGCTCCTAAATTTCTTCTCGAAAATTGGCTGGCCACAGCCCACTATTACAGATAGAATATTTGTCTGTACGTGTTTGTGGTTACATGCCAGCCAATGAGAACTGAGCATCGATACAGTGCATATTCTGTGTTCTTTGCAAGGGATTGTTGAAGTTGTTATGTTACTGCCGGCGAGGGCATGTCTGACTCGTTCAATGACTTGAAACATCAAGGTTCCTATAACTTCTTCTCGAAAATTGGCCTGCCACATCTCACTCGTTTGCGGATGTGTTACGATCAATATAAAGATATTGATACAATTTGGAATTTAAAATATTATATATTTTTTTGCATGCTAAAGATGCGTACATACCTACTTATTAATTTAATAAGAATTTATTGAAAAAATCTTAACCTACCATTGAAGCCAATAAACGTTGAAACTTATGTACTATTTTACATACTCTCAGTTCTTTTCTATTCATTGGATACATTTATGACAAAAAATTAGCAAAGCCACTTAGCTTCTAAGAAAAAAATTTCCCATTCTGATACGCAAATAAGACATCTATGGACACCTCTAACCTCTTCAATGCCTCATCAATAAGTTGATTTGCAAAGCTGCTTTCAGATAAGGAAGGGATCTGACGAACAATGTGATTGTTAGAGTAACTCAAACCCTGTATCACGATATCAAGAATTAATGTTTAGCTTGGCAACATCCGATATTTGCTCAGGGGCCTTGTCCTTTTAGAACAAAACACGTTCGAATAATTTTCATGCCTTTGCCACATAAATTTCCTCGTAGAGGCTCCAGTTGCACCGAGTAGTAGTGATTGTTCTACTATGATCCAGGAAATTAATTATAATTATCCATAACAATACCAAAAACTGAAAAACAAGATCATTTCTAACCAATTTTTGAACACGAAACTTCTTAGAACTTTGAGGAATTAAAGTGTCTCAATTACATTGATTTTTTCGTTTCTAAGATGAAGCAATGTGTCCAATTTTTATATGAGGTGACAAAATAGTTGAAGTAGTTTTCACCATTTTCTTTTCCTGACCTAGATATCGGCATGAATTTTATTATTGGCAAATTATTAATCAATATTCGCTGTATCATTCTACCCTTATTCTCTTATTGCCAAAGGCAACATTGCAAGTGACGAAGAAGTAATGCAATAGCCGAATTAGCTCAAAAAAACTGAGTAAATGAAAATTATAATGTATTAAAAAGTGCCAGATGATATTAGATATTAGTGACGGTGTGGTGAAGGCTCTTGGCATCAGTGAAAATTTCGAAAGTTCCGATGAAATTAACTTTTCTAGCGAAAATCTTAGTGACTCGAGCGGGAAAGTTGACATCTCCACTCAAGCTGATATGCAAATTTTCACGCACAAATGTAAATAAAAATGGCTAAAAAGGAAAAAGATTTGTCAAAACAATTAATCAACGAACTAGAACGTTCAGTTGACAATCAAAAATTAATAATCACATTATTGAGCAAACAAGAACGAACTGAGGTCATTCACCCCAGCACTCACAAGACCGACAAAATTACGGTAGCTTCAACGAAAGTAACAGACAAGGGTTCGCTATAAAGGAAGAAAGTCTCGGTAAATATTCAACAAAGTGAGAACTATACTGTTGGCAATAGTAACGTGTTGCCTGCCACAGATATAACTGAAAGGAAAAACAGCAGAAGAAACAACCAGACCAAATGACGAAAACATAAAGGAAAATACATTTGCAGTGGTAGTCAGAAGAACCTGACTCAACGTAGGTAGAGTGAAGAAAGGTACCAAAGAGATTCAACTCAAATCCTACCTACACACTGAATATCAGGGTCACTCATTCATAGTGCAGGCTCTTCCAGTGCATGATGAAGCCAACAGTATCTCATTTAAAGTAGGAGCCGACATCGGCCTCCAAGATGACTTCTGCGAGGCTAAAAATTGGCCGAGGGAAAGGTTTGAAAAGATTCAAGTTTTTTCGTCCCCAAAAGGACTTCAAAACTGAAAAGTGAGCCTGTTATGAGGATGACAAATTCTGAAGAATTTGGAATATGTGCTGTTAGTGTCCAGTGCCTCACTAACAAAAAAGCACTGATGGAAGTTTTCCTGAAAAATTACAATAAATGTGATATACTATGTGTGACAGAGCATTGGTGCAATTCTGCTAATGTTGACATGATGCAACTACAGGATTATGAGGTGACAGCAAAATTCATGAGGCAGGAGCATACTCATGGAGGAGCCCTGATATATGCCAAGCGAAGCTGTACCGACAATAGAATATCCCCTATTGCCTGTGATCGATTCTGTGTAGAATGAAATATTGAGTGCTGTGCGGTTAAGGTTATGATTGGTGAGCATTTCAAGTGTTGTTTTATATGTGCTTACAGACCTCCGAATGGAGATTTGGATCTCTTTTTAACGAAAGCAGCAGAAGTTTTGTTGCGCTGCCAAAAATGTTAACCAAATATATATCTGTGTGGAGACCTGAATAAAGACTCTCTCAATGATAGTATTGGTAAGCTCTTATTGTTTGACTGTTCTGAATTTTATATATTTATGAGCAAATATATACTTCACATTCTTCTCCCGCAAACATTTTGAGGGCTTTTTCAAAAGACTACTCCGTACGATCACATCGTTTAATAGGTTTTTGAACTAACTGGAATAAAATGCTGCTCGTGTTGGAATATTCTCTTCACCAATAAAGTAAGCTTCTGGATAGTTTGACAACAGTATCACTGCTCACGGGCTACTCGCAATGTCACCTTGATTGAATGGCGAGAGTTACCTTGAACTTATTCAGAAATTTTTAAGAAGGTTCTTCTGATAACTCGGTGTAACTGGTGATTTATGCACGTTGGTGCTCCATTGCATCACAACTGAGAATTAGATATCCGAAGATCCATCGTATGGGTTCAGCTGAAGTGGCTACAGAATACTGCCATCATGTAAATATAAAAATCTTTTTAGAAAGAATAACATAACTCTTTTGGTCATGCGATGATATCGAATTACCTCAGAAACGAACATTCATATAATCGACATCACAGTCGAAACCGTAGTGTACTGTCATGACCATGTGCCAGCCATTGTCAAATCTGTTTCTGCTTAACTCAGATTTCTTTTCAGGGCTAAGCAGTACTTTGCAACTTCACAGTTGATGCTTTTTCATACAAACCACAGATGCGAGCTAGTCTGGAATACAGTTCCCATGTACGGGACTCTGTACCCAAACATTCATCACACCTATTGGATAGTGAGGCGGCAGTTTGCTGATCTTCCTCTTTTACAGATATTTCCATCAAAAAATACTCTGAAGAACTTAAAAGCGTGATTCCGAAAGAATTTAGTTCAAAGAGCAAGTGAACAAACATTAATTAATTTTTAGCGGCCTCAGCTGTGGCATGACAAGCATCGCCTCAACCCTGGAGTTGAGAATAAAAACAAATTGAATGAAGAAGAGCCTCTTGATCCAACTCAGAATAAAAAGATTTTTTGTTGTGAAAACCCAAAAACGCATTTAAATTGGAGGTTCCCACTGAATTGAATAGCTGAGTCAAGCAAAATGTAATTTGTTCGTAGGAGATTTTGAAGAATTACATTATCCAACAGAAAAATTGATCATTTTAAGTGGATTGAAATTTCAGTTTAGGCAGATTCTCGATAGATCGAATAATTTCCAGTTTGATGATGTTTCAATGAATAACCTTGCTGCTTGCCCATTTGCAAGTTTTTGAGTTTAATCATCCTCAATTTCATATTAGGATTTGGTGGCACCTGACACTTTGAGTCCATTTTATTCATTACAGATTTAAAGATTTAATCCATCGTCATCTACCAAGAACATATTCATCAGACGAGAAAATATGAGTAGCTTGAACATTCATTCAGAATTATGTTATTTGTTTTGGGGGGGACTTCATCCTTAGTATATATAAAGCGCTGAGAAAATAAAATGGCTATCTTGTGGAATTTTATTAGCGAAATTCCATCAAAATTTGTAGAGAGTTATGCGGATTCCAATCTCCATTATTAAAAATAGACATAATCAGAATTTGCAGAAACTACTGACAGGTTGAATAGTTGAAAGAAATATTGATTTGTCAACTGTTTCATTTTTCTCAGATAGTGAAGAAAATAACGATAGAATAGTCTAAATTTCCTGACTTACATTTACCATAATTATATGTGTGAGAATATTGCTAATTATATATGGGAATGCTTTGTAGGTGACGCCACTATCCCTGATGGTTTATCGGATTATCAGTCATTCCGAAAAGAAGAGTTCATTGTGACGGTTGTCTTGAATTGTCCACATAGACGCACAAAAACATTTTCAGAGCTAGCAGTATATAAATCATTGATAGAGAATAATGCTCCTTGGAGATGCTTGTCATTGATAAGTAAACAATGCCTATTCTCGGAATAAAGCTGCTCGCAATTCAGGGTTCACTTTATGTCTGGCAATGTGCACTTAATGATGATGAGCGAAAAATAGATTTGTTTCCTTCTTCCCATAATAGCCATACATATGTTCGGTCAATTTTGTAAAATTGCCTTGTTCATGAATGAACAAAACTTTCAGGAATACGTGAAACGATAGTGCTCATCAAACTGAATGAAATAATTCACACATTCGACTTTCGAATATTAACTAAAATTAATCTAACCTAATTTCTTGAACTTTTGTACCTGCATAAATTATTTACATTTTCTTTGAATATGCTGAGGTCTGATTACTCCAAAATAATTATTTTATTTTGCCCATTTGTTCCAGAGTTCTGGCAATTCTAAAATTTTTCAATTATTGTCACATTCAGACCATTTTGAAGATGATACTCACTAAATTTTTGATCTGAGTCACTTGATATTCTATAATAATTTTCTTTTTTACAAAACACAAAATATCAATACAGGTTGATAATTCTAAGCATTTGAAAATTAAATGGAGAAGTACTTAATACCCATCGTCGAGGAGTTCTTGCAGATATTCCCAATTTTTCACGCAAAATATTGAACGCTGTACGAACATGAAATTTCAGTAGAGTAAGAAATAAAATAAAAAAAATATTCTAAGCAAAGTTCTACTGATATCAAAACAATACTTTTATGAAACTACTGTGCTATATGTTATTTCTAAAGGCCAATGAAATGCAATTGATCGATCGAAATCCTGTAAATAAAGTACATAATTATACGAGCAATTTCTTAGAATAATCTCTGTGAACAAAAATATAAAATGTATAGCTATATAATTATTCTATAACGGATATTTAGTGCAAGTGAAATATTGAATGAAAGCATGTTTGAAACATTTTCTACTTCAATAAATCATTTTCCTCTTTTATATTTTGGACCGAGTTTTTCAATATTTTTAAGTTTGGTATCACTCAATTAGACATGGAAGTTTATAAACCTTCTTTTGGGTTTCATGAAATTATCGCTATTGCAGTAAAGTACATCAGATGATACGGAGACTACCGGTTCAAGAAAGAGGTGCTACAGAGCTTGATCATTGGAGAACCTAAGCAATTATGTTCCCAAATTATTAAAACCCACGAGGTTAAGGTAATCACCTTACAATAAACATAAATTGCGAATCATGATATCTAACCTAATCCAACTAACAAAGATCCAAGACAATTTTGTTAATATATATTTTCATTTTTCAACAAAGTCTCCTTGTTTCTCTACACACTTTTTCCAGCGATTGTCCCATCTCTGTGACTGATCCAAATAGTACTTGGCGTTTTTTCTGCAGAATAGTGGTTCAGAAAGGTGATTGTCTCTTCATTTGACAAGAACATCTTTCTTCTGAGCCCAATTTTTAGATGAGGGAACAAAAAGAAGTTGCTTTGGGCTAGATCAGTTGAGTGAGCTGATGGTTAAGCAGTTCAAACCGTAATTTTTCACGTAAATTTTCACAATGGCAGCCATTGAGGTATGAGACAGTGCGTTGTTTTGGTGAAACAGATTTTTTTTTACCGAAAATATAGTCTTTGTCCTGCAAGTTTTGTTTTTGCTCTTTTTGGAACAGTTTGGTCCTTTGCAATCCACTGTTTGGACTGTATTTTTGGTTCTGGCATATAATGGTGTATCCAAGTTTCACCTTCAGTAATTAATCCACGCCAAAACTCGGATTTGTTGCGCCTAAACTGCTCCAACAAGAGCGTTTGTGATGTTTATTCGAACACATTCTTGGTCTAACTTGAACAAACGCGGCAACCAAGACGCTTTCTCATGTGCATATGTTGGTTTAATATGCGACAAATACGTTTTTCCGACATGCTCATAAGCTCTGCTATCCCTTTCTTCAATTTGGAGGTTGTCTGGCACCGTTTGGTGAACTTTGCCGATATTATCGTCGGTAGTTGCAGTTTTTGGACGATCCCAAAGTTCATCCCTTCCAAAATCCTACGGCCACGTTTAGATTTACTGCCTAAAATTTCACCGTAGTAAATGGTGGTGCAGAGTTTCCATACACATGATACAACTCGTCTTCAATTCGCATATTCGTGTTGCCTATGCCTATTTATTTTATTACATCTTGGTATTCGATTTTGATTTTGTCCATTCTCACAAAAATACTAACATCATTTTACTCAAATGACTGTTTCATAACAACTGCGCTTCCAGAATAGCTGAAACTTTGGTGAGTGAGTCTCAACAGCTGCCATCTTTGCGTAGAGCTCGAAAACTTTTCAGACCATCCTCGTATTTGATTATCTTCTTAGTCATTTTTATATTGCAATAAGAAGTTTTCAGATTGTAGCCGGTTGGTACGAAAGATTATCTTCAATTATTTAGTAGCTATTTTTGATGCAGAGGTTAGCTTATGTTGAAATTTGTTTATTTTTTAATGAGTGAAGTTTCAAGGAACGATCTGATCGCAGCTTCGCTATAGGCTCACAACTAATTTCCTTTCCAGCAGATTCATTCATCTCTAGCATAGAAAACAAAATACTAAAATTATTTTGAACAGATTTATGAAAACGTCGGAAATAACCTTTCTAAATTGAAATCTAAATCGCATTCAAATTATCATCATTCATATTTGAAGATAAAAATCATAAAGAGAATTGAAATTAATGAGGAGTTAATATGTTACCTTGTATAAACTGCAATAATTTCTACATAGCTAAACTGGTAGTTCCTTTAAAATTAGATATAGTGAGCATCAAACTCCATTCATTGAAAACGAACGAGATTTAATATAAGCTAACCACTGTATACAAAATTGCCTATCTTTTTCTAGTATTGATGAATTGGAACTTCCATGAATTTCGATGAATATAAATATTAACTCCTTTCGATTGTTTGTGAATTCCATACATAATCTTTGATTTCTCTAATTCTAAAAATAACCCATTTATATCTACATATCTTATGACACCTGCTCTATTGATTCAATTTGTCTGTTGGTAGTAAACATATTGAAAAATTTCATGTGTCCTGTAATCACAGAGTCTTTTTCCTTGAAGGATATTATGGGCTTACTGAAAAGGAATCTTACTTATTTACGTCAATTTTTGTTAGTCATAAATTTTTTTCAAGGCCAGTACATCGGCGAAAGAGATGACTGAATATGCGTCCTCAAAATAGCATTTCAAATTCATCATTAATTGTTGTTTGTTGCATTTCTGTTCTAGTCTCAATTCATTTTTTGAGCTCTTGAAAATGAACAATATCTGTAGTCTCTTTCGAAAAAACAAGAAAGCGTTTTCCTCTAATGGGACTCAATTTGAAACTTGAAACGCTGAACAGTTCTGGCGTCATACTCAATAAGTGAATCATATTCCATTTATTATCGTTTGAAGAAATATCAGTAACGTCATCCTCCTGACCGATGTTCGAATAAGAAAAGAACAGAATTGAAATTATCATTTCTTTCCATGAAACCTGAAAACTACTTAACTGTTTCATCTGGTATAAAACACACTATATATCACCGATGCAGATCTCCAAACGAACATCAATATTGAAATATTCATGGATTAGGAGTCCTGAGCCCTCACTACGGAATATCATCTATCTCAAGTCCGATAAAAAGGATACCTATGAATCACTTTTTCATTCTGTTAAATAAATTAAACGATTCCTATTTTAAAAGAAAGAAATTTAAGCTCAGCAATCTTCGTGTATGCATTGGAATCTACGGAATACAAAATAAATGGAATAGGATCAAGATCAATGTTCGGAAATCACTTTCTAGGAAATAATGGGTAATTTCAGTGGAACGAAATAGATCGAGTTCCTTTCCAAACAAAGAAGAAGCCATTTCGAACCGAAGTGTCAATATTATCTCCGAAATGGAGCAACACCATTCTCCATGCATTGATATGTGTTGAGAAGGCAAATTTCGATATTTTAGTACGAGTGCTAGTTGAAAGGTAACAGTTGGTTGGAAACATTGAAAAATTAGTTTAGTCGACAAGTAAATATGATTTGATATAGCGAGATTGCTCCAAATTATATGGTAGCTCATTCCGAAAGATGTTTCGAAACCGCACGTTAGCACATAGAAATTGAAAAAGTTATGAAGTTTTTTTTGCCGATATCTCAAAAACTATTAATACCAAGGAAATTGAAGTAGCAAAAAATTTTTCAGATACAACAAAATTTATAATATAAAAATTCGTACTCCCGGAAATTTTTCTCCATTATTTATTATTTCATTTTCATTATTTTACGTTGAGTATTAAGCGTCAAAAAGAGTACGTCTCATCAAAAACTTTTGTCAAGCTACTAAATATTAATTTAAAAATTTGAAAGAATTATGTAAAATATCTTCAAGGATTCATTCATATTAGAAAATTATCTAAAAGTGAATGTTTCAGCAAGTTAGATGACTGTTAATAAGCACCATTTTCCCGCACTTCTGTCTTCATTGTAAAACAAAAAAAAGTTTGAATAAACAGCGTAAAATTGTTTCGTTCTGTGGAGCCCTCTCTGAATTCAAACTCGATGTGATCACGTTATGAAAAATATTGATACTTTGTGTATATAATATTATTTTTTAATTAACACCAACAGAAAATCATGTATCTTCCGTCAATTTGAAATATAAATATAATCAAAATATCAATATTTCTTATCGTTTTATGATGTGATCTCATTGAAAAGATTTTCAGAAAGGATTTCACGAGGCGAAAAATATTAACGCCAAGTATCTTACAATTCTTTAAAAATTAAGATGAAGAATCCAAATCAAAATTATGCCGATTGATAATGGTCCAACTTGTTGAAGAATTCAAGATTGGTTTCCACCGGCACAGTATTTTTCAGAGCGTTCAAAATACAACATTTTAAGCTAATATTTGATACCTAAAAGAAATCATCTGATGTGACGTACCCGTTTTTGACGCTATGTACGTAATGTAAAACTAACACCCGAAGGCCTATCGTCAGTTTCAATTTTAAATTATAATTGGGGTGTCGAGAGTTCCAGAACTTAGGATTTATGTTGAAAATTTTTTCTCCTTAAGAATTTTTTCTTTTAATTTCTTGAATGATAATTGATTCTGAGATATCAGCGAAAAACTAAATACCCAATTTTTTTCATTAATCGTTTACAACTTTAGCAAATTTCCATTTGCTCATATGCACATTCCTATCATTTTTCATTATATCAGATCCAATGAGGTATAACATGTATATTCAGGAGCAGTATTACTATTTTCACGATTTTCAACTTGTCGACTAGACTGAATTAATTCGCATTATGAGTGGTCAAAAAAAAAAGTAAAATTCCAGAAAAGAAAAGATAAACGCCTTAATAAGGAAACGAGAGAACTATTGTAGAGACGTAAGGAAAAATCCGCTGAAGAAATGAAATGCAATATATCGAACAACGAATATATGGCCGAAATATAGGATATTTGGTATTTTATTTGAGGAGGTAGCTACTTCATGAAAATTGATATACAGTTTATATTTAATTAAAACAATGATATTCAAATTTTCACTATATTGACAAACTTATGACGCGATTCACCATAATGTAGCTTCTTAAAGTAGAACATTTGAAGGAATGATGTGCTTTATATAGTGAAATAAAGTATTCTAAATAGAAGGAAACTCTTAATAGGGTTGCTTCTTTTTGTAACTGAAATGATTAAGTAAAGGTGAAGAATTTAGGTCTTATTGATTGTTGAGTAAATTTCTGCAATTTTCTGTTTATTGATTTCCAATGCTTCCCATAGGTTCATTGTTTAAAATGTCATAGTTATATATACTTTTCCAAACTCTGCTTGGGGAAAGAAATTAATGCAGGTTGGAGCCGTTTCTAACTCAAAACAGAAATGTATAAAACAAAATATTTTTGGACAAGCCCGCATATTTCACCAAGAACGTCTGCATCGAAGCAGGGAGAATGCTAAATCTTGGAGTCGAATTAATTTCAAATTGACCAACTAGGTCTATACAAAAAGTCTTGTGTACGCACCGATTGATGATATGAAACGTTATGAGATAGATTAATACCTGAGTGACTCCCGTGCAGAGAGCTCGGAGGATATTTCACAGGTATTTGACGGATATGGTAAGAGATATTTCGGCCACTCTTGCAAATTTGGCTCCGAATATTGAGTCACAAACCTGTTAGGGCGTTGATGCAGCAAACTATGATCAATTTGATGAAGCTTACTCTTATTCTCTTTGACTTAGGTTACAAAGTGAGTATTTCTTTTATTTCTATAGAAGTTTAATTCCGTTGTTTTTATTCTAACAAAAATTTATTTCAGCTGTTTTATAAAAAATTTATTTATGCTGTTGTTGTGATGCTATGGCTGTGTTATTTGAAGATATACATTTTTCTTTCGTTCTTGTTCTGTATTTGTATTTTCTTCAAAAACTTGACCAAGTCTCAGATCAGGTCAATTTCATTTTAATATTTCCCGATTGAATATTCAGTTTCATTTAAATCTCTATTCGGCTCTTATTGAATATAAGAGAAACGTCGATGATTCATTGAAACTGTGTTTTGATTCAAGCTGTCAAGTTGTTTTATTCAAGAAGCTTGAATTTCTAAGCTTTCTTCAAGAAAAGCTTGACTTAACTTGAATTCTGAAAACAAAAGCTAAACATGACCTTGATTAGAAATCAAGTCAAGTCAAGCAGCTTGATTTTCAAGTAAAGCCATGATTTCCTAGGTTTGGGGGTATAGAATAAGAACAAAAACTCATTGAAGAATTAAATCATTACGCAGTGGCAAGATCAGTGGAACCAGTGCGAAACGAAATTACGCAAAGTTAAACCGTTATTTCATAAATGGTGCGTTTATTCAAAGAATCGCGAATCGCAATCGAAAATCTCACGCCTCTGGGACACATCAATCTCACACATTTGTATATTACAAAACGCGAAGACCCCCCTCTGTGCGATACTCCTAAGTTCCACCGAGAAAGAGTACAGTGCAACGTACCGAAGACACTTCAATCAATCCTCAAGTTATAAATCTATATAAATGTATATAGTTAATCACTATTTTTGTAATGTCGCTAATAACCTAATTGATTGATGCGAGAATATTGTCATTTAAATTTAAAAAAACAAGAACAGAACTATGTGATGATATTGAAAAAGTATGCACTCAAAAAAAGTTAAATAGATGGAGAGGAGCGCTTATATTTCCTTTATACAGAATAATGTATCAAGAAGTCGGGATCTAGTAGATTTCATCAAAATAATACCACTAATATAAATGAATCTTTTTCGGGAGATATTTACTCCCAAACTTTGGAAACAAACTGTTTTTATTCGATAACATCTGTTCGTTTCATTCAACAGATTTTAACAAAATTCTAATGATACCAATAATAGACAGAACTCTATACAACAGTGTTTAACATTTTTCAGTTTCGTTTTAAATGAGGGTATACTACAAACAACACCATGGTGGTATACGCCAAACGGTTATTAACTCCTGATTTCGACATTTCTGAAACATTTTCAAATCTGATGAAATTTCGAGGATGAGTGACACTTATTAACGAAAAACGCTAAATATTCAAGAGGGCTCGTTTGAGATGAAATTGAGTTTTTACGAAAAAGATTTGCCCAAATTACGTTTTCCTTTCGCCGTACTTGAGGGATTGCGAAGAGTTTTCTAATTAGGTATTGGTTACTTCTTTATAATTCTATTTTGAAGGGTTGAAGCTGCCTCACATAGAGGGTTGCTCGGTATAGCCTCAAATATACGTCGAAAAAATTACCCAAAAAGATGCATTCGAAGAGTTTCGGTGGTTTTTTTTCAATCTTCACAGGATAAGAGATATACGAGATTGCTCGTTGCTCGCTTGGGGCATGTTGTGATATTGACAGAAAGTAGTATAACAAGGTAAGCACTGACTAGGTTTTATTACTAATGGAAGAGAGGTCGGCCAAAAACTAGCCGATCACAGGGAGTGGAAGAAGATATGAGAAAGATTAGAGTCTGATTCAGGATTGAGGCTGATATATTTTTATGATTGTTTGAATTGCTTTCAGAAACGTGACTGGGCAAGGTTTTATCGATTGAACTGTGGCAACTTATCCCAATGTTAGTTGGCAAAGCAAGAAAATGACAATGCCAATAAGATGGCGGATGTCTTGCAGCCGTTTGTGCAAAGTTCAATTTGTAAAATGTTTGGTTAGGAAGTTTACATAGATTTTCTATTCATGCAATGGAGATGCGTTTTAAACGGTTTTATTTAGCTCACCCCGTTTGTTTTATTTATTCTTGGGTCAAATTTAGTAATTCAAATTTCACCCTCTTCCTGTCAACCGATTAATCTGAAATTTTGTATACACTTTGGATTTTGGTGACAATACAATTATATTTATTCATTATCATTATAAATACAAGATGGCCAAATTGAAATCCAAGATGGCGGCCGCTACAAAATGGCGGATAACGTAGGTTTTATCAATCCTATCAATATGGGTATCAAATGAAAGTGCTCAACCAGTAGAATACAATGTATCCAGCCTGAATTCCACCCAAGTCAAGATTTTGTATCGTGTTGAGGACTGTGTGGCGTTAGGGTGGCTAAAAATGATACGTCGTTAGCGGTACACCACCCAAGTTAAGGTGAAAGGTTAAAACGCGCCGAGAACTGTATGGCATTAGGGTGGATAAAAATGATATGTCGTTAGCGTTTTCCCTCAAGACTCAGGCGCATCTTGTTGTACATAGCCTTGCCCTTTATAGGACCTCTGGGGGTCGACCGTTTAAATGTCCATTACTCGTGGGAACAAAATGGTAAAAAAAAATATAAAAAATACAAACATAAATAAAACAGAAACTGCAACACAACGTAAACGAAGGCTTCAAAAAGCGAAAGAAAAGTATCAAGCAAAACGAGCTAAAGAAAGTGAAGGTGATAGAAAAGTCGATTACAGAAACGACGGAATAATTAGCGTCAAAACACCTGAGCAATATGAGGCCAGGTTAAAAAAGCAACGTCAGCGATATACACAAATGACGGCGTCAGAAACGCCTGAAGAATATGAAGCCAGGTTAACAAAACAACGCGAGCGATATACACAGATGGTAGCGTCAGAAACGCCTGAAGAATATGAAGCCAGGTTAACAAAACAACGGGAGCAATATACACAGATGGTAGCGTCAGAAACGCCTGAAGAATATGAAGTTAGATTAATACAAAGCCGTGAAAGACAAAGACAGCAGTTGGGTTCAGAAACGCCTAAACATCGCGATACGAGGTTAAGTAAACAACGAGAGCGTACCCAGCAATGCAGAGCTAATAATCTGCAGGCATTCGAGAATGCTATTAACACAATTTGTATACATGTTTGTGATATTTGTACCGAACGTTGTTATCCTAATCTAAGAATGCGAAATAAAAACTAAAAACTAGAAAATAAAAATAGGTAAAAAACTTTTTAAGTTAAACGGTTTTATGTTAAACATACATTGCACTGTTTAAGATAAATGTACTAAAACCAAAAATAATAAAATAGATACAGTCGTGGGAATTATAAACATATGCATAGACTAGACTAAAATAAAACCGTGGGGCACGTCAATTGTCTACAAATTATCGACTTAATGTGCGATAGAAGAATCGTTTGATTCGTCGTTAGGCAGTTGGCCCGCAGACGGTGAGGAAATTATTTACTATTTTCTTGCTCATGGAAATTCTAATAGTTATACACTCCATGTAAATAAAAGAGATGTTTTAACTAGTTTATCGTTGGACATTCACACTGCTGGCTGGCGAGAATCGTTTCACTGCTTGTTGTTTGTCTTTAATCGACAAAACATATGACAAAAGTACTACTCGCTCACCACTATGAAACCCTAAAACTCGCTTATAATCGAGCTTGCTAGCTTGTTTCCACATTCTAGCCCTACTTATCACACGTCCATCGTTGTCGGTTGCACAACTGCCTAATAATTATAGTGTAACATTACAAAACAAACATTTTAATCAACGATTGTAGACAATTGACGTGCCCCACGGTTTTATTTTAGTCTAGTCTATGCATATGTTTATAATTCCCACGACTGTATCTATTTTATTATTTTTGGTTTTAGTACATTTATCTTAAACAGTGCAATGTATGTTTAACATAAAACCGTTTAACTTAAAAAGTTTTTTACCTATTTTATTACTTATCAAGCTACCAAAATAATACTCATAATCTTTCAGTCCATATTACGTTTGATTGAGGGACAATAATACATATTCTGCATGAAATTTTTCAAAGTAACAATTTGATCAATTCTTCATACTATTTTGGTTCATCGTGTTCATCGTTGATAAATGAGGTGGAAGAATCTTTTCTCATTGCAAATTGAAGGGAATGAGAGGCGAAGGGAGAAGAATAATAAAGGCAACGTAATACGCAGGTAAAGGCAGGCAAATGGAGAAAGATACAATTTATATTTTCGAACAAAGGATCCTCAAGGATAACAACTGGCATATTCAAAACAGATAACCAGAAAAGAGTTAGTCTTGCACAATTAGGTCTCTGTTCTGAAAAAATTGTTTGAATTATTATTCTGTTTGTCTACAAGTATAAGGGCCACGACGCACTTCCCGCGAACCTTGATGGTACTAGAATTTTCGAGATCTAAAGGTTGTTCCAAATATAGAAAATGCCCCTGCCATCTCCTTACTTGATTTTCGAGGAAAATTCATTGGTAAAAATAGATCACAGCTATCTTCTTTTGTTCTAGGATCTCTCGATTTTCTAGGATTTCGGCAGATGTCATTATCTCGGTTGCTATCGATGTTAGATGACAACTTAATATTCTGAGGGATCTTTCATGAGCACAATAAAAGAACACTCTCAAAAATTTCCTTTGTTGAATGGTTTTCGAATTTTATTATACACATCTTTTCAATTGTAGACCATTGGTGGATTTGAATAAATAGGATGAATATTTTTTGCACTTCTAAATATGCGTAACATGCCTAACGAATTTCATCATAATTTTTTTCGCACAACGTTTTTGGAAATACTTTGCAAACTTACTTTCTTTCAAATAGGTAAATTTGATTGCGCTGAATAGAGGTTTTCATCATTTTCAAAAATATACCACATGCGCACTGATTTTTTTTATATAGGACGTGTTTTTAAGAAAAACTGAAACTTTCTTGAAATGTCCTAATTTTATCTAGTATATCAATAACAATTCACAGAATTTTCACAGAATAACAGAATTTGCTTAAGTATGTCGTGTGCTCCTATTATGATAGTTGGAAAACTTATTAATGAATAAAAGAGATAAATTATTTCATGTTTGTTCATCAACTTGCAACATTTGTGAATATAGTAGCGTTTGTAATAACGAAGCGACCATGCTGAACTGAAATTTTGAAGAGTAACAAACAATCATTATTGTAAGACGAGACATTCTATAATATGGAATGAAATTTAATGGAAATAATCTTCAATGTAAATACTCAAATGCGTTGGTATTATTTGTATGCATAATTCACAGCGCCTTAGGATACTCAAGTATGACTTGAAAATTTGAAAATTGATTACCAAAGCAAGACAATGTCTCAAATTTTATGTCAACTCTTCAATATTTCGACTCGCTCTTCTATATAGCAGATCCTCAAAGGAAAAGATCCATCCAGGTAACGGGCTGGTCATTCTGCGGGCCTCCTAATTCCAATCCAATTATTGCTAAAATTCAAGCCAAGTGAATCAAGAACGGCCATAGTTTGATGATGTAGAACTCCATTATTATGAAAATAGATATTTCTTCTTTCAGCAAAAGACTGCACATGGAAAAATCCATCTATAATGTTGTTATTTACTATTTCATGATATAATTCAGCACGAAGGTTTTTATCAAAAATTACATACGCTTTTACGTGAATATCTTTCAATTCACTCATATATTTATATGGCGATATTGGTTTACATCCGACCACCAATAATGATTTTGACGATTGATTATTCCATCACTGGTGTGATGTTAACTTCAACAGCTCAAATTATTCCCGAAAAAGCTGCGGGTTTTCTTCGGATTTCTGTAGAAAGCAGTCACAAAATCCAGTCGTCGATGAAAATCTCCTGGCTGCAGAAAATAGGATATTCTCATTTTTTAGGGTTTATATCTATATTTTCCTTCAGAAAACTGAACGCTCGACCTTTAGACACCCATATTTCAATTTCAATGTTCCTACTCAAAATCGATGGTTGGTGGTTACACTACCTTTCACACCAATTGTTGCATATTCCCTATCAACTACTCCAGATTCATTTTTCATCAGAAAGTTTCATGTACAATGGTTCGTGAGGTTTCCCCTCAGTGTATCGACTCTAATCCATACGTTTTCGCCCTTCAGGAAAACGATCCAAATAAGCAGCTTCTGCAGCATCAGAGTCATAGTTCTTTAAATTTAACATTCAATCACATTGAAAATTTCAAAATGTTCGTACGGTTTGGTCGTTCTACCTTTCACATTATTTCATATGACTGCGGTAATAAAAACCTATTCACCCAGTACATTTATCCTTAATCTAGCAATAAAACCCAGTACACTGATATATACTTTCTTTTAAGCGTTATTCTGAATTTTGCAGAATTCTAAATTTTGTTCTCTTTTCTTTACGTGTCACTTAATTATCTAATATTTTTCTCTTCATCTTCATTTAATCCAATCTAGAAATCCCATCTACTGCAATGTGAATAACACATAATAGTTCCAAATGTTTCGTCAACATCTGCAGATTCCTGTTATCTCAAGAAAGCTATTTCGTATTTCTTGAGATTTCCTCTATAATGAGTATATTTCACAAAGCTTATTCGCTCGCCCCATTTAATTTTTACATACTCATGTTAGTTTATATTCATGATAACCAAATAAAATGTGGTCTGGCTAAACAGCCTTTTGTAATGCTTATATCAATCACTTTACACGAACAATGAGCATTTCGAATCGCAGATGCATATGGTGCTGTCAAAAAGAAAAGGTTATATACCAGGTGTTCCGTGAACGTCCAAAGCTATTTCTCTACAATTTTCTATCGATTTCAACGAAACGAAAACCGAATTGCACCTCGAATGCCTGAAATATTTTTATTGGTCTGTTATTTCCGGAAATACTAGAAGTTGACTGTCACTTGGACTTTTTGGAACAGTTACCCTTATTTAGCTTTGATTACTCATTCAACTTTGAGTATCACCTGAAATACTGTATTTCAGACAAAAGTGTAAATATTGAAAAATTATGGAAGGAAACTTATATTGCTCATTCATCGTTGTAATTCGTAGAATGGGCGACCTGTTGAATTTGCGACGAAATTTTTTCTGTCGTAGAAAGTGTTTTGGTCTTCATTTCAATTCGGATAACTCACATTATTGCGTATTTTGGTTCAAAAAAGATTCAAACCGCAACAAAACATTTTAATGAATCATGTAGTCAGCTCTGTGGTGAAATACTATTCAAAATCATAGCAATCTTCATAGAATTTTAATATATGTCATTCACAGTTATTAATGAGAAAATATGATATATCAGGTACCTACCCAATAATTCTCTTTACTGTTTCGTTCCGAGTATTTTACATAAAAAATTGGTATGAGAGAGTAAGTTGGACCACACGGATATTTTAGTCACAAGTGGGTCCAGAAGAAGTTTTTCTGATTTTGTAATTTCGCTGATTTTGGCACTGCAATAGATTTTGAAATATCTTGGGTGGACAGTTTTCACCCTTTATGAAGGTATTGGTGTCGGAGTGGATTACTCTTATAGAAATTGAATAAATTTGAAGAATTGAATACTTTTGGATTCGAAACTTCTTACTCCTTCACCGGCAAAAAAACCAATAAAGCAGAAATTATCTGTTAGTTTGAAACTCCATAACTCTCTGATTTATTGTTTGATATCCTTGAATTTTGGAAATGATACAGATTATGTAACGCAGAGTAACAGTTGACATTGGTAATGTGAGAAATTGTATTATGAATACACGATAGTAAACCAATGAATGAAAATCAATGAATAATCCCTCCTGACAAGAGCTAGTTTCCAAATCTGCCCGCCATGCACGCAGCCCCCAAGCGCCACAATAGTGCAACCAAGCAGGATGCCGAAAACGAGAAAGATACGAACAGTAACAAACAGATGTCGAAACGTTTTTCGAAGTCCGGTAGCGGGTTCGCCGTGTGGTCCATAGAGGGCGACTCAGCATATGTACGAGGTGCGTCCTTTCTGGTATTGATAGGGTACCAGATGTAGCTTGGTAGGATGCTGAGAAGCGATATGATACTGATGAGCTCCTAATAAGGGCGAAACAGCAGTCTGCCGCTTCGTTTACGGCATCCTGCTTGGTTGCACTATTGTGGCGTTTAGGGTAGCGGGTTCACCGCATGGCTGGCAGAATTTGAAACTAGCTCTTGTCAGGAGGGATTATTCATTTATCTACGGATTTTTGAATAATTCGTCTTGTCTTAAATTTATATATATATCGACTCCATTTGACGATATTTATATATATATATATATATATATATATATATATATATATATATATATATATATATATATATATATATATATATATATATATATATATATATATATATATATATATATATATATATATATATATATATATATATATATATATATATATATATATATCATCAATTTAATTTAATTTTATTTGTAATAACTAACTGTTGTTCTATTTACGAATCGATGAAAAGTGCTGGCCAAACACTTAGTTAAGCAGGAAGGTGCATTTTTCTTTTGTATTAACTTGAGCTCACTATTTCGAAACTTCATTACAATATAATAATTTAATGGATTGTTGACTTTTGATCCATCCATCACACCTCCCCACCAACAGGAAAAAGAAATTTTTCTTTTTGGGTTTCAAGCATAAAATAATTTTACCCTATTCTCATGGATTTTGACTACCTTAGCATCTATATCTATAGATATATTAGGACTATCGTGTCCAACAACAGTATACGGACCTTCATAAATGGCCCATGGTTTATTCCCGGGTGTGTTTCGCACTAAAACTTTTTCTCCTATATTGTAATCAACTTGCTTAGTATTATTGTCGAATTTGGCCTTTCTTTTAATATTTGCAGATTCCAAATGTTTTCTTGCATCATTGCATGCTACTTGCAATCTGTACTTCGATTCCAAAGGATAGTTATCGAAATTATAAAGAGGTTCGGGAGAGCAGTCAATGTTGGATGGAATATCACATTTTCTGCCAGAAACCAATTGATATGGAATATAGTGGTGTTAAGTGTGAACAGTATTATTACATGAAGAACACCAAAATGGTAGCCATGAGCTCCAAGTTTCTGGATGCCCCGTTGCGTAAATTCTTAAGTAAGCCCCTAATTGCTTATGCGTGTTTTCAAGAGCCCCTATCGACTCGTGGTGGTATGCTGCAGAGTTCAATTTAGGTATTCCTAAAAGTTTGCAAGTTTCTTCAAATGTTTTTGATATGAACTCTGAACCTTAGTCAGTTACTATCTCTTTTGGATTACAAAAGATTTAGCTACTGTACACGCTTCTTTGTTGGCTAACGGATAACGTGTAACAAACTTCGATAACTCACACTGTATAATCCAGACATATCGGTTATTGTCGATATCAGGTTCTAGTGGACCTATAAGATCTAAAAAATCCTTTTGCATTGCTGCAGCAGCAGTTGTTGTTATTACCAAAAATTGATTTTTGATGTTAGAATATTTAAATTTTTGGCATTCGTGACATGTTTTCAAAAGCTTCTCTACATCCGCTCGCAATCTTTTCCGATGATATTGAAGTCTTGTGTTAAAATACTTGCGATTGACGCCTGCATGATCTCCTGTTTCGAGTAAATTAAAATCATTCAATATTAATGGCTGTAATTCCTTGTCATTTATTCCACGTATACCTTCAACAATATTTATCTTTATTCCTGCATCTGTTACTTCGTTGGGCGCCCTGAATAATTTTTTTATGACTGGCAGGTTAATTTCATTTTAATACACAATGAGTTCCGGAACATTGTTTTCAATACATATAACTTTCAGGTCTCGTAATGATTTACCTAAGTCCAACACTGTCTGAGTTCACTGAATTCAACATTCCATTAATAAATCTATAAATAATTGCGAGTTTGCGGAAAATACCTATTATGTACAAAATCGAAGGGAAATAGAGAAATATTTCATAAATTGAATACAGCTTACGGTTTTGAGGCTTGATTCAATTAAATCCATTTTGTTTGCACAATCACGACACTTTCAAAAAGAAAAAATTTTACATCACATCACAACATAGCATTATTCGCGCACGACACTTTTGTTGCTCCAATGTTGTGACTGCTCGTATACAATCTCTTTGCTCTTTGTTATTTCTAATCTTCTCCTCAATGGATCTGTTGCATCTTCTCTCTATGATCCGAACTGCGATACCAATGATAATCACCAATGCCACAATTCCCAACAACTCAATTGTTGTAAGTGTGATACCATTTTGAACTGTAGTTCTTCCGCTATTACCAGCTTGCGCTATGATTGCATCTTCTTTGCTCTGGCCTTTACCCATTATTGATACACAGCTACTTTACTATTCAATCTAAGTAGATTCCCTTTCAAAAACGCAGGATCGCCTTGTGATATACTACCCTTAGGGTAGTTGGGTGATGTTTAGTAAAAGTCCGAAGTAATTTTCATACTCTATCAACTCAAAACTTATAACACTACATGTTTCCTGAAGAAAGTCTAAAATTATTCTCAATATCTATAGAAACCCAATATGTTCGATAATGCAAAATCATCTCAAGTCTATGTCATCAATTCAATCTTATTCTATTATTCAAACTGTGTTTCGATTTACCAATCGATGAAAAGTGCTGGCCAAACACTTAATTGAGTAGGAAGGTGCGTTGGAGTTCCGTATTAACTTGAGCTCACTATTTCGAAACTTTATTGCAATATTATAATTTAATGGAATGTTGAATTTCGATCCATCCATCACAACCCTTCACTACAAAGCTACATTCATTCTCAATTACGTAGCCTCGACATAACTCGTAAAAGGTATACTCAAATTTATACGAAGCTACAAAAATCTCTAACACATCGTTTTTTTCAAATAGGGACGCTAGGGAAATTACGACTAGATATAGAAACAGCTTTGTGTCGAGTTAAAACCAATTGTCTTCAACTATGATTCTTTTTGCAGTCTATGCTGCTTGAGCTCTACAATTAATAATTGATGGAAGATCGCAAAATTATACCTTTAGATAAATTAGTGCTTCAACAAGCAGCTTACAAACAGCATGGGGGCGTTTTCAGTGACTGGTGAATTTACAAGGTGAAGAGGATCGGAAAGAAGAAGGAAAACGACTGCTAGCGATGATCATCTTTTAAGGTTTGGTGCTTAAATAGACATTTCTAGTATTGCTGTAGTAAAAAGAAACAGGTTTGAGGAAGAAAGACAACCAACAGAAAGTGAGGGTACAGTAAGTAGGCGCTGGGAGGAATCAGCTTTCGTATCAGAAGACCTGCAATGGCTCTAGAACTGAACGCCGCACTGCGCGTCTTCAATTCACCAGAAAACAATAGCATTAGGGTAATGAAGGATGGGAAATTGCTTTGTTCCCTGACGAATCCGAGCTTTGCCTTAAATCTCCAAAAGGGCGTGTCAGAATTTATCGCCGATCTGGTGATTGTTTCTTCAATCAAGATAATTTTGTTATAGGAATCGGTTATGGAGGCGGATCCAGAATGGTTCGGAAAGGCATAAGTATGGAAGGAAGAACAGAATAAATTACAGTTCAAAAGGGATCTGTGGCAGCTGAGAGGTACATACGGCAATTTCTAGGTCCTCAAGTTTTCCCATTCACCCATAATATGATCGAAAAGTTCATGCTGATGCATGATAATGCCACACTTCATACTTTTGTGATCGATTACATTCATGGACTTGAAATTTTGGAAAAAAGATTGGTCGGCAAGCAGCCTGGATCCCAATCCGATTGAGTATAAGTGGAACACGATGGTTAAGAAAGCGCTTCTCTACTCCGCAGAATCTGTATGAAAGAGATCAGGATCTGTAAGAAGAATGTAGACAAGACTGGTAGAAACGTAATTTCATCCCAAGACGCATTCAAGTAGTAATAAAAACTCGAGCAGGTACTACCCGATACTGAGTGGATGTTCATTCAAAACCTTTCTGTTCAAATTCTTATACTTGTTAAGCACTAAATTTTATCCGTTTATGAATAACTTTGCTATACCTACTACTATTGCCAACGAGAAATCTTAATCTCCTGAAAAAACTCAGCTTGCGCCATAAATCAAAGACTACGTAATTGAGAATAAATGTAGTTTTGTAATTAAATGTATCTTTGATAGAAAATTTGGCTGAGAAATTCCACGAAGCGATTACAATTCGTTCAAAAAAGTATTCTTGCATCTTTATACATCATCTATGTCAATTATTATTTCGCGTTAAATAGTCTGTAAGGTATCGAAACTTCAAGACTATCGAATGATAAATCCGAACTTATGGATTTTCAAACTAGAGGATAATTTCTAAACGATTGAATTTTTTTGTCAGTTAGTCTACTCAAAATATAATGAAATTATTTTTTTAGGTAGTATGCAAAATGCCTCCTACCTCATGCTATGAAAACTATATTTTTTCTTTTTAAAATCTAGGGGGAACTACTATGGAATACCTGTTGTTAGGACAACAATAAAAAGTAAAGGAATGCAATTTATATACTGAATATCAAAATATACTACTTACAAACAACATCAATCTTCCAAGATGTCTCTAGGAAAAGACCAGTTACGTTAGGATTCTCTGCCCTGCAGGTTATAAATTTCCCATCGTCATCTGTAGTAGGAACGAAGCTCAATTCACTTATTGTAACATTTTCTCGGGCTTCATCCTGCAAAATGATTGAATAATGAATTCTTTTGTGGGTAGATGATTGGGAAATATTTTTTCACGATATCAATCAATGCTCTGACTGAGATGTATAAATATTTCACTTTCAATTCAATACTAAATTCAGCATATCAACTAACAGATCTAGTGAATAATAACTCAAAAATTCTTTTACATTTAGGCGATTTTATTGAAATTATTGAATTCCTAGATTGCTTGTAGCGAAACATGGTAACGTAGGATCAAACAATGGTTCCATAAAAATATAACTACCTAATCTAGGTATGAAACAATCTACATGTTTTTGATCAGTTCTAATATTCTGCAGAAATTGATGAAAGATTTTAATTAACTTTTTCCCTTCAACTTCTGGTTTCGATTCATTACCGTCGAATACTTTTACGATTTCAAAACTAATTAAATTGGACTTCCCGTTTAAGTTCACGTTCCTACCTATGGGAGGGCATATCTAGTTAACAAGTTAAAACCTGTTTTTATTCTTCATGAAGTATGTCAGACATGATTCGGAATGATATCATGAAAAAATTTATACAACCTTCTTTTGGTATGTAAACGTTATTAGTGAATCGAGGCGAGCGGAAAACCTACCCAATTTTTCGCAAAAAATAAGATATACTAAGAAGAAATTCACACACACACTTTCAATATTTCAAATCTATTTAACGGTAAGCTACTGATTATCAATCTATGTTTTCGACAGATATGTCCGGACATATGCCAACTAAATTAGATGACTTTCTTGGCGCATATCTTCTTCCCATGACACCTGAAATGAAAGAAATAAATTGAGATTCTGAGAGAAACCATCACATGTTTATAAGAGCAGTTCATGATCAATTTTCGCGAGTAACATTTGCCCTTATTGGAAATTTTGATGTTTGGGGATAATGCAACGCGAATAAAGAAATGTAAATCCGGCAGCAGTGTTAGAAGGCCTGAGTTGGACTTGTGCAAGAATGGGCTGTTCCACTCAACTGTTTCTAGAATGATCTGCAGGTACAGGGGGACAGGTAGTTATGGAAGGAGTCCAGAGCCAGAACAACCTTGAGCAACAACGGCGATCCAAGATGATCGTTTGCGAATTTCCAGGTTGAGACAGATGAGTCTAGATTTCGTCTTTTTCATTGCGATCAACCTTTCTTAGTGTACAGACGTCGAATCAGAGATGTGCTCAGTGCAAAATTTCACTTAACTATGGTTCTGGTGGAGGTTTAATTTTGGTGTGGACAGAAATTTCTCTAAACGCCTGCACTGATCTGAACATGGCTGGACATCATTAGGCTCATTTCTTAAAAAAGTACCCTCAAAATCACGAAATCACTTCAATGGAATGGCGTGCACGAAATCCAGGTCTTAGTCCCATCAAACATGTCTAGGATTTTCTCAAAAAATTGAGAAGTCCGCAAAACCAGCCAATTACTGTGGGGTTCAGAACAAACTGATCGAAATTCGGAACGAAATGGATCAAAAGGCTGTAAGGTCATTCATTTTAAATATGAATCGTAGATGTTCAGAGGTCGAAATATCCGGTATTGATCGGTTTTTGGGGACTCTAATTTTTTCCAAAGGATTCACTTTTTTCATTATTAGTTTCGATGAGTACCATTTTCATTTCGGTTGTTTTCAAACATTCCTTAGTGCTGGTGGTTTATATATCCAATCCATACACCCAATTCTTCAAGATATCTTAATTTCTTCTGAATAAATTTGAATTTTCGATTTTGCACGTTGATTTCTTAGCGCAGTGTATAACAATTCAGATGATAAAAAATTTTGTTCTCATTCCAACATTCGAGAGATTGGAGTCCCGGTAATAGAAATTTCGATTCCTATTTCAGAAAGTTAGGCCATCGAAAAGTTTTCAGATCTGCGTCTCTAACCACGAACTAATTTTGAATAATTTTTCGCTTTCTGACACTCTTCTGACATGGAAATTTACAACATATTTTTTCAATGGATGTCCAAACACATTTCGTTAATTAACAATTGTCTAACTTTTTGAGAAACTGAATGAAAAAGAGTAAAAACCTGCTCAAATGAAAAAAGATATATTTTCAATGATTTCACTTGGTATTTAATGTTCCATGGAGAAAACTTAATTGTTGTGCTCACTGTGAAAAGTATTGCTCTAGTCATGAATTCCCTCAGTCCTATATTTAAGAAGTTGAACTAAGAGATTACGTTAGGTAGGACATCTTAATCATAAATTGCGTCTTTTCTTAAATCCCTTCTTGATTATTTAAAAATATTTGAAATATCTGAAAAACACCCAACACCTATTTCTTCATCTTGATTGGCTTCATCTTGTATATTTCTCAATGCGTTATATTTAAATTCTCTTTATGTCATTCCGAATGGAATGAGTTATCGCTCATACTTTTACTGTGTATAAAAAGTCAGGGGTAGTATGAAATGTGATTATGTTGTGACATTAGTGCGATCCACTTGTATATTTCATGAGTGAACTGATTTGAATGGGATGAACGATCAAGTGGAAAACTTAAACTAGTTGTTATTTATACAGTCCCTTTTTTGTTTTCAATATAGGGGTTAATTTCAGGGTTTTTTTCACAATTTCAATGAGCCAAATCTTTCAAGCTCCTCAATTATTTCCATTTTTGTGTGGACCTCAATCAAATCTATTTTGTACCAGAGCGAAAACTGTATCGTATCAGAAAAAGTGTAATTCTCGGGTATTCCTAAATTCATCCTGTATGTTCGATATTCAAATTTCTATTTTTCTTCAGAAAATCATGGGCCGTCTATGAGATCAGAGCATAATAAATATTTGTTGATACCATTCCAACAAGTCCAGATTCAGGAAATATATTTCAATTTTTGAAGTTCATACAAGACCAAACTACAAATTGACCGAACAAAAAATTATTGTGGAGTACGTTTCTCATGAAAAGACGTCTTTTTAAAAATGCCGAAAAGTCAAAGAGTTCACAGAATATAGATATAGATATTGATATAGAAAGTAGTTTTGTGTTTGGCAAAGACTGCCCACACAGTGACTGCCATTTGCTGTGGTCCCTACTGGTTGAATAATTGTTGACAGTACTCGGGGCCCTTGGTGATAGCGTATATCGAACTCTGATGATATGGTGATTCTGGCTGGCAGAGATAACGGACATATCTCCGTCCAACCTCAAAATTTGATATTCATTTCAACTCCAATCCAGAGTGAAGTGTTTATTCCGGTTGTAGAGGAAGCAACATATCTGGGAGTTACCTTAAATAATATGCTTAAGGAATTTATACGTGGAAAACATAATACACAAGGCAAGACATTTTCTTTGGGATTGACGAATGACATGCGAAAGACAGATGGGGACTTGCCCGAAGCAACTTCAGTGTGATCTTCAGATTGTGAAGTAGGTCAAAAAAAATCTATAACAATAGCCTGGTTGAACTGAAAAACTAGGTTAGGACAAATGCAGGTCACCTATGATACTGGAATGTCGTCCAACTCTTGATAGACTGGGGGACAAGAATTGGCTCCGTCAATTCACTGCTCCAGAGCCTATACTCAGAATTGCTATGGAGCCAACAAGGATGAAAAATAACCGGTATTCGGACCTTAAGATTAGGGAGCATTAGCTTCACAGATCTCAGACACTCTTGGTTTGCCATCAGAGCACCTTGCTCTGCTAAAGCCTAGGATCAGCTTAAACTTTCCAGGCTAGGCCTGAGAGTTCTAATTGCCATACTAAATTCGTACTGTGGCCTCAGAAATCACCTTAATGAATTTGGATTGATCGAGAACTCTTCATGCAGGCTGAGCGAGGAAGAGATAAAATCAATAGAATACGTCATGTGCCCATAAAAGATCACTGCGTCACAGTGACAGCGCTGTCAATTAGGACAGACTCGAATTTTAAATATATCCAATATTAATATGGACCTGAACATGTACAAAAATATTCATGAAACGAATTTTCTATGACTGTCTATGCAACGATGAACTGATAGAATTTCTTCGATGATAGACTAAAAGGAGAAGTTAACCGACGTTTATTACAAAATAACTTCGAAAATTTTCCAATTGGTTTTGACTTCAAGCCAAGTAAAATGCGATGGTACATGAGCAATTTTGCAATTTTCTGGAACATACTAATTTTCTACTGATAACAATAAATACTAAATACAATGACTACGTAGGTATTTTCACTTATTTCGAGAATTTATTCTAATATCTCTTACTTATTGTGCACAGTATCTATTTAAAATTATCATTAATCGTGTATACTATGTGTATATCTTTGGAAAGAACCCATCAATAGTTTTTCGAGCTGTACTATGTTCAAGTAGTTGAAGTATAGTCTCATAGTGTGTAAAATTGTATTTTTCCATTTGGGATACATTGAAACATGATCATCAGTACCTTCCAAATTTTTTATCATCTCCAGATCTTAATGAATGTTTGATATGGCGTACTGCGTTACGCTTAAAGATAAAACTATCTCAACTTGTTCTTCCTCATTGCTAGGATTGTTGTGTATCTCTTTCAAATCTTCATTATGTGGAGTTTCTTCGAATTCCTTTTTCAACTCAAGAACTAATCAATACTTCTGCAAATTCTACGTCATCCAAAGCTTAGACCAAATGACTTACATATAATTTTTTCACTTATTTACAAGCAGCGTCACTGTTGTAAATTGATGTTTGGCAATGGTAACACACCGTCGCGTAGGCTGTTGCTTCAAGGTACAGTTTATCGTATAATTCGCAGAAAATCCTTTGAGATTAATATAATTACAGCAGAGCGATATTTTTGCGAACTTTGAGAGAAACATGATGCTGACCTTAAAAGTGGTTCTGACGATTGTAGTAAAATCCCTCCAAGACGTATTGTAGTGAACAGATTTAGCCGATCTTCCAGAAAGCATAGAGAGGATGGGCTAGTGTGAGTCAACAGAAAAAAAATTCCTAAAATAATGTATAACTTGTTGAGCAAAAATGTAGTTTGAATTTAGTTTGAATGAAACTACGAAAAACAATAAAATTAATGGCATGTTGATCAACAGCATAAATAGATGCGGGGTTCTCAGTGTCAAACACTGCATAGAAAGTGATAGAACGAAATATAAAAACCGCCAAATGAACGCAGAATTATAGGAAATATAACATGAAAAAGGAATGGATTATCCAATTAGCAAATAACTCAAAGTAGAAATGCAGATTGTAAAATATCGGCTCATTTTAAATATTGAAAGAATTTCCGCTCAATTAACGGTTCACCATATTTGACATAGTTGATGAGTCGAGTGGGCGAAATGATACACGCCAGCAACGAGAATTCATTTATTTATTCATGCTAATAAACTTTGAGCTGAATCGGACAAAATCCTAAAATATACGATTCAAGTACCGTTGGAGCCGGTGCAGCGTCGCCACCAATCGAATCGGTAAGGTTGAGGAATGATGGCCAACGCAATTTCACATGATTTCACATTGTTGATCATTGTCGAAGAACATGATCTTTCCTCTGTTTTCTCCATTCATATGAGATAGTACGTACGATTCAGCAGTTTATTCTCATTTCCCTAATCTTTTCAAGCGCGGGCGTCGGTGGACTGGACATTAGGATCGGATTAGATTGTTTGAATATTTATTCGTTCTCAAACTGTGGTTTCCTTCGATCATGTTTTGACTCACACTCAAATAAAACATTTTGAATAAAAAATGTGGTGCTTCAATTTCTTTTAATTTTCTCTTCCGTTCGAATAAATGAATGGGTGTTTGTTCTTCATCATAGGTCATCACAGTCAGATGTAATGTTACATACAATCTTTAAAATTCATGAATTATTATGTTGGTACAATATTTCGTGTTTTTCAGAATAAGTTTCGTCGCGTATATGTATATTTATAAATATATGAAATATACAATAAGATTATGTCACTTACTTTTGTCCTACGAAGTTGTCTCTTTCCTTTATACCACGTGATAATGGCTGCTGGTCTCGATCCTGCTGATTCGCATATGACATCGTACCTTTTATCAGCTACTAGAGGAGTCACAGTATTTCTAATCTCGACAGTAAGTGGTTTTACTGAAAAATAGTAAAGAAATATATAACCATAAGTATGCTGTTTTCTATACCAATCAAAAAACTTCGTTAAATGTGAAGGTATTTCATTAGTTTTCCTTCTGAACAACAATATATAGGCATGTTTGGCTCGAAATATATATATATATATATATATATATATATATATATATATATATATATATATATATATATATATATATATATATATATATATATATATATATATATATGCAAAATTAAAGAAAATAAAAAGTTTATTATTGAAGAAGGAAATAAGAGACAGAAGGGCAGATGAAAATATTTAAGATATTCCTCATTTCCTTCCTCCCTTTTTTCTTCTGGTTCCCTAAGACTCAATGTCTTATATATGCTTAGTAGAAGAAATAAAAGTAAATTGATTAACGAAATGAAGCATTATATTTTTTATAAGAATCAAGACAATATACTATTGATGAGATGGTTGTTTGCTTCAGTTTCATAGTTATGATAATGAGAATATCAATTAAGAATCGCTCCATATTTTGTCTGTAGGCAATGGCCTCCAGATAAATGAAAGTATGTCTCAGGCCCAACGTTATGGCATTGATGTTATAGAAAGCAAAGAAAATCTAATCAATTTCACCAAACACCCATGTTGCTCTGTTGATAAGTTTTTTTCTGAATTTGCTTCTTGCAGTTATGACCATGGTCATCAATTTTTCAAAAGTTTTTGTTGACCTAGAAATTTAATGCCTGAAAAGATAAAATTTGACTTCAAGTTAACCTCCCACTGTGGAATTATGGTGGTCTGAGCTGAACCATGCTACTAAGGAACTATAGTAGAAAGATCAGCGGATATACGCTGGATATACTTAGCACCCCCATGAGGACATGGTATAGTAATCAGAAGGCCAGGAAAGTAAAACATCGAGAATGCAATGGCAACAATCAAATTCTTCTGTAGTGGTCAGCTCGAAGCAATATTCCTAGGCTTGGGCCTAGGTATATGGTTGATTTCACAAAAACTTCAAGCTCAACAGTCAATGCCAGCAAACATAAGCCTGAAAAAACTAGGAACCAAGCATTCTGAGAAGCTTGATTTGCATCTGATGTCATTGCATCAAGAAGAAATCATACTAATTGTTCGGCTTCTTACAGGACACTATCATTTGTATTATCATTATAACAGACAAACGATATGAAGCAAAAGATGGCCTAATGAACTGTTGAACGCTGACACTCAAAATATTCTAGGCTCCAGATACCGAGAAGGAAAATATCAGAGAAAATACCGTAGGTGCAACATCAGATAATATGTCAGATTGATGGGAGAAGCCAGACTGTATATGATTACACATATATATGTCATCTTGGTGTAAGGGGTTCATGAAGCTAAAAAAGTTAGCCTATCTAAATTTTAAAAAGTTAACACTAGATACATTTCTCTCAACAGGAAGAAAGCCAGTATTGTACGATAGTACTTGATTAATAAAAATAGATTGATTATTTATGTGTTTCGGAAATTTCACCATAAAAGAACTATTCTCTTGGCTAAAATATACACGATGAGTTAGTGATCACCACTTCCTCAAAACCTTTTGAGTTTTCAAGGTCGTGAAAGCTGGGGAGTTGAACTCGTCAGTTACCATAATTGCTTTATTTGATGACGAAATGATACATAAAGACAACTGATATCCCATAATGTATGACACTGGTGGACGATACTCATTAAGAATGAATTGAATGTAATGAAAAAAGAACTAATTGAGTATAGTTTTGGTTCTATATATTTCAATTGGTAATAAAAAAAACATATCTTAATATGATATACATTACAATATACATCGCTGTCTGTTATTGACACCTTGGAGATTTTATTCAAAAAGCAATATTCGACTTTTAGTATATTGTCGAATATCATTCCTTGAAGAAGAAATTTCCCTAATCTACTGACTATGATCATCGTCAATGAGGGCGAAAATAGTTATAGTAAAATTTATCCCGATGTTATGGATATGGGCATGTATACTCGTATACCCATGGTGCCGCTTAGGACTGACATAAAACACCTATCAGAGGCCACGGGGGAATCGAAGTTCTCATTAAACTACAGTCTAGTTTGATAATTTGCGAAGGAGCTCAAAACTTTGCCTGACTTGTGAGAATTCAAATTTGGTTGCACTCCAGAAGTTCCCTAGGTTTACGGACTACATATCCCACGTGGCAATTGTGGACGATATTTATGATGAGTAGGTCAAGGAAGCAGCTCTTCGAAAGAAATATAATAAACTGTGTACAGAAGGATGGATATTGCTCCTTGAACAAAGTCTTGAATGAGATAAATGAAGATCGAATATATCAGAACAACTGTTACGTCTGGAAGTTGATTCAATAATGATGAAAGATAAGTGATAAAGGTTTATTGCCAATTGTTGAACAATAATTATTGTTAAACATGAAGAAAAGAAAATATATTTAGAAAGATTTTTAACGATCTCACCACGAGTTGAATGTTTGTCTATACACAGAATATGTTCCAACGCCTTGGGTATTTGAAGGCACATTCCGAAATATTGAGACCAAATAACCCTTCTAAACTATTGGCTGATACTCAAGAATAATACTATGTACCTCGAACCTATCGTGATTCTCAAACCAGTAAAAAACCTTTAGTTTTTTTTTATTGAGATGATTAGCGCAGTAAACGTATTCAAAATAAAATTGCAACTTATGATAGATCAACTGAAAAGAAAGGATCTGAAACATTTTCCGTCCTTGAAAGCAAGGATTCCTCAGTTGAATTATGATACGTATGAGGCTGATTTATCAAATATTTAGGACAATTCGAAATGTGTTTTTATGATTACAGTAAATTGGCAAATATAGCATCATTTAGGAGTTATCCTTTTTCATGACATTGAGGAATTGGCTTCTGAAATAGCA
Source organism: Cryptolaemus montrouzieri (assembly GCA_013387265.2). Taxonomy (NCBI): domain Eukaryota; kingdom Metazoa; phylum Arthropoda; class Insecta; order Coleoptera; family Coccinellidae; genus Cryptolaemus; species Cryptolaemus montrouzieri. The sequence continues at coordinate 80,054,857 of JABFTP020000185.1, forward strand.
AGTAAGTTTAATATGAACTCATTATCTGTTGAAATTTCGGCAATGTTTGGATCAACTTACTTATGCGAGTCTGCATTTTGTGAAATGAAGATAATTAAGTCAAAATATTGCAATCGACTAACTGACGATCAAATGTCATCATGCTCGCGATTAGCACTCAGTGGTTACGTACCATCTCATGAAAAGTATGCTTAGGACATGCAGTGCCATGCTTCAACATCCAAACTCACTCCTCAGTTAAGCTTAACACCATATGGAACTCTCTTGTTTTGTAACAACTGTTAAACTCGCAGTTTTGAATAACGGTGAGTTTTTTCATTGATATTATAGAGAAGAACCTAACTAAACTTATCCCAAATCCTGACTAAAATAATGTATATTGTGCGGAAAGCTAATATCTATATAAGCTACGGTACACGCTACCTAGGTAGGTAGGGTGTATCGTGTATGTACGACAACCCTACATCACACATACTTGCAGCTTCTCAGAGTCGATCGTAAGTGGTCTGAAAATATTGAGGTAGATCGCCAGCAGTTCAAGTTTGAGCACCCCTGTTCTACGGGATTCAATATTTGATAATCCTATTGAAATAGCATGGTCGAATTGTACCAAAACCTAATACAGTACTGTGTTGAACTGAGATTTTCAAAACTGTATGATATGCCGAATATGGTCATGAACTCAGAAAGTGTAAAAATTAAAAAATTAACCTGTCCTAACGTTTTTCATGAATTTTGAAAACTACCTAGTTCTTAGGAGTAATCCATTTTTTTACAAACTGTATGAATGAGACGCCGAATTATCTAAAATCCGCTACTTCAGATGTTTTCAGAATAGGAACCGATTTCAGTTTCTTGAGAAAATGGGGGAGATGTTAAATGTCGTGAATCAAATATTCGTGCATCTTCCGAAGGAATAAAGTCAGTTCTGTATCTGGTTTACATCCAATCGAAACCATATTTTAAATTATCTCAGATCAGAAAGCGGTGAATCGATTATTATCTCATATTCATGGGCTCCATTAGTTAATGATACTCGGATTCGACATAAGTTCAAAGAAAACTTTCGTTTGATAATACATAAGAGAATGAATATTACATATTTATCTGAACAGGGTAGTAATATATTTTTCAACGAAGATAAAAGAATATTTAAATAAAATCCATAATTTCTTCAAATCATATTAAGAAAAATCCGTAGCGATCTAAGAATTTATTTGAATATTGAACTAGTATTAGGCTGAAAAAATTTGACTGAAAAGAAATCAATGTGTTGGAAGCTTTTCGGTATCTTGTTTAGTAATAATAATAATAAATAATGCACACTGTATCTCATTAATACTAACATGTGGAATTTATTGAATATTATTGAATACTTCTAATCAGGGAACAATATTCATCCTTTCGTTGAATGTTAGATATCCTTACCTGAAGGAAATGGTTTGTTGTGGACTGTCTACACGGTTAGAGCAATAGAGTCAGCATTCACTGAATGGCGTTATTTATTGAATTTCTCAAGTTATCCATAAATATTTCGATTCATAACAGGCTAACTGAATAATCGTAATGAAACAGTCTTCACTAGCGAAATACTTGTTATCAAAATTGAATAATTTCGATATGTATATGCAAACTTGTAAAAAGGAAGGGATGGCTAATTCAACATTTTTTCTTAATCTACACAAAATTTCAGGGTATTATAGTCTTATTAAATGCTTGGTAAACCTATCTTTCTCTCCCGAAAATTACCATATGACCTTGAATAGGATTATACAGGTAGCTTTCAATAACTGTTCTAACTCTGCATTAGTGAATAATATTTTGAAGGAAAAGGATGCAGAAGCCATTTAAATTCATTCCTCAGTTCTTCGATGAAGTTGTGAGAAAAATTCAGAAGTTTAATCTAAATCAGTAGTACAAGTGGTGAGAGAATCTTATTTAATTTATGCAAATGCATCAAAAACAAGAAAGTTAATCTGAGAAGTGCTAGAAGTTGAATTGTAGCGATTGCAATACAGTTTATATTGCAATATTTGAATAAGAGAACATGAACGAACTTTTCACTACAAAAATTGTATGCGAACAGCGGAAATCATTGCTTAAAAGAAAGTCAATTTTTCAACCGGAAATTCGAAATAACATACAGATAATAGTTGAAGCTAAGTTTATCTTTAGGTTTCAGAGATTAATGAACATAAGCTCATATTATATCATCAACTAACAAATACTTTCAAATTTTCCCTCCTATTGAATCTCTTCAGCAATTTATGTCCATATTTCTTGTTCACTTTCGAAGAGGCTACATTCATACTCTATTGTCACAAGATATTATTTTATAGAAAAATGCATCATGACTCAACTAATTCTTGTAAAATTCTTAAACATATGTAAATATGAAATATTGAGGCAATTTTCTCAAATACTTACAATACAGATCCAAAGTGACTACAGTTTCTTTTGGTTCATTCAAATCGGTGTTGAACGCCTGACACACGAATATAGAGTCTAAATCCTTCCTACTGACTTTAGGCCACACAAGAATATTCTCTATAACATCTCCCGCATTATGTTCATATTGATCATCAACCTGAACTCCGTTCACCATCCATCGGACTAATGGTTGAGGATGTCCACCAACTGTACGACAAGTGAGTGTAATATCATCTCCTACCTCGTGCGGTCCTACAGTGTTATTTAATTGCCGTCCCCATTTATCCAAGATGGTTGGCTGTTCTGGTGGAACTGAAATTAAAGAATGAAATTGAAAACTCTTGAAAAACTGTTATCTGGAAAAACTATGACAGAATTCATACTTATATACTCATTATGCAGACGAGAATAGCTTTGAATATTTCTCATTCGTCATTTACGTACTTTTTTCGCAAAGTCATCCATCAATTCAAAATTATAGCTTATTCATGTATCAATTAATTATTAGGAGTGAAGTGTTTCTTGTGTTTTTCAAAATAATACTTATTTAGTCAAAAAAAATTTGATAGTTTGAACAGGATTTCGGGCGTGGAGTTCCTTTGGGACGTTTTGACCATGAGCCATATATGAAGGTACTAATTTCTTTTTGCAAAGATTTCGTGAGCGATACTAGCTTTTGTAACCGTCGTAACGGATTTCGAAATTCCTTCACCGATGATGACCTCCACTGAAAGTCAGCAATTCAAAGAGTTACACTACCTAGATATCTGGAGGTCGTGGACTAACTGATTTAAACAATCTTCATAGTCAACAGACTTTACATGAATTTGTTGTTGCTTAAGATTAAAACCGTACACCTCTGAACTTGTCAATGCAAAAGCTAGATTATGTATAATGTATATTATTATAAAGGGTGCTTCAACGAAAACTAAAGAGAGGCTATATCTACCAAGAAAATCATTTCTGATCAAAACGCAAAAACATATCAATTTTTGTTTCAAAGGAGACATTTTTTTCGGGGAACAAAAATTGCCTGAAATATCAACCCCCTACGCGGGGGTTGCAATCCTTGAACATTTGGAATATGGAAGATGGATCGAGTGATAGCTTAAAAGAAATGTCTACATTGGCTTGAACGAATTTCCATTTTTAATTGAAAACTGTAAAAGATACAGGGTGAGCAACTGAAAGATAGGGAAGACTGATTGTCTGAGACTATTCAAGTTTCAGTGAAGTAAAATGGAACAGATCCATGCTGATCGATGGAAGTCATCATCAAGTACCATCCTCATCTCGAATTTCAACCCCTAGAGCAGAGCAAAATTTGGAAGAGGGTAGATGGATCGAGTGATACCTCGAAAGAAAGGTATTATCTTTGTCTGCATCGCCTTGAACGAATTTCTATTTTTGATTGAATACTGAAGGAGATACAGAGAAAGCTACTGAAAAATAGAGGAGACTATTTATCGCCCTGAGCTATTCAAGTATTAGTGCAAAAAAATGGAACAGATTCATTCCAGATCAAAGGCTGTCATCTTCCGAAACACCAAAATTCACATCTCATTTCAACCCCTATACTTGAATAGCTCAATATATATATATATATATATATATATATATATATATATATATATATATATATATATATGTGTTGATAATTGCCAATTATTTTTTTTTATAAAAACTAAAATGCAGCAGATGCGACACATCGCTGCATTGCACTGTTTTCCAAATTTCCACTTCAAAAATATATTCACAATGATTGAATCAACCACAGAGAGTTTCATGTGAATGAGAAAACCTATACAATCCAATATTCCAAAGCACATTACTATCCGAACATTAGAGAGTCTCACAAAAATGAAGAATTGAGATGAATTAAAAATAAATTTCTTGATAATGAATAAATGTATGTAACCAATTGAATTTATAGAAGAAAGAAATACTTTGGTTTCACTGTAATACACTCAGTTAAAACAATTAGCTTCAACTTAAAAGCCAATGACTGAATGATTTTTATATATTATATATATATATATATATATATATATATATATATATATATATATATATATATATATATATATATATATATATATATAAACACCTCAAAAAGTCTGGGGAACACTTCTCAATATCGATATATCGTATTATAAAAACTAAAAATGCAGCAGATGCGACGCTGCCTTATAATCATTTCATGTATGCAGTGTTTGAAAGACGGAAACTGAAGGCAGGCTGCTGGCCATACAAGATCAGGTTGTGCCAACAAGGGCCTATAACAAGCATATCGCTAAAATTAATACCCCTTCAGACCAATGTCGCCGCTGCTCCAGGGGCCTGGAATCAATCCAGCATGTCACGTCCTCATTCCCGATCTTGGCCCCCAAGGATTACCCCAACAGGCACAACAGCATGGCCAAAATATACCACCAGGAGATAGCGTTGAAGCTCGGACTTCTGAAGGACAGAGTACCGAATTACAAATATACGCCTGAAACTGTCCTTGAAGATGAGGAGCACAAAGTATACTGGAATAATACTATAATTTGTGATCGGCTCATATCGCACAATAGGCCGGATATCGTTGTATTCTATAAGCAAGAGAAAAAAGCTGTACTCTTGGATATGACGATACCGGCTGATGATAATATACCGAGGGCGTATTCGGAGAAGATCGATAAGTACAGAGATCTGGCCATTGAAATGAAGCAAGTTCACGAGCTGAGCACCACTGTAATAATGCCTATAATTATATCCGTCAACGGCCTCATGGAGGGGCACCTATTGCAAAACACCCAAAGATTGGGTCTCGATAGAGCAGTTGTCACTAGATCGCAGCGAGAAGTTGTTCTCAGCACCACCAGAATTGTACGCGGCTTTCAACAATGAATGAGCCACGAGATGTTAAGATGAATACCTTGGCCACAAAGCCCGGTAGTTATTGGAGTTACCCGCAACTGTCGGTGAAAAAAATAAAAATATATATATATATATATATATATATATATATATATATATATATATATATATATATATATATATATATATATATATATATATACACCTCAAAAAGTCTGGGAACACTTCTCAATATCGATATATCGTATTATAAAAACTACAAATGCAGCAGATGCGACGCTGCTTTATAATCATTTCATGTATGCAGTGTTTGAAATCAGTTAGTAAGCACTTTGTTTCTGTTGTAACCACAGATAAAAGATTCAAGTTTTATGATTCGACCATTGAAAGACGACATTTGACTAGATAAGAGATGTTGCAAGCCGTTGGCATGCTCCAAGCTGAGAGCTCACAACGGGAAGTATCCAGGGTTCTGGGAAGTAGCCCAAGTGTCATAAGCCGTTTATGGTCGCGTTTCAATGAAACAGGTAGCGTAGAAGAACGCCATACAGCTCGTTTCAGGATTACTACAGTCGCCCAAAACCGATTTTTGGTTTTACAAGCCAGAAGAGATCGTACTACCACAGCAACGCAATTAGCTCAAGAGCTATCACGAGTTCATAATGTACAAATTTCCGACCAAACTGTGAGAAATCGACTGGACGAAGGTCAACTCCACTCCAGACGTCCTTTGAGAGTTCTACAACTGACCCATGGAAATCGCGCTGCTCGTTTAGCTTAGCGCCAAGAACACGTCAACTGGGATCAAGAGAGGTGGGCCACAGTTCTCTTCAGTGATGAATCTAGATTTAGTTTTTATCCCGATTCGGAGAGAATTCGAATATGGAGGGAACCTGGAAAGCAAAACCGTCTCCAGCATGGTCGAGAAGTTGTTAGACAGGGAGGCGGATCAGTGATGTTTTGAGGAGGTATACGCCTTGGCGGAAGAACTGACCTCGTTTTCATACAGAACAACCTCACGGGAAATTCTTACGCTAATTAGATAGTTTTACCGTATCCCCAAACAATGGGTCAAAATCCACTCTCCCAACAAGATAATGCCCCTCCTCATCGTGCATGAGTTGTTTTGAACGTTCTTGAAGAGAATTATATCGATCTTATACCGTGGCCATCTTGCTCCCCAGATCTGAATCCCATCGAGCATGTGTGGGACAGCCTAAAAAGAAATCTCCTGCGTCAAAACGTCTTCCATCATGAACAGGAGCTTCGATTAGCAGTTCAGGGGGCTTGGAATGACTTGGGCAAAAATGTAATAGACAATTCAATATTGAGCATGCCGCGACGATGCCAAAGTGTCATTAATAACAGGGGTGGACCTTCTGGGTACTGAAAAATATAAGTGCTTCCATATCGTTTCGAAAATATTAGTTCAGGATTTTTTTGTGTTTTACCAAATTTCGTCATTTTCAAATTTCAATTTTTTTTATAATAGGTGGTTTGGAGGATTCAAATATTAGTTTGTTCTCTTGAGAATACATTATATACAATACATCCTAACAAAACCGAAAGATTTCTATGAATTCGAATCATCCAATTCATATTTTAAAGTGTTCCCTAGACTTTTTGAGGTATATATATATATATATATATATATATATATATATATATATATATATATATATATATATATATATATATATATATATATATATATATATATATATATATATATATATATATATAGGGTGGTCCAAAAAACTCAACACCTCGATTTTCCGGCTTCAAAATGAAAATATGGAGCATTGCTCGGACCCGTTTTTTCTTATTCGAGCAGGAACAACTCTTCCGATTTTTTCATCCCGTTACTTCTATATCCTACATGAGGGGAGGACATTTTGGATAGATACCTCATTTTGAAGATCTTATCGAGTACTATCTGATCCTAAATTTCCGCTTCAAAACTTTCATCGTTAACAAAATGGCAGCTGAAAAAGTGGAAGACTACTTACTTTTGTGATAAGTTTATTAAGTACTGAAAATTGGCACCATGCATTTCCATGCAGTAAAATAAGTTCTCCTCAAATCGTTCTCGTAAATTACTCAACATTTTTGGTTCAATTTGATGGCATTCAGTGACCCAGGTTGGGTAGCGTAAAACTCTGACTACAAGGGCCGATGATGTGCTTTTCATAAATACCCGCCCATACATTTGGGGATGCTGCGCATGCTCTTCTCAAAATAATCTTGAACTTTCATCTACCGACAATTATGGCTGTGAACAGTGCCGTTACGGTAAAATGATCACTCATCCGAAAATTGGATATTGAACATGTAATTTGGATTATATTTAATAATTTCCCTGACCACTTCACAGAACAGAAATCGGCGATCAAACGATCAAAACAATCCCCATTCAGTTCCTGAATCAATCGTTTCTTAAGAGGATAAAACACATCAGACAATTTCCTAGTACTAATGGTCGGATCCATCGCTACGCGACCTGAGATAGACTCTCGCTGCGTCTCCTTCATTTTGTTATCGATTGAACCAGTAGCGTCACATTTAGCAACCAGTTGCACAACGTAAGCAGCGGATACATTTTTGTCAGGATAATGTTCATAGAATGAAGATGCTGTTAATAGCGCAGAGTCGTTTTTTCTAAAGCAATAATTTTATCATTCTCACCGTTTCATCTTTGGAATATACCATTTTAATCCTACTACATATTTAAAATCGCTTTGGCACAGTTTCAACGCCCTGAAAATTCACGATATACTAACGAGAGACTAAAGTAAATCAAACACATGGTCTGTTCACTTTTTCGAGCAAAAAATTAACAAATAAATGAAAACAGTTAAATTGAACATAACACCAGCGTTCTTCACTGCACGGAAGTGAATGATGCCCATTTTCAGCGCTTAATAAATTAATCACAAAAGTAAGTAGTCTTCAACTTTTCTAGCTGCCATTTCGTTAAACATAAAAATTTTGAAGAAAAAATTTAGGGTCAGATAGTACTCGATAAGGTCCTCAAAATGAGGTGAGATGATTTATCGCAATGTCCCTCATCCTTATTCAAAATCAGGGAGTTGTGCTCACCCCCGTTAAGAAATTGAAGTTACGGGGATGAAAAAATCAGAAAAGTTGTTCCCCCTCGAATCAAAAATCGACGGGTTCAAGGATTCTCCATATTATCATTTTAAAACCGGAAAATTGGGGTGTTAAATTTTTGTTGGGCCACCTTGTAGATATTTCTCTTTTAACTTGTTAATGCTAAATTGACTTAAGGAAAGTCCCGTGAGGACTAACAAAAAAATTTGCTCTATTATTTCAAGAATGATGTGCAAGCAGAATATTTTGCACAAAAAAACTTCATTTCAAGTTCTAACTAGTATCCGCAAATTGAAGTGAGGTCCCAACTGTCAGTCAGAAGTGAATGATTATTGTAGAAATGTGCTGTGGCCGTATTGTGATGTTACTGAAAGTTACTTCTCGTTAAACTAAGGAATTAGTTGCTTAATTTGCATAATAGAAACGAACCTTCAGTGGGGAGTAGCAGGAAATATTTGCTAATGATTTCAAAGGCAATCGAGAATAGAATATCTTGTTCGATGATGAATTATTAGAAGATTGTTACGATAATTATCTTATATTTCATGTACAGTACAGTGTAGAAATTCTGCAGTGACATAACAGAAAATTTTTTCGATCAAAATTTGTTCAACATCCCCTAATGTTAGTTTGTTTCGAGAGAAATATGTATTCGGGTTGCAGCAGATGAAATACTCACTGATCGCTAAACAAGTGCAAATTCACATCGAAAACCGTATACGAGTGCCACGGCGGTTTTAACAAACTGAATTTGCTGAACTCCCTGATACCCTTCGTGAATTCAGCGATGATAGTGGAGCTTCACATATAAGCTTCATTTACTGGGAACAGATCAAATGAAAGAGTCCAAAATTTTGGGATCAATCAAAAGATGTCACAAGGAAGTATTCAATTAGAACAAGAAAGTTCTCAGAATCCTTTACTAGAAGCTAACGGATTCCATTTTTTTTTATATCATCTCGAGAAAGTCGGACTGACTAATGAAGATACAGTTCAGTAGGGAAGAGCAACGAACTGCTCTCCTGCGTTGTATAGGAACAAATCAAGTTCTATAGCATTCAGTTCTATAGAAAAATATGAGCATATTCTAGCAAAAGTATTATTAAGATTTACTTTAAAGCGATGGGAAGGAATGTTAAAAAGGAGAACGCAATGACAGCTAAATATTTAAAGTAACCTCGAAATCTTCTAACATTTTATGGTATAATTAAAATATTCAAAATATCAGTACAGGCTTGAGAATGAGAGTAACCGGAACCGATTCGCTCAGCTGGTTCAATAATGTCAGTTTAATCACTACTTTTGTGGTTACTAATTGAGTGGAGTTCTTTGTGTTACTTCTTACACGGATGTAATTAAGGTAGTATTTCGTTTTGCTATTATTTTTGAGTTTATTAATATTTTTATTTACTTAGTTTATATACTTCCTTTACGTTATTGTGGCAAAATGGATAGAGTTAACAATAACATAATCAGTGATTGTGATAATGTCTTTTTCTTTCGAAGCACAAGATCTGGGTATGGGATTTATGTTGGTCTACGATCGTAGACCATACTACATCAAATGAATTATACTCTTAAAATAACATGGCTAGACATTCGTAAGCTTAAGTATCTGTAGTCAGCTAGTGTTTGAGAATTATCAGCCTATTTCTGATAGACACACAGGGCGATAGTCGAAGTTATTATCTCTGAAATTCGACGACGATTATAGACCATGAGACTATTGGCGTGTCACTTTCGGGAGGCAACTTAATTATATAAAAGTGTTTTAATTTGGTTCAAGGAGAAAACGAGTATGTCCGATCCTAAAAAAGACGTGTGGAATATGGCGACGAGAGAGTAAATGAATGTGGGAGTTCGCCAGATGACAAAGGAGGCGGTGATGCGGAAAAAGATATCGTTCACGAGAGTAGCCACGATACAGACTCCCAAGAAGAGGTCTCATTCTGGAAAGCAGCCATGAGAAGTATTATCCAAAATCACGAATTCGGGGGCGTGTACAAAAGATTATCAGATTCCAACCTGGAACTAAAGGTTACACATGTGATGCGAAATATCACATTTTATTGCGGTGGAAAGATTGCGTTGCGAGACTCGAGAGAATCTCCTTTCCTTTTGTATTACTACAATAAAAATTATAACTCTATTATAATAATATTTTAGCTGGTAACAACTGAGATCATGAAACAAATGCTTCCAATAAACCAACGCCATAACTATTAATCTACATATCTTATTTTTTTTATGCTCGCTTGCCAGGAATAGGCGAACCTAATACACCACATGAGTGGGCACCGGGAAAGAATTGAAGTGTCTATTTACTCGTTTGAGGAAGAGGGCCAAATTGTAGGATGTTGGACGGAAGCGAGTCCCACAGCTTAACGGCCCTGTAAAGGAATATATCACACGTAACATCTCAAGGTATCACTTTAAATTATCTTGTTATTTGAATTAATTCGCTAAACATTTTATTTCAGCTTTTAAAGTTCCGTTAAATTATTTCACGTAATAACATGATTATGGAGGGCGGATCGGAGAACCAACTCCTTCAGAGAAGGCTAGTTAACCTTCTAAGGAAGAGTTGAATATCAATCCCTGAATGAAGGTCTTCGATGTTTTTACACATATGACAGCGGGAAGAATTGAAGTGTCTGTTTACACGTTTGATGAAGAGGGACAAATTTTAAGGGGTTGGGGAGATGTCGGACGGAAGCGAGTTCTACAGCTCACCGGTCCAGTAAACAGAGGGCCTTTCTCTTATAGAGAGAGGTTCGAGGGATGGATAAATCTACCGCCATATGATGAGAACTCCTTACCAGCCTAGTGTTGGGGCAAAACATGAGTTTTCCCTGAAAAAGGCATTTAAGCTCCTTAGAGCATCTTCCGTGGAAACATCTGTGAGATCAGCAACTTCTCTTCTGAGAGCCAGCGGTTGGAGATCGCGGGCGATGTCTGGGTGGTCGATGAGCTCGTTTTTGCACACTATCCAACATCTGCAATGAATGTTTGCGAGCAGATCCCCATACATAGAAACAATATTCCAAAGTAGGTAGAATCTGCGCCTTATATAGAAGCAAGAGCTGAGATGACGTGAAGTATCGCTTGGCTCTGAGAAGAAAGCTAAGTTTATTTGATGCAGACTTAAATATTGCTGATACATGTTCATGCCAACAAAACCCGGCGTTGATAGTTATTCTGAGAAGGTGCATCGAATCTTTGGATGCAATTTGTTGGCCTTGCATCTTTAGAGGATGTTCTCCAGCAAGGACCTTTCTAGAAAACGTAGTTGCTTGCGGCTTGCACGCATTGAAGCTCACCAGAATCAACTGATCCCACTTTACAAGTCAGAATTTAATTTATGAACTTCTTGGCAGCTCTGACACTGAGATTCCGCAGCTGTATTCGGCCGCAGACTACTGAAAGACGGAACCAGGGTACAATCGTCTGAAAAACCGAAGATCTTCAGTAGATGACAGAAGATAGTTTAGCTGCAAAAGAAACAAGGTTGGCGAAAGAATGAATCCCTGAAGGCTATTTGCAGCAAGTTTATTCAACAAGACTTTATGCCAAACCCTATCGAAGGCTGTCGAGATGCCGAGGGCTATTGCTCTATATTCCCCATGCTTTTCTATCGTTGATGTACAAACATGAGTGACGTAAGCGAACAGATTTCTTGTCGATCTTTGCCTGCAAAAACCATACTGACGGTCGTTAATAATTCCCTGCAACTCAAGATATTTGATGGGTTCATCGTTTATGAATCTCTCAATCATTTTGGACATAATGGAAAGAAGTGAAACAGGGTAGTATTTTTGGGGTAAGGACTTCCTTTCTTTCTTTGGGATCAGTTGAATTGTCGCTGTTTTCTAGCCGCTCGAAAAAGTCTGGCTTTCATAGGAAACCTGAAACAGACGGTTAAGAATGGGCGCCAGTTCGGGAGCACACTTTCTCACGACGATTGGCGGTACTTTGTCTAGACAAACTGCCTTTTTGCTGTTCAGCTGCTTGAAAGCCCGTCTCACAATGCGAATTTTAAACTTGATTTCTTTCATGGAAGAATTTGTAGGTGAAATGTTCAGTGGTATTGCTTTAGATGAATCTAAAATAGAATTCTTTGAGAAGAAGAGAGCAAAGACATCGTCTTCCTCTTTCGGAGATGATGCTATACTTCCGTCTTCACTAACAAGAGGCATACACGCAGATTTGCAGAAATTGGCTTCGACAGCCTTCGCCATGGACCAGAACTCTCTAGTTCCACTTTCTTCGTCAAGGAGTTTATTAGTTACCCCTTCGCTGCTTATGTTTCGTAATCATACGAAGGTTGATCTTGTTTCCTGTGTTAGATTTATCTTCCATGACTTGAAGGCTCTGTTCTTGGGTGCATAGGTCCTTTCGCAGTCTTTGTTGGGCCATGACTTTTATGCTGTTGTTCTTTTCATGTAATGAGGATGTGGAGATCCATTCCTGCATGAATGATTTCTGTAGCATGTATTCTGATGTCAGGATCTGAAAAAAAACATCGCCGAATGAAAAACACGATAAGAATTCACCCAGCTTATCCCAGTTAGCACGGTTATAGTGCCAAATTCGTCTGGCGGTTTAGGTTCATGGTTTAGCGGCAGCACAATGGTTCCAGTAGCATATATAAGGTTGTAGTCTGAATTGCCTAGTGGTGTCCTGAAAAATGTCTCTGATTTGGTTTTTCATCACAAGTCTAGTATTCAGTCTTAATTTGGGTGTCAGGTCTCAATTGGGGTGTTAAGTCTCTCAATTCATTTCAGGCTCGAGAAAGATGCATAACTATATCAATTGATTTGTTCCATCAAACTTGGTTTGAGCACATGATATTATAAAAGAGTTTCTCATCAATTTCCATGATTCCTATTCGTAGCTTTCTTTCATGAGTAACATTACTTATTTTCTCCGGTATGAACGATCTCGGCCCCAAATAATCGCTACTACGTTGGCCCAGCGGTTTTTCTGCTCCTTTTGTTATAGATCTCGAGTCTATTGTAAAAGTAAATTATTACTCTTTGAACAAAAATTTTGTGATACCCATCATTCCAGATTGCATAAAAAGTGGATTTTTAGGATGAAATTTATTTTTATTCATGACTTTTTGATAAACCATCATTTAATAATATTCAGTTTATCTAGGTAGTAGTCGTGTTCTCTGCCCAAGCTCAATATTCCATATAACAACTGCGATTGTATAATTGATTGGTACAATATTTTCATCTGCGGTATCTTCAGAGAATCACTAATATACCTTAACTCCCTGAGCAAATATCTCAATTTATTAGTTATACTTTGATTTGTGGATCTCACCACAAATGACTATCCAGGGTTATTCCAAGATTATTTGTCAATGTAGTCTCTCTCTGTTCAATGTAATTTGGTGTGGACCATCAAAGTTTCCAACCTCGGTAAGAAGTTGTAGTAGGGTGAGAATAATAGATACTTGATTTTTTCGATGTTTAAAGTTAATTTATTGTATTTGAACTAATTATTAGTCTCTTTTGAATAATGTTCTGGTACTGTCTTTAACTTCTTTTGGGTATCTGATTGCAATTAATGCCAGATTATGGAATTGATCTAAATTGTGAACAAATAAGGACTTAGTACCTTAACTTGAGTTCAAGTCTCACTTAACTCACGAATAATTTCAACTGCCTGTAGCAGGTTTGACAACTAACCTCCACGTAAATCATACCCCATAATCCGTATTTCTATAGTTTTAGTGAAAGTATTTCATGACCCCCAGGGTCGAAGGCATTCGAGAGGTCGATATAAACGCAGAATGACGGTATTTTGTATCTATACATTCATATAGACATAATGTTGATATTTGAATAGCCTCTTTTAGCTCCTTTCTTCTAGTTAGTTTTCCAAAACCGAATTGTTACGTTTAGCTTTTATCCTTTTCTCGCGACAATCTCCGCTATGTTAGAAATCAAGGTGATTGGCCTATAGTTTGAAACTTCTGTTTCTATACCTGATTTATATATAGCCTACTGATACCCAATCTTCAAAGCATCTGGGAAATGTCCGTTTTTGAAGTAATTATTCATTATGTATGCAGTCACCGGCGAGACCTCTTAATTAATTTTCTTAAGCGTCTTTACTTGGATATGATAATTAAATTAATTTGTTGGTAGTGGAAACAGTAAAAGTTCCATGTTTGAATTTTGTCATCACATAATGAATTGTTATGCTAATAAATATATTGTAAAGAGACTTTTAATTTTTCCTGTGGTTTTATGCTGAATACCAAACTAAATTCAATATTCAAGGTTCGCATGTCCGATAAAAATTCCTCAAAAGTTTGATCATGGTGAGTGCGTCAAGATATAATCAAAGAACTTCAACTGTCGGGGACTAAAAGGTTTAAGTCTATGAATTTGAAGAAGTATACCTCCTTTTAATAAGTATTTTTGGTCGATGAACATTAGCGCTTCTAGCCTCATGAACAAAGAAGTACTAGGGTAAAATGCTTCGGGAAAAGGATAAAACCGCTATGCGTTCACTCTACGTAGCGTAGGCACTGTCATGACTCCTGATCAACAGAAACAGAAAATTTCATTACAAGCTCTGCCAATGTAAAAGAATATGCTTTCATCAAGTATAGGTTACAATAAAAATATTTTGGACAGAAATTGATTAATGATGTAACCAAATATTGGTCTTCAATCAGGATAGATCTAAGGCACCCCAATATATTTTCTAATTGGATGTTACTTAGAAAAGTCTTGATTTTCAAAAATCAAATGATACAATTCTCAATTGATGATGTAACAACAAAAAAATACAATTGAATTGGAAATTTTGTGGTTGTGGTAGCAATGTATTTTTCAGAATCATTTCTTGTCGTGAAAAATTCGTAGAACGTTTTTCATTACAATCAAAATGTGGATCATATTTATTCAAGGAACTTCTTCTTTTAAATCCGTCAGTGATAATATCAGTGATTCATGAGGATATGATTCGATGAGAATACAAAATTTCGAAATCATATCATACAAAAATGTTATGAATATATTAAAAGGAATTTAATTTTCTTCAGAACAGCAGAAAACATGTAGTGAAAAATATTTTGATAATATTAATCTACTTTATGTCCGATTAGGTGGAAATTCAGCTGACGCCCGAATACTTGATATTGAAGCTTTTCCTTACATTAATAATTCTTCAGATAAATTTATCGTTTCCATTGGCACTTCGTTTCGTGAAACCGAACGGTTTCGACCAGTATAGGAAAATTTTGAACCATGTCGGTTTGTCTGGGCACAGATAAATAAAGAACTTATTTTGGATGAAGTCCATAATAATCCAAGAATCAGTACTGAAAGTCTATCTCTATAGGTTGGGGTATCACATTCAAGTGTTTGGAGAGTTTTGCAAGAGAAACTATTATACCGTACCATATCCAGAGAATTCAACCCCTCACAGCTGAAAATCTATCCAGAAGGCTTGAACTTTGTAAATGACTACTACGAAGATGTACTGGAAATTTTGAATGAAGATTTTGTTTATAGATAAAGCAGGGTTTGCGCGAGAGGATTCAATGAATTTCCACAAAGATCACGTGTGGGCTGAAGAAATCTTCAAGAGATAATTGGTCGCAGTCTCCAAGGAAACTTTTCTATCAATTTTTGAACAGGTAGATTGGATGGCAGATTGACGACGCCAGTATTTCCATGCAACAGATAGAAGCAATTACTTGAATCAAGCATATTTCATCAGATGGTACGGTTCTGTAGAGTGGCTTCCACGATTTCACAATCTCAATCCTCTAGACTACTTCGTTTGGAAGCAATTGAAATGCTTAGTATACTTACAACCTGTTGCTATCATACAGGAATTGCATGCATGCGTTTGGGATGGATCTTAGGGAATGAGAAATATGCCAGACATTTTAGATTGAGTGTTGGTTTTAATGAATCGCCGCCTAATACTATGTGTCCAAGTGAATGGTGGCAATTTTGTTCACTAATTATAGTGCATTAGTGTAAAAACGAAGGTTTCTCCATGTTTTGCTTCAATTTTCATAATTCATCAACTTTCTCCCATGTCGTCATAGTCATATGTAATTTCTCTTGTCTAGAATAAGAATGCGCTGACATACTTTAAATTTCACCGGAATATTTAAATTTCCACTGAATAATATGAACATTCAAAATGAGGTAAAAACTACTTCAAAAAACTATTTTCAAGTTTTGGTAAAATGTTACGAAAACAGCTTCACTCCCAGCTTTGAACTTCGGATTATCGACCATCAATACAGTTGATTCAGAACACGCGTGCTTTCGCATGTGAATCATTGCAAAACGGTTGCGATTGGTGGATCTTTTCAACAAATATTTTTAAATAAACCAGTGGCGCACTACACTATGATTTTAATGAAGCCAAACGTAGCATGAAAAAAATGTCTGTATATATTTTCGCAAATACTGAACTTATCTGATGAAATATTGAATAAAAAATTCCTATTCTGCAAATTGGAGCTACATGAGAACGACAAGGGTTATCAACAGAAATGGGAAAAAACTTTCACACCCTGTGAATTCGAGAATGGAGGATTAACAACTCTTTTAGTTCACTTTGTCATGGAAATTAATAAATCGAGTACATAAATACAATTCGGTCCAAGAAAATCTGACATCTTTGCATCCTCTTTGCAGATGATAGACAATAGGTATCCGAATACTGCTTCCCAAATCGACCTACAAATAGCATCTCACCGTTCAGATACTGAGCCATAAGAATATTGGATGCGATGAGGGGATTACTCACCAAGTTGACGAACAGTATGAGGCTGAAACCAGGACCGCAAATCCGCTAAAGCTGATGCCTTTGAATCATATAATGAAGTTCTTATTGATTTCGGTGTACTCCTATAGGTCCCGATATTTCATTCATTCTTTTGCGAAGATTTAAGAAAAGGAAATAACGATAATCCTTCCTATTATGATTTTTCTCTATAAGCGACCCAGAGTGTGCATTCAATGCCCGTGAAAGAAAATAATCCACTAATGTTAACTGATTCAAAATTACTCTTCTTTCAATCAGTTATTTCTCCTTTTTACGCAGTTCATATCAGATGAATTACAAAGAGTAATTCATCATTAAATTCTTATTCAATTTTTTCTACTTTCAAGATGCATTTGATTCGTTTCATGTTGAATTCGAACAACGAGATACAATGAATCGTCTACGTACAACGATGACTACACTCATGCAGATTCTAGGGCAATTTAATTTTCTTTTGACATTCTATAGTAAAGCATCATCTTGAAATGCCTTTTCGTTTTAGTTTCAATAGAATGATGAATTTATCTCACATTTTTAGGGTTTGATACTCCAAAAGATAAAACGGAGTCTATCGTCAAGCGATCTGTCTATCAACACTCTCTTCTCTTGAACAGTTGTAGATATTGAGCTGAAGCAAGAGGCGAATATTCAAGTCAGCAATTCCATAGAAATACAAGAAATAGAATCTACTTATTCATCGTGTTCGAAAAGTACGACCGTTCAAATTCAATTCTCGACACTAACAAGGGAACGAAAACCTATAGAGCACTTCCATTGATAATGAAGTATTAATTTTGGAGAGGAGAAATATTCTATAAAACAGATACAGGAAAAAACCTGATATCTGTGAATCTAAAGAATTAGTAGTTACGTCTACCTTTGTTCGTGGTCTATACACGAGCATTAACCCGGCCTAAGGGGCACCAGGATCCTTCCTTGAGCCCACTTAGGTAATTCTTGGCAGGCGCGTCCACGTCGCGGGGGTGGGCCCGATTTGACTAAATCGGGGCTGAGTTCTGCTGAGGACCTAGTATTGCGGGGTATAAATCTTTATCCATATCCAGGGTTACGAACGAAGACCCCAACGGTAGTGATGGCGGAAAAGGTAGTCTTCGGTACGGCGGATCTAGCGGAAGTGGCAATTCAACTTTGGGAGACTTACAAAGCACCTTCAGCGTGTTACCTAGAATGGGCGGCTGCAAACAGCGACGGTTCCCAGAATGGGCGGCTGCATCACACATACTCGCCAACACGCAGGGCAAGCGCGGTGTTTCAATGCCAAAACCTTCGTATTTAAACTAGAAATGTCAAAACCCAAAATTCTATTACCCCAGGTGAGTAGAGCTCTAAGCTCACAATCTCACACTGACAGATCACTCAGCCACATGGATTCTGAGGGGGGTAAAGTCTAAAAACTAGAAGAAATGAGAATATGAAACACCGCATATTTGTTGCCACATATAACATACGCACAATAAGAACATATTGTTGAATAAGAACGTGAATTGGAACGAATAAAATGGAATGTTACTGGACTGTCGAAAACACGCCTACTTGGAGAAAAAACTACAACGCTAAAGTCAGGTCATATACTTTATCAGAGAAACTCCGATATCAATAATCATACTGGAGGAGTAGGTTTCCTTGTAAACAAGAACACAAAAGACGAAATATCCAAATTCTGGGCTGTTTCTGATGAAGTCGTTTATCTTACATCGTCGTTAAACAAGCGTTATGCAGTACAAATAATTACCATATATGCACCAACAAGTACATCGGAAGATGAAGAGGTAGAACAGCTATATGAACAGATATATTTTGCAAGACGAGCAGAAAACGTGTACTTCAAGTTCATAATTGGGGATTTCACCGCTAAAATCGGCAAGAGGACTCAAAATGATACGGAAAACATCGGTGAACATGGCATGGGAATAAGGAACGATAGAGGAGAAATGCTCGTGAACTTTCTCTTGAAAGAGAACCTTTACTGTCTAAATCAATTTTTAAAAAACCTTCTCTACTCAAATGGACCTGGAGAAACCCGGATAATTCCACAAAAAATTAGATCGATTACATACTTTCAGACAACCGAAAGAACTGTAGTGATGTGTCCGTTCTTAATACAGTAGACACAGGGAGTGACCACAGAGTCCGAGCTTGCTTCCGGTTCGATATTAAGCAAGAAAGAAAAAAGCTCATTAAAAACCCACATTCCTGATGATCGATCACCTCGGAGTAAGGAATGCCGAATACCAACCATACCAACCAGAAGAAAAACTTATAAGAATGGATATTGAACAACTAAACCAACAAATAAAATCAAGTGTCGTCGTAGCTACAAAGGTAATATGCCCTAGAGTAGGGAAGCTCAAAGAGCCGAAGCTCACTACCTCTACATTCGGACCAATGGACCAAAGAAAGGGACTTGAAAAAGGAACGGAAGAACAGAGGACATTGAATAAAAGAGTTAAAAAAGCCATACGCAGAGACCTCATAAAACTAGAATGATCCAGGAAACGATCGAAAAGAATGCCAATATGGGAGTTCTCAGATCAAATCTCTCAAATGGAAAGACTAAGCTGACAAAGATGAAAAACAAACAAGGAACAATTGTATCCAACATAGAACAAATATCTCAAATAATAGAAGAGTTTTACATCGACCTCTACACATCTAACAACCCAAACGTTATTTACACATCGGGTTCAGTATTAGATGTGGAACCAGAGGACCTGCCTGATGTAAGCCTCAGTGAAATTAGAAGTGCACTTAAAAGTATGGAAAAGTATGGAAAGTGTTCAGGAGAGGACCATGTTACTGCTGAAATGCTGAAACTTGGTGAAGGACGCTAGGAAAAACTCATTCAAATTCTATTGAACAAATGTCTGCAAGAATGTAAGCTTCCAGAAGAATGGTGCAATGCAGTAGCTGCTATTCAAGAAAGGATACATCAATAACTATCGCCCTAGTAGTTTGTTATCACACCTCCACAAACTTTTTATGAAAATCCTAACAAAACGCCTCACGAAAAAACTAGATTTCTATCAGCCACCAGAGCAAGCTGGCTTTAGGAGTAGTTACAGCACCATAGACCAGCTGAAGACATTGCGTACACTATTGGAAGAAACAACTGAGTACAATATACCTATGTATTTGGCATTTGTAGACTACCATAAAGCGTTCGACTCGATAGAGACATGGCCCTTTCTAAATGCTATGGATAATGCTAGAATTGACTCTAGGTACAATGCAGTTATAAGGAATATATACCAGAGAGCAACTATGCATGTCGAAATTGATGACGATACAAGAACTGCAAGAATTGATCCTAAACGTGGGGTACGCCAAGATACGATATCGCCGAAACTTTTCACCCTGGCTCTAGAAGAAGTATTCAAGAAATTGGAATGGCAAGAAAAGGGCATCCAAATCGAAGGCTCGTAAATTAATCATCTTCGTTTTGCGAATGACATCGTCCTTATCTCTGGAAACAAAGATGAGTTAGAAGAGATGTTAGTGCAGCTAAATGAAGCGTCGAATAGTATGGGATTGAAGATGAACATAGGCAAAACTAAGGTTCCTATCCTTTTAGGAAATCAAGTCATCGAAAATGTTAACGAGCATGTCTATCTGAGTCACGCCATCAAATTAGGAAAAGAAAACCAGAAAGCCGAAATAACCATAAGAATTGAGTTAATCTGGCCGCCTTCGGGAAACTTCAACATATTCTGAAAAATACCGATATCCCAATTAACTTAAGGAGAAGAGTGTACGACTCCTGTATCTTACCTGTGGCTACATACGGACTAGAAACGATGACAATAACGTAGCATAGTGCCAATTCCCTAAGGACTACTCAAAGAGCCATGGAGCGTGCAATGCTGGGAATATCCTTGAAAGACCGAGTCAGGAACGACGAAATCAGGTGAAGAACGCGAGTCTCAGACATTTTGAAAGGAATAGCCGAGTTGAAATGGAGATGGGTTGGTCACGTTGCAAGGCAGGACAGAGAGAATTGGAAACTGAAGTTTTTCAATGGAGGCCTAGAGAGGCCAAGCGAAGTAAAGGCAGGCTACAAAGACGTTGGATCGACGATATAAAAGACCAAGTCAGAGGACAGTGGTTTAGAATAGCACAAGACAGACACGGAGAGGCCTATGTTCAGAAGTGGACGGAAGAAGGCTAACAAAGAAGAAAAAGAAGAAGTAACATCATGAAAGAAATTTATTTTTCGACTTTGAACTTATTCTGCTCTTTACAGGGACGCTTCGAGACTGAGAATTCAGATTGATACCAAATACTTAGATGTGCTCTGTGAGAATATCGAACTTACTATTCAACGCAAACACAATCACGGTCACAGTTTGGTGCAAATTTGACTCTCGCAATAGAATCAAAACCTATAGGATACTTACTATTGACCTAGAAACAAGAATTTACAGAAAATCAATTTCTTATAGCAAGGATACACGAAAAATAACGGAAACATAATATTTGTAATAATGATATAAAGGGAAAAATTCACTTATCGTAGAAAACGGGATAATATATCAAGTTAAGTTTGACACCAGATATTCCAGCCTGAAATTTCTTAATCGTGTGAAGCAACGTAACCGAAAAATACTACTATGTGTTTCGCATTCGGCTGCATAGTTTGAAAAACGTAAAAAAATCAAGATTTGTAGTGTATTTACTATTCACTGAGAATTATGAAATTTGGATTGTAACATTACGAAAAATTTGCGATGATGAACATACTCACATTTAAGTAACGCGTACAAATATCAAGTTAGAATTGAGTAATTCCTTGTCCTAAAATCATGAAATTCTGCAAAAAATTGTTTGAGGGCATAAATAAATGAAAAAATCAGAAAAAATTCAAATCTGATCAAAATACTCGAAAAACACAGGCTGTTTGTTTTCACCAGAAACACTACATTATTTTCTGTTTAGTAAAAAACATTCGAACCTTGAGTTTAACTTCACTATTCATGGAGAACATGGCACATGACAGCATAAATTTCTTGGGTCTTATCTTCGGTAATCAGCTAACATGATAGAAACACATTGATAAAATTCTCGAATACTGTCAATCTGTTTTGAATATCACAAGAGTTATCTCCGATGTCTCGTGAGGTGCCGATTGAAATCATCTTCTACACTTATACAGAACATTAATTTGGAGAAAAATCGACTATGGCTCCATTCGCTACTAGTCTCCTTATTTAAGCATACTAAAAAAGTAGACATAGTACAAAATACAGCTAAGCGTACTTTATCAAAAGACTATCAAGTCCATTCCGAAGCCTCAGTGTCCCACTAAAGAAAAAAACCACCTCTAGTATTATGTCGAAAATATTTATTGTTGTGTTGAGCACCTAGAATCTCAAAAATGAATCCAACATAAACCACTCTATCATCTTTATATCTTGTACTTGGTACTTTCAGGAACTTCAAAACCCGTGAATATTTTTCAATTGAAAGTCTTTTCAGAACCAATTTTATATGAAACAATCTAATCTCTCATTACTTATCAGAGAGAGGATGCTCTCCATAGATAGTCAAAATTTCTACCATCAACCTAACGCTTACAAACTTTCCTAAACATTCATTGACACCAACCTTCATCAACAAAACTTTTTTACAAATTTAATCCGAATACCAAGATTATGCTTAGTAAACACCAATGCTTCTACAACGCAAAATATAGCAGAAGGGGTTTTAATAGCCGAAGGAACAGAAAACTCCTTCCGCCTTCCTAATAACTTCAGTATTCACACTGGTGGGATTTCAACGATATTACAGGCATTGAAAATATGTTCATCAATAGTTAGTATAAAAATAATGATCATCGCGAACTCCCTCAGGGCATTGATAAGTTTGTAGTTATTATACATAAGGCACCCATTCAGTCCATTAAGGAGAAACTCCTTGAACTCATTTATGTTTCTATTCTGACAGAAACATAAAAATTCTTTGGTCCCCTCCCATATAAGAATAATAGGCAATGAGGTGACTGAGCAGCTTGCAGTGACCTCACCTTCAAAACCTACACACTAATATCCATAAATTGCCACAAACAAAATTCAGACGAATAATCAAAAACATATTTAAGAAAAGTGGCAATTAATCTGGAAGACGCAAACACCCAGCTCAAGCCTATGGTACCTTCTTCCTTTTCCAAACATCATCAGCCGATCAACAATTATAAAAGAGATCATTGTACCCATAAAGATTTAATATTTCTCCCTATTTAATTTTTTTTCATTGCTCAGTTAAATCTAATTGTACATTCAAGAAATCTAAATTCACCACCATAAATAAAAAATCCTCTTATTTCTTCAGCACAAAGATTAATTCCTTATTCAGAAAATGTTTTCATATCAACTTTTCACATGGTAGTGCAGCAATCTCAGGAGGATCAAGCTGAAATATCAGTTTCTTCTCAAGTAGATGATGACTTTGAATACTGCGGAAAACCATCAAATCCTATGCTATTTTCGCAGAATGAGCTTAATGACCACATCAGAGAATAAGATTTTTCAACGGAACGTGCTGAGTTACTAGCGTAAAGATTCAAAGACCAAAATTGCCTTTCTCCAGACGTTAATGTCTACATATTGCACAAGAGAATGAAGCATTTTGAAGTTTTTTTTCATCTGACGTGTATAGCTGTTATGTGGGGGTTTGCAGCCTTTGGTTTGACGATGTATTATCCCAATTAATGTCGTCTCTTCATTGACAGTAGTTAACGAAGTCCCAATACAGTTCTTCTAAATAAAGGAAGTATATATGACCCTGTACCTATTACTCACTCAACATGTGTGACAGAAGAATATGAAGAATATGAGATAATCTCAAGAGAGTGGTAATACTACATACTTTTTCTCTGTTTGTCTCTAGGACTGACCTGAACCCACGTGCTACATCTTACTTTCAAGTTTTCCACATTATGATCAGTGCCGATCTTATGAGTCGCGATGTCAAGTCCGTTATCTTCTATGTTAGTGAAGATAAGCTTGAACACTCTGCTCAATTCACCCTGGAACATTTTCTAACCTTTCTTTCAATTGCCTGCGTGGGGTGATTGAGAGCAATGAGCTCTCAATCACCCCACGCAGGCAATTGAAAATACTCCCCCTCAGTTGCAGAACCCCATCATACATGAGGTTCCACAACGTGGGTTCTAAGACAGAGCTCTGCAGCATCCCCACTATGCATTTGATTTCCACTCTCCCACACACTAAGAAGCTGTCCTCAAAGTATATCCCCATTATTATTATTATTATTATTATTTTTCTAATATTTTAGGAAATCACCTTGTCCCGCATCCCCCTGAGAATGTTGGCCTATATGACAGTATTGAAGACATTCTCGACATTTACTAAGGTTTTAATGACCCAGTTTTATTCAGAACTGCAGTCAAAGTTAAACGTTAAACTATTATGGTTTGGCGACACTGCTCGGTTCTGAATCATTTCCTCCAACTGGCGGTGAAGTACGAATATTTGAAAAAAATGGTATATCCTACTTGTCGACCAAATAAGTTGATATGCGGACGGGTTTTCCGGGTTCTTGTCGACCTTGAGTATCAGGACGACTCTAGTAACACTATCTTCCTAGCTCCCTTCAGTCCTCTGTTCCCGGCTATGCAAATGTTTTCCTTTGTTATGTTTCAATCTTTATTTCGCTCCCCTATTTCATTGACTCTGATAACACCAGATACGGTAGGTAATTGAGAATTCAGTATCCCTTCCGACCCTTTTACCTGAGGCTCCATTTTCTATGCGGGTATCTCATATTGACACTATGCCCCAGGAAAAAGCTAAAAATGTGATATAAATAGAATTTTTAATTCATTGCCTCATTCAAAGATGTAAAGATCCTCGATGAGGGGAGAAGATTTCCGGTAAGGTGTGAACCGACTTTAGATTCGAGAGGTGATGGCCGACTCGTTAAAGAACGATATTTAAAAAGACCATAGTTTATAGAATGATTCTGATACCATTTTTGTAAGAAAATTTACCGTACTTTGGTAATTGCCCAGAGTATAGAAAACCTTTCAAGCTTTTCTCGATTTTCGTCCTCTGTCTAGCCGAAAATATGATTCACTTCAAAAATAAATACACAATAATATTAAAAATGAAGGATACTTACCATAATAATTCCGCTAAATCTTCGCCTGTCAAAAAAATGTAAAGTATTGCATCCTCGATAAGAGGAATGATATGTTGAATGCAAATAAATAAGGAGTTCAAAACAAACTCTTCCTGTCTAAGAAAATCTAACCTAGCCATAGGTTTGTAAAGTTGTCAGATTAAAAACTATACTGAACCAAGAAAATAACGCCCAAAATTGAACATTCGAATTCATTCTTGAGAGAAGAAGATATGTTGAAGAATTAATTTTTCAGTAATCTATCAGCAACAGAGAATGATTAGCAACAATCGAAATGAAACCAGTACTCATAGAAATTGAAATGAAACTGATGATGAAAAATATAAAAATTTTGTGAAATACCAAAGGTCTATAAATCTGGTAAATCTTTAAGGCATGACACCTACGATTTATGCTCAAAATCAATGATCAAGCATATTCTGATTCATTTCGTTTCAAATTTCGATCAGTCTGTTCCGAAGGATACGAACAATAACAAACAGATGTGGAAACGTTGAAAATTCCAAATCTTTGGGAGACATCTTTCGCCGTTCCGTGAATCACATCAATGGTAGAAAACGATCGAAATAATCCCGCTGGAATAGTACTCTTAGGCTCTGTTTTCGATATAAAACCTTTCGTAGGTAAATATTTGATGGGACAAATATCCTCTGCTATAAACTTCGCGAGGAGTCTATATATGTAAACTTGAGACAAGAAGAATCATTCAAAAATCCGTAGATCAATGAATAATCCCTCCTGACAAGAGTTAGTTCCCATATCTGCCTGCCATGCACGCAGCCCCCAAGAGCCACAATAGTGCAACTAAGCAGGATGCCGAAAACCGAAGCGGCAGACTGCAGTTTCACCCTTATTAGGAGCTCATCAGTGTCGCATATCGCTTTTCAGCATCCTATCAAGCTATATCGGGGTACCCTATCGATTCCAGAAAGGACGCACTCCGTACATACGTATGAGAGTCGCCCTCTATGGACCGACACGGAGAACCCGCTACCGGACTTCGAGAAGGATACGAACAATAACAAACACATGCGCAAATGCGAAATATTCCAAACAGTTGGGAGACATCTTTCGCCGTTTCGTGAATCACATCAACAGTAGAAAACTAGTGAAATAATCCAGCTGAAAT
Source organism: Cryptolaemus montrouzieri (assembly GCA_013387265.2). Classification (NCBI taxonomy): domain Eukaryota; kingdom Metazoa; phylum Arthropoda; class Insecta; order Coleoptera; family Coccinellidae; genus Cryptolaemus; species Cryptolaemus montrouzieri. Next base: position 80,081,381 of record JABFTP020000185.1, read on the forward strand.
AGTGCTATTAGCCTCTGTTTCCGAGATAAAACCTTCTGTTGGTAAATATTCGATGGCACAAATATCTTCTGCGATAAACTTCGCGAGGAGTCTACTTATGTAAACTTGAGACAAGAAGAATCATTCAAAAATCCGTAGACGTAAACTTGAGACAAGAAGAATCATTCAATAATCCGTTTCCACATTTGTTCGTTGTTGTTCTTATTCTTCTCGAAGTCCGGTAGCCGGTTCGCCATGTCGGTCCATATAGGTCGACTCTCATACGTATGTACGGGGTGCGTCCTTTCAGGAATCGATAGGGTACCCCTATGTAGCTTGATAGGATGCTGAGAAGCGATATGCGACACCGAAGAGCTCCTAATAAGGGCGAAACTCCAGTCTGCCGCTTCGTTTCTTGGCATCCTGCTTAGTTGCATAGTTGCACTATATATAGCAATATATTTCAAGCTTTCCTAAAATTCATCTTCGTCTTTCTATGAATTGAGAAATTCCTTCATTATGTCATGTATAAATTCAAACTAGCCTTGAATCGTTTTCATTGCCATACCCTGTATCATAAAAACCCTTCTTAAAATTTTATAATACCCACCCACTGACATGAAAGTATTTATACCATATAGATAGACTTGCTTTGGGGAAGATATTCTCGAAATAAATTGTGGTTGAATATTCCCAAAAATTATTCAAATTCAATTTACTTTATCGCTAGCGATAACGAAAATCAATTTTCATATTTTCCCGAATTTTCAAGAGAAATTATTAGTAAAATTTTAATACCCAATTCGTTCACTCATTTCTGCTTCAAAGTTTGTTATTTGCTATGGGTGAATTATAAACTTTCAGATCCATCCTCCAAATAAGGAACGGCTGTACAACTTTTCATAATGATGTTGGCAATATACGCAGATACGAGGGCGATATTTACCGGCGCTGTGCCAGCTGACGCTCCGAATATTGCCGAAATTCAACTTTGAGCATCAACATTTCAAGCGAGTAGGAAATTCGATTTAACCGCACACATCACAGTTTTTTGGGAATTTTACGTAAACGCTTCAATGATTCTAATTACCTCAGAAAATATGTTCTTTCAGGTTACAGTGGCATATTGTGATTTTCATTTAGTTATAAATTTCAAATTGCATACGACGAACGAGATTGCTTGAAGATGAAAAGAAGATTGCATCTTATAACTTAATATATGATAGGGGTTTTACACGAACGCGTTATGAATATATTTCTTGTGAATACGTGAAAAAGAAATCGGTTGTCTGTAAAGTCGGTTTACTGACAATAGTTGAACGTCATAAAAAATACTGATGGAATGGTTGCATTTTTCAAAAGAAAATTTTTATTTTATTTGTTTGATAGATATTTTGTATGGATATAGAGAAGGAAGTAAATGGAATTCGCAATTGAATTGATCAAGTTACATTTATTTGTACGCATAAATAGTACTATGTCAATTTTATTTATTTCTTTTACAATGTACATAGTTTTTACAAGCATGAATATGCTTTGAGTAATTATTTCACGAATTTTATTTACAACTTTTGAACATGTGTGATATTCAACTTCTTACAATTCGTGTTATTCTGTTAAGAACAGGACGATGATAGGAAAAGTGGAAAATGAAATGGAGTGTTTTGACTGTACTGTGTCTTGAAGAAGTCAAATCGACGGTAATGCCTCTTAGTGTTTTCTTCCATAGTGCCATTGTTAGCGGTTCTGCAAAATGAATCGTCGCTCGAAACAACTTAAAAAATTGTTTCATAAAAATTCTTCGTTAAGAAATTTGAATTCACAAAATACTTGAATAAAATTTATTGTTTAAATTTCTACTCAACTGTTAAAATTAAATTTTCGATTTGATTATTTGATAATAATGAATTTTGTATTGACATTCTTTCTTTCAGCAAGCAAAGTGAAAAGCAGGCCTGAAGTACACGGATAATATCATACCCATAGATTAATTTCACCCGTATTCTCAAAAAATAGCAGCCTGCAAATCCATGATTTACAGAGTGATTTCTTTACCTTTATCGGACATGGACCAAAAATCAGAATTTAACACCATAATGTTAATAGCAGAGAACAACGGCTTCGATATAAAAGCAATAGAGAGTTTAATTAATGGAAAAATACGCTACAACAGATTCAACATGATATATCCTCAATCCAAGAGAGAAAAGCCTGAAGAATTTATGTCTCTAACATATTTTGGGAAGACGTCATAACAGGTTGCTAGAGTTTTGTCTGATAGTAAAAAAGTTCATATTGCATTCAAACCAGTTAGCAAATTGTCAGGCCTGCTTTTCAACACAAAAGATAAAACCGATAAATTCGAAAAATCAGGAGTATACCAATTAACATGTTCTGAATGCAATTCCTTTCATATAGGTCAAACAGGACGCTCTTTCAAGGCTAGATACAAAGAACATTTCCGGTCATTCCTACATCAAAAATATGATTCAGCTTCAGCTGCACATTGTCTGAATGTCATCCTTTTCCAGAACTTCAACAGCTAAAAATTCTTCATTCCTGTGATAAATCATATAAACTCAATTTCTTTGAATCGATGGAAATTTTCAAGGCATCTAGGGTAGGAAAGGTTATGCTCCTTAACGACTAGGTAGAATTAATTACCTACCAGTCACCATTATTCAAGTTACTGTGATCACTAATAGCATTTAATTGATGTTAATTCCTCTATTGTACATGAGTATTCAGTTTTCATTAGCTTGTTGTTGATAATGGACGTATGTCCGAAACCTGTCCAACCAATGTAAAATTTTGTCATTCTTTACATCAATAAATTAGTGATAGTTAAAACATAGTAACTTGTTCTATTTCAATATTTATTTTATTAACTATTGCATAGTTCAGGCTTCATCGATCAATTATTTGAATAAAAGTTAGTTACTTAGATATATTTGCCAAATCAATTGTAATTTGTTGTGAAAAAGTAATAATTTTGAATAATTATTTATTATAAAATAAACTGTGTTTAAATTATTGTTCATAAATTTTTGTAACTTTATCTCTCAAAAAGCCCGCCTCAATGTGTTTGATATAGGAGAAAATTGTTCCTTTTGACTTTGGCTGGTCTAAACTATCATTTCAGACATGTTGTTATGATATGTGGAAGATTCAAGATTTATGTTTTGATTTTTGAAATCATAGCTACGCTAGATAGTTATTTCGATCGAAAAGTAAAGCAATTGATTTTTATTCATCATGAAAAGTTCTGTTAACTTATTGTTTTAGTTCTGTCAATTATAGCATAACATACAATCGCTGCACTAGCGGACCGATGCTATTTATTTCAATGATGAAAGTACGAATATTCGACAATATATCACTATACATATATTTAATATCGAAAGAATCATTTATCATCATCTATCACCTTTATCACCGCAATCATCGTCGCTATAAACAATTGACACCACAATCACTTTTCACTGCACTTCATCCTTGACGAGAACATAGAAATGCATTATCGTTTAACCGCTGTCCACGCGGATGCATCTCTAACTCATGTGGAGAGAGACATATGTCAAACGCTGCCAAACGCGGAGGCCGATTGTGCCTCTTTGTCGCTCTTGACGCGTTCTCGCTTGCACTTCAAGCCTTAAATGGAACGCCTTAGAGCGAGGTAACGCCGCGTGAGTCATGTTTTTTCGTAAGTGCAGCCTGCTCCATCGAATTAAAAGACGTTGTCACGTCAAAATCGTAAATTCCTCTTCTAGTAATGAATAGTATTTCTACCCGATGTATTACAGCAATTTTATGATACACTAGGTTCAGGAATTTTTACATGGGAGAGTTAAGTATGGAATGAAGCTGTTAATTTTTCCAGTTTTGAGAGAAATGTTTGGACAGGTCAATTTTTCATTCAAATAGAAAATTTTTTTGGGTAGGTAAATGAACTTTTTCAAGATATGACGTGATCGAAAATTTCTTCTAATTAGATTTCTAATATTTTTAATTCTTATGGAAAATAAAATTTTTCCTGGACTCTGCAATACCCCATAGTGAGAATCTGCGAAGGAAAATTCTCGAGGTACCGGGTGTTTCATCCGAGTAAAAATCTATTCCATATTCTTCATGATAGATTCAAAAGTGTCCACGCGTGTTATCGAAAGCTTTTGTTAAAGAGAAAACCCTTTTACCTAAAAATTCTGTGTTGAAGAATTAAACGTTCCGCCTTTTGCAACTCTAAATATAAGATAAGATCTTGATTGGGAAAAAATGTTGACATCTAACCTCATTTGAATGGTTTTGTGAAATGACACTGTGAGTTATAATTCGGGAAAAAATCAGAAATAATGTTAATACCTACCTGCGAATGATTTATGCAGGCATCAATCAATAGGGACTGATTTAAAAGAACGCTACTGGTGTGAAAATCAAGAGAATCAAGCTGAATCCGAATCAAAATCTAACCCAATCATTTTTTGAATTCATTGATATTTTCACAGAAAGTTTCTGGTATGATCACATTACTTTCGTGCCTTGTTCTTATCCTCAAAATGTCGAGATGATCAATTCTAGATTTGTGAACTCAAGTTTTCAAGTACCTTCGTAAAGAGCAATTACAGGGATTTGTATCTGTAAGCGTGCAGGACATTCGACATCATCTGTCAATTCACTGATTTCCAGGACATCAGACAACAAATTGACCATTGGCAAAGCATAGTGCAGAAATGCCCCATTTTGGTAAGACATATGATTAATGAAGACACTATATCACAACTACACCAGAACTCTAACCTTAACTTCAGACGTGCGTTTCGCTAACTAAGTGAGCATCATCAAGAGATGATAATATACTAATTCTAAACTATAATGTTAACCTACTTATACACTAGAGCGATCGGCGAATCAGTTTATTCACCAAACCTGTTTCCTGATTGGTCCACTCGCTCACAGTGGGAGGGGCATATATTAATCGATCAAGCTGTATAACGGGCTCGCGGGTATCGAGACCCTGTCTCTATGTAATCTATTATTGCATCTTATAATCTCAGTACTTTCAAACGCATTCAAAGTTTGACATTATTTACATTTCTTAACAACATAACATTATCGAAATCTACATTGTGATCGTATTCGAAAGCATGTTCGGCTCTACTAGATTTTTCTGTTCGTCCATATTTCAAAGGTGCCATATGTTCTTTTACTTTAGTGGTAATAGATCTTTTGGTTTGACCGACATACTTCGAATTACAATTCTTACAGATAATTTGGTAGATACCACTCTTTTCCAAATTGCTGACTTTATCTTTTGGGTTACCAAGAGTTGTTTCAGAGTTGAGTCAGATTTGAATGCAACTCGAATATCAATGTTTCTTGAAAATTTTTCCGATCCTCGTGTATAACGAGTGTCGTAAGGTAAGGCGATGAATTTTCCTTTTGTTTTTTCTGTTTGAAGAAGAGTGGCATCTAACAAATTTTTCTTAAATTATGTCTATTAGTTAACTTATCAACTTATCGTTATATACGTTCAAGTGCACTAAACGGCGAATTAAGAAATGCAAGCAAGCCATTTTATCTTGTTGACAATGAAAAGATTCCGATGGAATATATCTACTTGTAGCCGTATTTTTTCTATATACATCGAATTCTGAATTACCGTTGCTGTACCTGATAACTAGCGTGTCTGAAAATGATGATTGATTATTATTTTCTAATTCATAAGTGAACTTAATTGATGGATAAACTTAATTTAAACTATTCAAAAACTCATCTATGTTCGCTCTCTTAGTGTCAAAAACAGCGAAGATATCGTCTACATATCGTATCTACACTCTTGGAAAATATGTAAATTTTTTGCTCATTTCAGACTCGAAATTACTCATAAATATATCTGCAATGAAAGGAGAAAGACAGTTTCCTATGGTCGTACCTTCGACCTGTTTGAAATATTGATTTTTATATTGAAAACAATTTTGTTCTATATAGTTTGCAAAGTTTGGCTAAAAGAATATATTCTTGAATAATTTCGTGATCGAGATTATTGGTGCTGAGCCAATTCTCAAGATCAGTCAAAGCCTGTGTCACAGGAGTGTTAGGAAAAAATTAAATGACATCAAACGAGACCGAAATTTCCCTCTCTTCTAATTGAATATCTTTGAATTTATTTATGAATTCCAATGAATTCTGAACTGAAGAACTAGGATACTTGATGGAAAATTTTTTGAACTCGTTTAATAGCCATTCAGCAATTTTATATGTTAGTGCATTCAAAGCTGATATGATTGGTCGCATTGTCTTCCCAAGTTTGTGAATTTTGGGAGGACAATACAACTATAACTAGTATGAAAGGATTGCTTATGAGTTAAACGAATTTATTAGGACACATTGAAAGTTCAATACAAAAACCTTCGGGCAGTAAAAATCTTTCGTGAGAGAGGTATGCAGTAACCATATTTATAAAATTAGAGAGGGAAAGGCGCCCCATCAAGGGTTTGAGATACAAAATTGTTTCAATTTAAGAGCAGACAAAGGTAAAGAGGTTGTTATATTAAGATAAAATTAATTATTTCGAGAGAGTAAATGATTTGGTCCACTCTGGTCCATATAAATCAATCAATAAGAACCCGTTGCCAAAAATGCTTTTGGCTGTGAAGAACGCATTGAAGAAATGTCAGAACCTTATTACCGATAACATTAATTTAAGTTACACGTAAGCAATCCTTCCATGCCAAAGTTGTATTGTCTTCCCAAAGTTCACTAACTTTGGAAGGCAATATCTTCATTGTTCATACGTCAAAAATCACAGCATTAAACATATGAAATTCATGAGGTATGTCAAGATAGACTTCATTGAGGTATAGCACAGCTGAATCAGGAATGAGATTGATTCTCAAATAGATTCCTCCCGATGGAGTATTCCAAAAAATAAGGCTAAAAACAATTTATTGCCCACTATGCATGCGGAAACATTGAGTACTTGTGAGTACTCTGGAGTGATGTTCGCGCATCTGTGGTGTATTCTCCTCAGCCAAAACCCCAAATTTCAGCGATAGACATCTCCTTCCGGGTGAATGCTACTTCACTAGAATGAACAATTCTGAGGTACAGCATTCTATACTGATGACACAATATTCAACCACTGATTTGCAGAATTCCATCCCAATCGATCTTATCTTCATAAAAAAAAACAATTCGTATGCGTGCCATTTTCTAAATTCATATTATCATATCTAAAGATTTCATCAATGATCTCAGAATCACTTCGTGGTCCAAAGCTATTTCTCTTACCTTCATGTAAGCTAATGAAAATATCCAAACTAGTATCATCAGGAACTGTGGGATGACCTGACTAAGAACGTCGCCGAATAGAACTTTCTTCGCAAAAATTGCTTTCAATTTATTAACAGTGGCTTTAAGGCTCAATTGGGATTTGTTGTTAAACAAATTACAAGCTTCCTCTTGACTACGAAGTTTATCTCCATAATCAAAAATATCAAACTCTTGATACCTCCGTTTTTGGCTGAATGGGCCATTCTCAAATTGGAGATATTCACACAATGAAAAGTATTCAACTGATCTGATAATAATTGGTTCAAAATCAACGAAAATGAGATAGAATAAAAAAAAATGTTTCCGGTCTCATCCCATTTTCGAAAACAAAGAAGAAATTAAAATAATACAATTTCATCTATACCTAAGGAACAGATGAGGAAAGAGGAGATGAACGGAAATCAAAATGGCCGTTAGTTGATGGATTATTTTTATGAGCTGAATTCTAGTATCCCCACTTCAACCATTTGTTTCTCAGATTTAAATAACATTTAAATTTCTTTTAGTTCTTGGAAATAGGATAAAACTCGAAACATATATCAAACATATTCTTATTCATTATATTTTGTGAAACTTAAGCCTAGTGTTTTTTCAATTAATTATATAGTGAAAATGTTTCACGAACTTAATAGCGATAGTTCAATATCGATAATACCATCTGTATTTTCTCGAAACTGTTAAAATGTACAAAGTACATGCAAGATAAAAATATGTATTCATTCTTATCATTTTGCATAACGGGGTAAAATATGTCTTGTTTTGATGCTACACAATACTTTCCAACTGAGAAGCCACTCGACCTTTGTCCCTTATCGCGATTTTATGTAGAATATTAAGGAATGCAGACGGTGAGGGTATTATTTTCGTTATACCAAGTTAGCACCAGATATTTTTGTCTGAACATTTACGTTACCAAGCGTTGCAAATATTTGAATTTATCAAGAAGAATGAAATCACTGTATCTCGAGAACTGTTCATCGGAAATCCCGTATAGGACATTGCCGAATTCCGAAATAAAAATATCGGCTTACAATTTCAAAGAATTATCGATGACATCATATGTTGAAATATAAATATATAAGTGAAAAAATGTATAACTAGGCCGGAAAATTCATAGTTGAATATAAAATCAACTTGTCCCAGCAATTTTTCGAAAACGGAAGGAAAAAACTAAGAATTCTATTACACGCTTTAAACTCCCACTGTATAATATTATACTTAGTAGAGGATCCACAATGGATCCTGGGGAAAATTTCATCTTTCAAAATAGTTTCTACAAAATCGAAATAGTCTCGGGGATTTGATGTATTTTAAATATAAAATTTCAAGTCCTATCCTAATATTATTTCTGTTACCCTCAACTGAAATGTAAATATGCATGAGTTTTACTTTGGTATATTATCGTTTCCTGTTAGTCGAAATAGTCTTCTATCCGTCCGAATACATTCACAAATACACAATACCTTCTAAGGAAGTGATACGAATAGGTGGCAGTACGGCTGAATGTTGTGAATGGGTAAACAGCACTGACGAGTTCGAACGAAAGCAAAGCTGCACTCTGTTATTCATATTCATGACATCCGACTAGAATGTACCTCGTTGATGATGATTATGGAGAGTCGATCGGAGAATCAGGTCCTTCAGAGAGGGATTCCTAACATTCTTCAGAAGGTTGAGTATTACTCCCTGAATAAAAACTTCTATGTAATTGTGTTTGAATTCCTTAATTTTGGTTATAACACAAGTGATGTAAAAATACTTTAATTGTTAGGATTTGTTAGTACTGGCAGATTTGATTGAATTTAGTACCCTATAATCTCTTTATTCCCAAACGTTCCCAGAGAAGAGGCAATAGAGGAAAATTTCCATAAAGACATTTTACTCCATTCCGAACACTACCTGAATTCTACAAATTTTTATTATAAACACAAAGGTTACAAGCAAATATCAGGAGCACCATGGGATCTCTTTTAATTTGTTTATAGCAAATTTCGAGACACAAGCACAACAAAATTCCTCTGAAACCCATAATATGGCTGAGATACGTCGACGGCTTTTATCATATGGCCCCACGGAGAAGAATCCCTAAGCAAGTTCACAGCTCACCTGAATTCAATCCATGCAAACATAACATTCACAATTGAAAAAGAATCAAACAGACAGTTGCCATATCTGGATCTCATCTTAACAAAATCCCAAAGCGGACATTTCCAATTCTCAGAAAATCAACCCGCACAAATAGATACATGACTCATCACACCGTCATCCAGCTCAATTAAAATCAGTGGTCAAAACGCTCATAATCAGATCGGTAGCACTCACAGATGACAACCACAGTGAAGAAGAGTTATCAACAATAACCAACGCTCTTGAAAATAATGAAGATAACAAAACACAATAAAAGCAGCTATAAGGGACACTCACTGGGCGAAACACGATATGCACAGAAGAACAAAAGAACACAACTGTTTTCCATATATCAGAGGAGTAACAGATAAAATAGGAAGAACCTTGAGAAAATACAAAATAGAACAGCATACAAACCATTCTTAACTAACGAAAAAATTCTCAAGCCCGAAAGACAACATTCCTTTAGAAAATCAGGAGTTTACTCTATACCATGCGGAGATTGTGAAATATACATATATATATATATATATATATATATATATATATATATATATATATATATATATATATATATATATATATATATATATATATATATATATATATATATATATATATATATATATATATATATATATATATATATATATATATATATATGCCAGTACCAACTATATATATGACTTGATGTGTTACGGGTTTTATTCCGTGGTCCATTTTGATTTGGGCGACGTTTCGACAAGTTGTCCCTGGTCATCTCTAGGCGTTAGGTAGACGATGTCTCGAGCGTAACTGATAGCGGTTTGTCGGTGGTTATCCTTTTATGTCCTCGTTGCGGGCGTCGGTGGACCTGGTGGTGGGGATGCTTCCATTATGATATGTTGATGATGCCGGTTTTTCTAGGTTTTTAAAATAACCTTCCAAGCCTTTGATAAGTTGAGGGTTTCGTCTCGTTTGTTAATTGTTCCTCCTTTTTCAATTCCCACTGCTCCTCTGGTAAGACGTTTCTCAAGTTGATGTGTGGTGCTGATTTGTTTCGAGTTATCGAAATCTATTGTATGACCTGTATGTAATTCATGTAAATAAATGGCGGATGAGATGGATTTATTTTTCATGCCCTTTTATGTTCCTCTATTCTTTCTATTATTCGTCTATTAGCTTGGCCGATGTATATTTCGTCACAATCTCCGCAAGGTATAGAGTAAACTCCCTGATTTTCTAAAGGAATGTTGTCTTTCGGGCTTCTGAGAATTTTTTCGTTAGTTAAGAATGGTTTGTATGCTGTTCTATTTTGTATTTTCTCAAGGTTCTTCCTATTTTATCTGTTACTCCTCTGATATATGGTAAAACAGTTGTGTTCTTTTGTTCTTCTGTGCATATCGTGTTTCGCCCAGTGAGTGTCCCTTATAGCTGCTTTTATTGTGTTTTTGATATCTTCATTATTTTCAAGAGCGTTGGTTATTGTTGATAACTCTTCTTCACTGTGGTTGTCATCTGTGAGTGCTACCGATCTGATTATGAGCGTTTTGACCACTGATTTTAATTGAGCTGGATGACGGTGTGATGAGTCATGTATCTATTTGTGCGGGTTGATTTTCTGAGAATTGGAAATGTCCGCTTTGGGATTTTGTTAAGATGAGATCCAGATATGGCAACTGTCTGTTTGATTCTTTTTCAATTGTGAATGTTATGTTTGCATGGATTGAATTCAGGTGAGCTGTGAACTTGCTTAGGGATTCTTCTCCGTGGGGCCATATGATAAAAATGTCGTCGACGTATCTCAGCCATATTATGGGTTTCAGAGGGAATTTTGTTGTGCTTGTGTCTCGAAATTTGCCATAAACAAATTAGCAAAAGAGATCCCATGGGTGCTCCCGATGTTTGCTTGTAACCTTTGTGTTTATAAAAAATTTGTAGAATTCAGGTAGTGTTCGGAATGGAGTAAAATGTCTTTATGGAAATTTTCCTCTATTGCCTCTTCTCTGGGAACGTTTGGGAATAAAGAGATTATGACTAGACTTGCTATGATCTGTGGGGTCCAGAATGATATTTTTTGTGAGTTCTATGGAATGTTTCGAATTTTTGACATATGATACTCTTGTTTCTACTTTCGGCTGTAATTGTTCAACAAGATATCGGGCTAAGTTGGGTGTCGGTGAATTGACTGCGCTAACAATGGGTCTTAACGGGATGTCGGATTTATGGATTTTCGGAAAACCATATAGTTTGGGAATTCGAGAGGATTTTTCTCCGAGATTCAGGTCCTTCCTTTTTGATCTCCATAGGAATTGACGAACTTTCTATCAGTTTCTTTGTTTTCCTTTCTAGGTAGGTGGTTGGGTCGGTGTTTGTTTCTTTATAGCATTCGTCATTCAGGATCTTTGAAATTTTATCTTCGTAATCCTTCGTGTTCATGATTACTGTAGCGTTTCCTTTATCAGCTGGTAGTATTATAATCTCTTGATTGGATCTAAATGGCCTGTTTCTATTCTCTGCTTACGTTAGTGGTTTCTTCGAATTTGGGTTGCTAACTGCCTTATCGTTTCTGCATCATTAGCCAGTAGAGCAGTGATGGATGTTTCTTTGCTACTAATGATGTCTTCTATTGAGATGTTCTTCGGAGTTATTGCAAAATTGATTTTTCTGTTTCTGTCAGGTGGTATATAGAAGATATCATTAGTAGCATAGAAACATCCATCACTGCTCTACCGGCTAATGATGCAGAAACGATAAGGCAGTTAGCAACCCAAATTCGAAGATACTACTAACGTAAGCAGAGAAGAGAAACTTATATGTTAGGTATGTTTTGTAATTGGAGGAACAAGTGTTATCGAACCAGTCATCAATATACAGGGCCTTCTTTATTGCACAACAATGTTGGTATGCACTTTCGGTATAACCCGAAAAGCCATTTAGGTAAAAATATTTCAGAAAATGGAGTTTCGGACCAGCTTAGTCAACTACCAAAATTTCAGGACGATAGCATCGTTAGTTCTCCATAAACGTCTAATAAGCTTGGGATATATATATATATATATATATATATATATATATATATATATATATATATATATATATATATATATATATATATATATATATATATATATATATATATATATATATATATATATATATATATATATATATATATATATATATATATATATATATATATATATATATATATATATATATATATATATGTATATTGATGACTGGTTCGATGACACTTGTTCTTCCAATTACAAACACACTTAACATATAAGTCTAGTTTGCTTCGAAATATCCTAATTTCAGTTGAAAATTATATATTCTTTGCTCTTTGAAAAAATTGATATTTTGCGAGAACGGCGAGAACGGCGAGAACTACCAAAATAATGAAAGGAGTTTTGCAAACAGGAAACCATATTAGACTGAATCTCAGTCGGTCAGTACACAGAGTGCTCATTTTTTCGCCTGACATTTCGAAACGGAAAAACATCGAAAACTCAGTTTTTCAAAAGTAAAGCAACCCATTTTTTTTTCAATTCATTAGATTCGCCGTAGAAAACTAGATGAAGTTTCCCATACATGCTTTGTGCATGAGATTTCAAGTTTTTGTGTTATGGCGCAAAAACGAATTTTTCGTACCTACCTGAAATTGTCAAGGGAGACTTAGATTTCTGCACGTGCATATAAATATCCCAGAGAATAGGCAAGCTCCTGAGCATTGATATCAAACTATTATTGTTTTAACTGTCAGTTGAATTAATTCGAATAGATTGGCTAGCTACATATGAGCAAATACAGGATTTACTTTTCCTTCATGGAAATGAGAGACAGAAGGTGGGAAGAACTTGTAAGAGATTTAAAGAATTATATCCAAATATGCCTTCTATGACGGCTAAAAAATCCAGGAGATAAGTTACGAAGACTATAACGGGATAAGATAGTCAAAATTGCATGAGAACGAATGGTAACGGCAGGTATCACATTCGATAGAGGATGTGAAAAAAGCCTAAACAAAAAATTTCAGCCCTCTAGAGGCTCCGCAGTCGATATTATAGGTTATGTTCTCATTTTTCGTAATTATTTTTCACAGGCGCAGTTTCTATAAAAAAAATCTGAAAAAATTCATGGAGGTTTATTTTTAGCTCATAAGAAACCATAATTTGTTTCGAATTTTTCCGATCAAATATGCGCTCAGTAAAAATAATTGAAATTTTCAACTGTTTTTTGGATTATGTTCGAAATTTTTGGCTAACTTTTAATTAGTGCTAATTTGTGTTTTTTTTTGTTCTTTCGAATACCGCCACCAGAATGGACATTTTCATGGTGCGTCATACTCCAAAAGCGCAAAAACCAGTTTATTCATCGTTTTGATACTTCTTTGGTACATAACATCAAAATCAGGTTAGTCAATTATTTTAAATTTACTCTAGCAGAATAAAAAACTCATTCACAAGTGGAAATAAAGTTTTAAAACTAATATTCATCAACCTGAGAATCAAAAAACCGTTTTACCTTACTTTTTTGACATATAACTTCGAAATATACTGTTTAAATGATTGCCGATTAGTTCTGGTACACTGCAAAATTCATTTATAGGTGGAAATAATGTCTTAAAATCAAAATTGATGGCTTTGAGAATGAAAAAAAACATTTTTCCTGACTTATTTGGCACTTATTTGACACATAACCTATGAACAAAACGAACTGTGTATATAAATGCTTATTAGCTCTAGTATATAAAAAGTCATTTTGATGTAAAATGAATGTTTTACAATTCAAAATGATATTAATGAAAATGAAAAGATCTTCTTTTCTGACTTCTTTGATACTCATTTGTCTTATAATTTCAAAATGTTTTACAATTTAAAATGATATTAATGAAAATGAAAAGATCTTTTTTCTGACTTTTTGATACCCATTTGTCTTATAAATCTCAAAATCTACTGCTTAATATTTACAATGAAGATAAGAATTCACCTTATAATCAAAATAAAGCTTGTTTTATTGAAATTATCATGAGAACTATTACAGTGGTCCATTTTTTTAAAACGGCAATAGGAGAGATCATCTAATTGAAAGAAAAAATATACACAATGAAAAACCATAATATTCAATGTAGTCTTTCATATCTTTAATTGAGATCACTGTCTTTTGCAATTACCGCTTCAATTTCTGTATTGGATAATATTTCTGACAAATTTTTTTCTGGTCTAATAATTTTTGACTTGTACCTAGCATTACTCAGGTAAGATATATAACTGAGGCATGTTAGAGCATGATCCGAAGGTTTTCAATCCATTCGCACAGTCGCAAGCATGGCGTAAAATACCGTCATAGCCAATGGAATGAGGTTCGTACTCAATATAACATTTACATGTTTTTTTATTAATATGTCTGGACTTTATTAAAACTTTGATAATATTGGGTTTCGTTTTTACATATTCTAGATCGATGTTGTCAGAGTCGTCCATTAACTCCGCTAAATAACAAACTGCTTGACCAAGTTGATGGTTACCTGAAAAGAATATCTTTAGATCTCTTTCAGTCATCTCTTGAAAATAACTTATTTCTTGGGATGTTAATTTTGCTGTGGTAATACTGCGTCTAGACCACCTTGCAGTCTCCGATTCCATGCTATTCTGCAATAAGAGCCCGTCCGCTGTAAAATTTTGTTGTCTAGCTGGTGATGGAGTAGCTTATAGTTTTTCCCAGACTACCATGGACTTCTTCTACCACCCATATCAATTTTGTAACATAGCGGAACTCATTCGCTTCAGCTGCTGTTAAGTTTGCCCTCTGCCCCTCCAAGTCAGGCATTAGAACCTTAAAGCCAAGACCTATTAGGTAAAGTACTACATCTCTGAATCCTCTATCTACGATGCACACATCGCCTTTTCTCATAATCTTTTCAATGCCATTGGGATCTTTCATAACTTTTCTCATTATGCTTGCATAATTTTCTGTGGCCAAAAAAGGGCCAGGTAAATCAACCTCATATCCATATGTAATACAAATGTGAAAGGTAAATCAACCTCATATCCATATGTAATACAAAGGTGAAAGGATTACATAGTGGTTTTTTTTGCCCCGAATAAGACTTTCGTTGGTATCAGTTTTTCTCATTTTTCTGATGAGATAAATAAGTGCCATCAAAAACCAAAACAAGTTCATCTGCAAGGTAAAAAAGTTTTTTCGCATAAATGGACGTGTGATTGACCATTAGATCATCTCGATCAAGACATTTGGCACCAAAATATTTTGGTAATACATCTTTTTCGAACGAACTTATAACTGATTCGCAAAAGTCTGATATTTTTATTTCATTATCAATTTCGAAAACTGATGCATTGAATCATTCGAGGCTCCAGTACGTAATTTAAACAAGCAAACGACCAAAGCTTGCATGACATTGCTAGAATTCGATGATCTCATCGAAACCAGTAGCTGCTTCAAAACATGTAACTGAGCACTTGTAAAACTTGTGAAAGAGAATAATTGTGTATCACTAAGCTCTGACGTAGATTTATCAAGGAATGTTTATTTTGTTGAGCCTGATAATTTTGTTAAAATCCTCGAAAAAGCGTTTTTCAATTAAATGCTCTCAGCAAACTCGAATACTTTCTGGTATAAAAATTTTCAGTTCGTTGCATTGCAACCTAGCAGTCATTGGTATACTAGTCAAGATGTTCTTATTTTTGTAGAGACAGCATATTACATGCTTGGCAATATGCCAAATATGCCAATATATCAAAACCTCTGCAGTTATCAGTTCTATTATTTTCAATTCTAAAATATTATTCTGATTTGAAAATGAAATCTACCGCATTTTAGAGTTATATTAATTATACTAACAGTAGACTTTGAGGTTATGTGTCAATTATGTGCCAATTAGTCAGGAAAAATGTTTCTTTTATTTTCAAAGCCATCAATTTTGATTTCAAAACCTAATTATTACTTATAAATGATTTTTTCAGTGTACCAGAGCTATCGGGAATCATTTGAACAGTAGATTTTGAGGTTATATGTCAAAAATGTGAGGAAAAATGGTTTTTTGATTCTCAGGTTGATAAATATTGGTTTCAAAACTTTATTTCCACTTGTACATGAGTTCATTCTTCATCAAAAACGATGAAAAAATAGGTTTTTGCGTTTTTTGAGTATGACGCACCATGAAAATGTCCATTCTTGTGGTGGTATTCGAGAGGACGGAAAAAAAAGGCACAAAAAATTACTACTCATTACTAATTACAAGTCAGCCTAAAATTTCGAACATGACCTAAAAAACAGTTGATAATTTCAATTATTTTTCCTGAGCACATATTTGATCGGAAAAATTCGAAAGAAAACATGGTTGTTTATGACCAAAAGATGATGCTCCATGAATTTTTTCAGATTTGTTTTCATTGAAACTGCGCCCGCAAAAAAATAATTACGAAAAAAGAGAACATAATCTATAATATCGACTGTAGAGCCCCTGGAGGGCTAAAATTTTTTTTAGGCATCTTTTTACATCCTCTATCGAATGTGATACCTGCTGCTATGATTCGTTCCTAAGCAATTTTGTCCATCTAATCCCGCCAAAGCCTTTTCTTTCGACTGGAACGGTCCAGAATAATACATCATTTTCATCGCCTGGAGTCAACTACGAAGACAATTGCCGTTGTAGCTTATTTTGATGTTGATCCACATGCATCATTGGCAATAGCAGAGCATGATCTGAATCTACCTCAAAATAGTATTCACATAATTCTAAAAATCATAAACTGCATCCATATAAGTTTTCTTCGGTCTAAACTCTACAAGATGGCGATCCACAGCTTCGAATGAAAATGTTAGAGAAGTTTCTTCCAAAAGGATTATTGGATGGATGAGGCCAAACTAATGAGGGTTTTTTAACCGGAAGAACTAACACTCTTGTGCCAACGGAAATCCTCATATAATGAGGAAAAGAAATCCTCAAGAAAGATTTAATGTTAATGTGTTTTCACTTTTGAAGAACAAAAGTTTTACGTAATTTAAGTACGATGAAAACCTAAATGGTGAATTTTTTATGGGGATTTTGGGGACGGTAGTGAGTGACACTTACGTATATCACAGGGTGATATGCGTCAAGTAAAGCTATGTATAGAAGTGGATGGTGATCACTTTGAACAATTATTATGAAATTTAGGAAAATAGAATTCGAATCATTTTAATATTTTTTAATTTGACTTTGGAAGTTCGGCAACAACGGCAGTTTTGCTTTTTTTTTCTTTCAATTGATCAATTATCCAAGGATTAACACAAGAGTTAATAAATCCTGATTTGTTCTCATCATGAATTTTTGATTCAGAGTTTTTGGAATATCTGCCTGGAGATTTACCCGCTATGAAAGTTTTATTCAAATTATGAGAGAGAAGAATGATTTTACATTAAGATCGGTATGCACCAATATAAGTTGATGTGCGTATTTTTGATAGGTCTCTTGAATACTACGAAGAACCTTAGGCAGAGCATAATTCATTCCAGAATTATAACCATTATTGAGCGCTAAATGTTTTATAATATAGAGTTGTTTCAAGATATCATTTTCCGACATTGGTATTGTGGTGAGCCTATGTATCCTACTGCCTTAGGCAGCCATTTTATGTTGATAAGGATGCGACAAAATTTTCAGTAATTGAAAATACCAATTCGTTTCCTAAACGAGGAAAACGCAAATATTATATATGGTAGTGTGCTGTTAATGAACGGGCTTCTGCAAGGGAATACCGGAGAATGTACCCAAGAAGCACAGTCAGTGCCCAATGATCAGACATTCTCTTCCGTATTCAGATAGTGCAGAGAACATTCAGGATTTCCTTCTCGGAAACGAGAGACTGAAGTTAACCACGCAGTATTTAAAGGAGATAATGAGACTTCAGAAATTGTCGAAAATGAACCTGTAAGAGGCACAACAATTCTGGCCAGATGAATGGAACTTAAAAACGAGTAAGTAGTACATTGTGTGTGAGATTCCTCCGTACATATTTCAAAATGTTCATTATATAAAACTAGCAGACCATGCTTCACGAATTCAATTTTCTAAAAGGTTGTCAGATAACAGGAAGGCCATTGTTAAAATTAGTTTTACTGACGAGGTGCAAATTACTTGTGACGTAATTATTAACCTGAAAAATTCCTATGCGTGGACCCGATTGAACCCAAACGCCAAACTTGTGAAGAATTCCTAACAACGATTTAGAATACGTGGTGTGCCCTATAAAGGGACCTATACATGGAGGATTATAGGGGATAGGGTAGTTTATCTTCAGCTGGATGGCGCCATACCTCACTAAGGCTTACCAGTGGAAAAATTTCCTGAAGAAAAGATTTCCAAATCAATGGCCAAGGAAGTCCGATATCTTGGCCAGCCAAGAATTCAGATCTGAACCCCACAGATTATTCAAGCGAGAATTCGCGGAGCTTTGAATGAGGTGGGAAATCGGCCTGAAGTTTCCCGAAAATCTAACAACCACCTCTTCATTTGGGCCAGTAAATGTGTTGATTCCGATGAAGGATATATTGAATATTGTAAAATTTTAATATTATTGTTATTTCTTACACAAACCAGTGTCAGAAATACATAATTTCTTAGTAAAATATCGAGTTTATTTGGCAGGATTTCTGTCATTTTTTTATTCACAAAATTATTTACTTCTATTCCCGTTTCTCTCGATAATTTATTGTGTTCCCGCGACGCATTGGCTCGTTTTTAAAGTGTAAAGTGGAATGAATATAAATTTTAATTGGAATGAACGTCAAAATGTTCATTTTTGTGGAGAATTCGTAAGATAGTCGAAAAAAGCAGGTAGATAACTTTCGTAATGCTTCGGCACCAGATTTTTAGAAAATCTGAGTCCAACCCTGCATATTTTCGAACCACATCTTTCTAGTGGAATATGATAAGGAATGCAACGTATCAGTTAGTACGGTGTTAAAAGACGTTGATTTTTCAATTTTTTTTATTTAGAAATACGCTGCTTAAACTACTAGGATCATTAGCAACGGTGCAGAAAGTTAGAAGTCTAAGATTATGTTGAAATACTTTCCATAGCAATATGGACTATAAGGGTTTGTCAATTATGATATCACAGTCTGTTTATAAATTAATTAAATGTTGTCAAAACAACAAAAAATGTTTAACAGACATTGGCATGCTGCATATTTCGCACACTTTCTCCGCTTCTCTACTCATAAGGTGCTCATGAGTGTACCTTGTATGGCCGGTATGTAGGCGAGTTAGGTCACCTGCTCTCGTTTGGAGCGTGGTTTTCCACGGTGTGATAAAGTCCTTGATTTCTTTCAGCTTAGTCCTTGATGTTTGCCATTTCGCTTCTCACGAATTCAGGACTACACTCTTCACGAAGTTTTTGAGATCGAAGTGTGATATTTCTTCTTGCACTATAATTGCCCTATCGTCCATCGTTTCACGTGCAATTCTGTCGACGCGTTCTTTGCCAGAGATTCCTACATGTGACGAAACTCACATAAACTGAATTTCCTTGATCGTTTTCGTTGGCTTAGTGTATTCGCTCTTTAATACGTGTGACCAATGGATGATCTGAATAGACCTGCTGCATACCCTTTAAACAGCCGAAAGAATCAGTTATTACCAGAGTTTTTTGAATGCCTGCTGCCTTGGTAAAATTGATTGCCTGAAGAATTGCAAACAACTCTACACTATAGATACTGCGGAGAGGAAACAGTTTAAAGCCTTAAGATGAGTCTTCTGAGAAAAAAAGCAGTTGAAACTCCTTCGTTCGACTTCGAGGCATTTGTGTAAATATAAGTGAACTCTGGGAAAGGTTTCAATGATGGAAGGAAAATGCTTTGTAGAAGGACAGGGGGTGATTCAGATTTGTAGAAATTGGAAAGGCTGAGGTTGCTATGGGGCCATTTGATTAGCCATGCTGGGTTTTGAAGAATTTTTGATAGGAAGAATTTTAGGATAAATAGGAGTTCATTCGTTGGTAGAAAAGTTGTACTAGTGTTCTTCGGGTTCCATACAAGACACTAAATCTATTTGATAAAGTGTTATTGTTAACTGGGTGGTTGCTATCACAAGAAACGGTGGATGCAGATGAGAGGCTCAAATA
Source organism: Cryptolaemus montrouzieri (assembly GCA_013387265.2). Lineage (NCBI taxonomy): Eukaryota > Metazoa > Arthropoda > Insecta > Coleoptera > Coccinellidae > Cryptolaemus > Cryptolaemus montrouzieri. The sequence continues at coordinate 80,101,930 of JABFTP020000185.1, forward strand.
CTGTCGTCTGTACTGCAATGATAATTTGGCTGCTTCACTGTATAAGCTCTCAGTGGGTGTCGTTCTATATGCCCCGAGGGTCAGCCTCAAGGCGTTGTTATGGATCGCATCGACGATTTTCAAAAAGGATTTAGTCGCTGATGCATATATAATGGATCCATAGTCGAGTTTAGATCTGAGCAGAGCTCTGTAGATCAATGAAAGGGTAAGGCTATCAGATCCTCTTTTCAGATTGAATAGTATGCGGAGGAGATTCATCCCACTCTGTCGTAATACTTTGAGATGTTCCAGGTGTGCGTTCCAGTTCAACCTTCTATCCATAATCATTCCCAAATATTTAATCCTCTCTACTACTTGGATATCATGACCCTGTAGTTTCAAAAATGGTTTCGGTGTTTCTGTTTTTGTATGGAAAATGATACACTTTGATTTATCTGGGCACATTCCAAAATCCGTAATGGAGAGCCATTTCTCTATTTTGTATACTGCTCCTTGAATGTTTTGCTGAATTGTTAACAAATTTAGAATATATAACTAGCTCGTCTGCTATGAAGGCTAGCTTCCATGGGACAATTGAAATTCAGAACAGCTTCATTTATAGCTACGAGGAAAAAGGTGAACCTTAGAACTGAGTCGTGAATGATTACATTCTCTTGGGTTTCATTTCAGGCAGCACACCGTTCACTTTAACTCTGAAGAGCCTTCGTGTCGAAAAGTTTCTAGAAGAATTCTTGAAGGTTTCTATTGACACCATATGAATTCTAAAATAAAGTACCTCCAGGCCATGTTGCAGGCCCTGCTTTTGTCATAGAAAATGGCTATGGTATACTGTTTATTAGCAAAACCTTCGTGAATGTACGACTCCAAGTTCAGTAGGTTAAAACGTGTAGATCAATGTTGCCTGAAGCCGCTTTGTTTTGGAGTGATGAGTTGATTCTTCTCAAGGAAGCAGGTGAGGCGTTTATTTATCATCTTTTTCAATAACTTACACATTGTGCACTTCAGTGAGATAGGTCTGTAAGATTGTGAGACTGATTTTAGTTTATCTGGTTTTGCTATTGGGATAATAGTGGCCTCCAGCCATAATTCAGGAGAAACTCGTTTTGTCCAAATGTTGTTGAACATTGCAAGTAGAAGATGTTTGGCATTTTCTGGCAGATTCTCAAGGAAGACGAACGGGGTCTCGTCGGGTTCTAGGCTAGAATTTTGGGAAGTATTGAGTGCTACCTGGAATTCAGCATTGCTCAGGAGTAAATTGATCGGGATAGACTCATTTTCAAGAGGCACGAAGTTACTTTTTTCTCGTTGTCTTTATATCGCATGAACTCAGCAGAATAGTTAAAATTGCTCGAATTTCGTAGATATTAGAGAAACTGTAGGCTATTTCTGTGGGGTTGGAAGTCTTTGTGTCTACGTATCCCAGTCAAGGGATTTCATACTCTGTGTTATTTCCTTTTACATGTTTGACCTTGTCCCAAACCTTACTTTTCAGTGTTGAACTATGGATTGATCATACGTATCTAGCACATGACTCTGTTCTACCCTTTTCAATGGTCCACCTTTTTGTCGCCCTCAATCTCTTGAAAGCCATCACGTTTTTCAGCGTCCGATACCTTTTTAGTATTTTCAGAGCATGTTTAGAGGCTATAATTGCGTCGTCACACTCTTGACTCCACTAGGGTGGAGAGAAATTGTTTGACATACTCGTCGATACTATCGTGGATCTGAAACTGATGAATTCCTGCATCTAAAAACTGTGAAAATATGTCCCAGTTTGATCTTTCCAGTTTCTATGTTTCGGCTATAGGTGCTGCTTCGTGAGGCATTTGCTGGTATTTTGTAACAAAATAGGATACTGGTTGCTACCATATGAATAAGGTAAGACCGTAAATTCAAAGTAGACATAAAGCGAGTGATCACCTATGCTCCGGTCGATTGCACTGGAATTTCCCAATTGCTCGTTCTGAGATATGTCCTCTAGCATGTGTGATGTCGCATCCCCATAAGATATTGTGACAATTGTAATCACCTAGAATAAGCCTTGGCTTAGGGATTTGGAGAAATATGTCATTCAGTTCGTCGTATGTCACATCATGGCAGAAGTCTCCCAGTTGTTTGTAGATCAGAACGAAATTTTGTAAGTCGATAAAGGCTTTGGTTGGTTTCATTAACTCTTTTGTATTACTGTGTTCGGAGCGGATTTTTTTTGGGAATATTTGCAGCTGGTTTTCTAAAGCTATTTTCTGCAGATTCTTCAGTTGGTGTAAGAGTTTCCACAGTATTTCTTTTGTTTGCAGGAGGTTATGAGATTCTAACATTTTCCTGCTCCGTTCCATCTGGGTTGAGTTCAGCTTCTTTCAGAGGATCTGTTCCCATTGGTGGTGGTTCTTGGTAATGTATTATTTCAGGGACTGGTGTATGCTCTGGAATCTGGTTTGGACTTTGGTATGCGAAATGAGCAGGTTGTTTGTACCGAAAGCATGTGGTATCTTGAGAGATTAAGATGCGGCATACCGTGTTGCATTGGTTTATGAGGAGGGATTCTGGAATAGTGAGATTTTCGGGAGGGGCTATACAAACTTGCCTTTGGAAACTTAATACGTGAGCATATTCTGGATCTGTTGTATTCACTTTAAGGAAGGTAGTTGATGAAAGTAATTTGATGCCCGTTTGTTGGAGGGTTTGTTCTAGAATCGAATGCGGTATCGTTGGACATATATTGGAAAGAATCAATCGTTCCGATGGCGTGATCAGTCTTCGACTTTGACTTATTTCATTGTTGATAGTAATTTTCCTAATGTTATCTATGAAATTGTCGACTATCTCAGGGCTAGAAAGTTATATGCATATTCTGTTGTTCGATATTCTCGATGCAAATATAATATTTTTGAGGTTTACGTGGGATCCAAGTTCAAAGAGGTATTCCTCAATTTTCGCGTCATGAGTCGAAGTAAATATTATTGCTTGATTTTTTCCTGGAAACTTAATTGGTTGTTGTTACCTTACAGTTGACGGAAAGGACATATTATGGTTGGCTATTTGGTTAGAGAAACCTTGTGAAGATCACATTGATGTGCTCTGGAGATTCCTGTAATCAGAAATCTGCAACTGAGGTGGTTTCATTTTATCAGGTGTCAAGTTATCCATGAGCCAAATGTACCTGAGTACGGCTCTGACCTGTGAGATATCACCGTTGACGAAAACAAATCAGCGTGTATTGGTAAGTGTAAACAATAAACATATGAATTGAGCAGCGAATAAACAAAAATTTTCCACTTACAAGTATTTGGTAAGAGTAGTGTATCACTAAACTATTGGAAGGAACACTTTTCCGAATTTATTTGCACCTTAAACTTAGGTGTTGAGTGGGTTTTTGGAGACTGGTTGTACACAGCATATAAGTATACTATACAGGCTCGGATCAACGACGTTGATTGTAAAGGTGTATTTTTGTTTTTACTCTATTCCAGAAATTTTCTTCCAATTTCCGGACGAAAATTGAAGGGTTTGTAAAAAAGCTACTATCGATAAAAAAAGAAGTGTAGGTTTGCCATAAAATTTCATTACTGATTATTCAACTTCTTTATGTGTTTTTCTTAGAAAAGATAATGTGTCAAAAATTCAATATGAAGGGTGATATCTCTGCTTGATTACTGAAAATGAGGATGTTACCGTCCGGTCATGAAATTTCCGAATTTTTTTTCTGGAAATATTTTTGATGCGATAAATCCCAATAATGTCTGAAAAATCGGACAGTGGAAAGATTATTCAGAATTTTAGGAGGGCCTAAACTTTATAGCAATTATCAAAATAACACTATAGTAATATGTATAGTTCATTCGGAGAAAGCTCGCTTGACTAGATCGTTATTTGGATTAGAAAGAACCTGATATTAGGACTGTTTTCAAAAGATGTTGAAAGAAAATTATTAGTTGAATATATTTCAGATTTGGTATCCACATAGATCAATCTGCGTGTCCATTAATTGTAATTTGTCGTATGAAAGTAATTCGAAAATTCCACTGATTCATGTTAATTGTGTTTTCTATTCTTTGGCGCAATATTTAGAGCTTCTAATTTATTAATACTAGGAAAGAGTGGCAATTTCGATGTTACGGTTAGCTAATGTAAATTATTTTATTTTTGAGGAATGAAGATTGATGTTCCTTATATTTTAAATTGTTGGGAAGACTAGTCTGATCTTTGCCTACTGAACAAGATAATTCATAATCATTTCCTTAAATTTTCCATGAAATTTTCAGTATTAAGTAAGAGTTATAACAATTTATTTTGAGGTCGGACTGCGATTTAAGTTTTCTAATTGGTAAGGTTATTTGCGACATTTTTAATCTCTCTGAAATGTGTTGAAGGGAAGAATTTTTCGAATTTTTGGTGAAATGAGACTGCACTTTCCCTCAGAAGTAGATAGAAAGAACGTTCATACCTTAAAAATAAACAACACTCAGTATAAGTTAAGGATAGAAAAATGACAACCTCAGTTACTAAGAATGAGTTGAAATTTTCAAACCACGTTTTAATGAGAACTTCAGATGATAAAAACTACACCGATGTATGTGAATTCCAAAATTACAATGAAACTTCCTTCTCAAAGTTTTTAAATGCAGTCCTACCATCTGGTTATTCCAAATTCAAAGAACGACCCATTTATATATATTTCTCATCACTTTGTACTTGGTTTTCATAAAGTTCGATGATGAACAAGAGTTCGAAGCCGCGGAAACAATGATTTATGAATTTAGTTCAATTGTTGGTAGTGAAAGCATAGTGAAAAATTCCATTTGTGTTAAAATTTTGCATTTGCTAAGAATGAGGCTTTTAAAACTTTCTCTGTTTATCTGTTTGCTTAGTTCAGCGTGTAAGCCAATCGAATTTCTGTGTTTTGTAAGAAGTAAAATGTGTTAGGTTCGGCAAATTCTCTGATTTCGTTTTATGGTTAAAAAGGATTTCCGTTGGATAAACAAAACGTGTATATCATTCAACAATCAAGCACTGAAGCGATATTACTATTTGTTTCAATATTTCGACTAAACACGCTCGCATACATGTTATTAACAATGCAGGATAAGAAGAGAAACTGTTGCTCATTGATATGTGTAAACTAGGAATTGAAGTTCAACAAATATTTCATCTTAGTAAAGTAGAAATATTTGCGTTTATCGTATCTTCAATTGAACCTATTCTCAAAACGATTTAGTCTTTTTAATTTTTCTGTATAATGAAATTGAAATATATCCAGTAATCAGTTCAAATATTGAAATGATCTGATGATTATAATAGTTATCACAAGAATAATTAAAATCCATAATAACGTTACCCCAAAAGCAGTTTTGGGTAATTTCAGTCCAACAAAACTTCTGTTTCTGGTTTCGGTTGCTACAAGTTCCGGCGTTGAATTGGAGTTTCGGTTTAGTGACCACGAATGGAAATAACGTAATTATTTATGTATCTTTCAAAACGAGGGGTTGGTGAGATGAGTGTTCTTTCATAACTGAGGATTCGTTTTTTGTTAACTTATAATTAATAGATAATTGATCTAGCAATTATATAAATAAAATTTCATTTACATAAGAGTGAAAAGAATTTTGAATAATCAATCTTCTCATAGAAGCCAAAGCAACTGATTTTTGTGATAAATAATTCTTGGAATATTTATTCACCGAGTAATCAACAAGAGACTAAATATATCTACGAAGATCTCCTTAACAAGAATTTCTTTTTTATCTTCATTAAAACTAGAATAGAAACTGAAATTACAGAAAAGAGAGTAGGAGAAAGCGAGAGAAAAGGGATATAAAATGTGTTCAATAGCGTATAAATTGTTGGCCTCCGGAAGTATTATATCGTATTTGTACACCAGTCACTTAAGTTATTGCACCACAAGAAATCTTTCCTATCCAAATTGCGTCAAGAATTCTGGCGTATTCTCTTTAAACTATTCATCTCCAATTGAATAATCCAAGCATAGAGCTTCTGACATAATAATGCATTTTTTGAAAGAAGGATATCTATCTTGTGTAACGTTATCTCTACGTTAAGCTTGACTATCTTGAATGCACTAAACAAAACACCAAACAGAATATAATTTCGATCCTCATTTCAACTAAACGAAATATAAACTGCTCACTCGGTAGATAAAGTTATAATTGGATGGACCTGGTAATTTAATTCAATGTGTTCAATGCATCTTTCTGGCTTAAAACTAAATGCGATAACAATTCAACTCGTAAGATTGGTGATCGGAAACTAATCATTTTAGATTACTTACCGAGTACCGAAATACATTTTTTAGCACCCATTTTTCTGGAGAACTGCACACTTTACTCAATCATAAATCTAAGGATTTTCGATGAAAACTTTCAGTAATGGATATGAAAGCAAGAAAAATGTCACATTATTCGTGATTCCTAATATTAAGCGGTCTTATATCAAGAACCTTTGATATAAATTGAAATCTGCACACTAATTCAGTTAGTATCTATAGAAACACTATCTTAGCAACCTTGTCTTGAATTGTTATCTCATTGTTTACCCCCATCATCCGTTATGAACGTAAGAAAATTAGATATTCTTATTTATTTGACGAAATGACCACTCGGCAATATAGTGAAATGTACTATCAAATAAACGGCTTCATTACGATCTAGTTGATAAATAAAATATCACATTATTCTCATGCTTTCCAATAGTTTCCTCACAATTATCACTAGCGTAAGCCCGCTGTTTCGCTCGTTTGCAACGATAACAGGCGCACAATGGTGATGTGGCATACACCTGATGTTTACAGAATAAATATCATTTGATTGGCAGTTTTTCAACATGTATTCAATGATTATTTGAATAATTAAATTAGTAGTTGACTAAAACAATAATGTCTTTTCTTTCGTACCCTCAAGGGTGATTACTTATATTAAATATGAGATATTGAATACTAATTCTCATCTCCCCATCTTCAATAATAAGCATATTCTCATATATCATTCCAACTTCAATTTGGCACATTAATAGTTGGTTTCCCAATACTTCCTAAAGGTTTTTTCATACTTGTAATATTGAACACAATTTTTCATGTCTCAAACTTTTGGACCTGGGAATTCTCATTTCATACAAATAAAAGTGATTTTTCAAAGAACAGAAAGTTAGAAATAAGAGTCTGTTTCAAACACAATACTTCGAAGCTCAAAAAATCCCCATTAAAACTTTCAACATATGTATGGGGCTCTCGGAAGATATTGAAAAAAAATAGTCTATGTCCGCCCTTGAAGTTTGGAGTATCTCTGCTCCAAAAGTCATCAACATCTATTCCCAGATAATGAATTTCAAGTAAATATATCCTGTAATTCGTTTTTGCCAAGCCTACAGAAATCTGACATAATTCCACTGTCCTTAAATATGACTGCAATTCTTGTTATAATAAAACATTGGACTAGTCTTCAAGTCTTCATTCCACATTATTTCAAACCCATCTTAGTCGAAGTGTGCGATTTTATCTTGTTAGGGGTTGACACTTTTGAGGTCTTCTGGGGTGAAGACAGACTTCATGCAAACTATGGTCAACAGTTTTTCTATAGATATTCACGGTTTCCGTTGAGTAAAGCTGACTACGCAATTTGTTGCCCGTAATTTCGAGATTCCGGCTAGTGGTTTGCAGAAGAGAGGATCTTATGCAACTGTTGTGAACCGATGTCTACCTTCATGTAGTTCCCTCAAACTCTTAGGTTAGCTATACCGGGTTCTCATTCACGAAATAACGCTTTGACTTGTGAGCATTGTTTGTGTCTGTGTTGCGTCTACCTCAAGCATCTCAACTGCTCTGTTCATTTCATCATTTGAATGATGTTTTGTTTTGGAAGCTCGTTGATTCAAATAATGAGAAAGAACGAATTTCTGTCTTTGGTGTACGACCTGTCGGTTAAAATTAAAACAATATAAATTATTATTAACATGCGGTTGAATATGGAAAATGTGCAAATTCGTGAAACAATAGGCTTAATTCTTCACAACGAAGCAAAATGGCGAATGCGCCAGGAGAAATATGCGAGAAAATACAACTTACAATATTATTGAATTGAATTAATTAGTAGTCCCTGCATCATACCTCAATGAAGAAGTTAATGTGTCTATTATATATAAACAGATGACTTCAACAGATTGAGATTATGACTTCTATTCATAAGATTATCAGTTCAACTCTTTGACCAGTTGGAATCTATATTGCAAAATAATTTTCATTATCTTTTCTTCAGCTCTATCTGTTGAAATACTATAGCTGATTTTCTGAAATATCTTCTGTCGAAAAACTTATATATTATAAAAACTTTTGATTAATGTTGATTATCTTTCTCAGAATTATTTTCCTATGACCATATATTCTCTTTGCTTTTGGGAACCTAATGCTTGAGAAACTTTTGCTTTAGGATAATTCATTCTTGATTTGCACGCGAATAAAAACAAAACTAACAAACATATTAAATAATAAATCTGTTCATAGTCTGCGTGTACGCGTTCTCAGAAATAAGGATAAATTCTCTAGAAGAAGAAGGAAAGATATAATACGAAAAATTGATTAATACAGCTATTATACAATGAGTAATTAGCAATCTGGAATCATTCGGAGTTATGATTCATTTTTATCCTTCATCTTGGAATGAATTGAACTCAATTAGATAATTAAACCTATTTCCTAAGGTTTATAACTGAGTTATTATCTGCACTTAAGCATGACGTTCGAACTGTACTCTGTATAATTAAACTAAATGATTAATTACCGACAAACTGAATACTTTTCTCGATTATTTGTTTGATGTTATGATATGAAATCCTTATTGTCATCAAGAAATTATATTTTTCAATTTAATGAAGAGGTTAGCAGGTTTATGCTAACCTCAATGTTCTTAGAATGAAGATAGATCCTTATTACCTTGTATTCTTGAAGCCTTCTATATTTGCATAACAATTTATTTTACTTAATAAAACTCGAAAACTGTAATTTCTACTAAATCTTATGAGCTCGAAGCGTTTGGAACACAATGCGCCATCATCAATGCAAATAACGTACTCAGTAAACAATATCACCTAACTATTTTTATAGGAACCTGAAAGAGATAATCCACCCAGTGCTTCTTGTTTACCTAGTTTTGGAAATACTTTGAGGAACGATGAATAATTAAAATCCAATGGATCGTTAAAGATTTTCCTAGAATTCTGATACATATCGATGTCGAGTATTTTCGATAGATTTAATCAATACTTTCTGAATATAAACTATTACATTAGAGATTTTTATAAAGATCTTTTGCTGGAATAATCGGATTAAGATCAGTGGCAACGAAATAAATTAATTTAGAATTGGAGTTTCAATTTCACTCAATGAATCATATGAATTACGGATTGAATATTTTTATGGATAATTACACAATTTTTCCAAAATATTAATCAAATAACCTTGAACTTTTATGGGATAGAGCTGATCTCGATTGGGTAATCATCTTTATGCAACTCAATCAATGAGTAAAGTGGTGGTGGTTGGGTTTGCTTATATGAGCACGATCTGTCATTATGGTTTTCTAGTTTCCAATTGCAATTTTCACCTTTTCTTTGAATTTATTGCTGGAGTCTTTGTAGGTAAACATAAAATTGAAAATTTGGGAGAAATCTTATATTTTTGAAATATACCCTTCTTCAGCTATACCTATCACGTTATGAAGTTTATCTGCTTTTGTGAATAATATTGAATTTAAGATTGATTTTTCCTTTATGCTGTTGACCAACACGTAATTTATATTTAAGTTTTTTGATTTCTCATGAAAATATTCGTTTTGAGGAGATATTATAACGGACGTGCAACAGGGTACAGTCTTAGGCCCGATATTATTCTTAATATATATTAATCATCTCGGGAGTCGCAATGTGGGCTGTGATATTATTTCGTATGCAGACGACTTGGTGATAATTATTAAGGATCGGACGTGGGAAGGTGTTTACGCAAAAGCAGAACTTTCCATGAAAAAAAAATTTTTATTCTTGAATCATAGTTTATTGTCTTTATGTGACAACAAGTAAGTTTGTTACTTTCTCTGCTACAGTTATAGACCAGCCAAATTGGAAATCGGTAAAATTTCATGAAGAAATATGCGGATAGTTCGATAATTGGGGATAGTAGACTCAGTTACTTACGTAGGTGTAAAGATGGAAAGCCATACTCGCAAACTGGCCAAGCGACTCAGAAATGACTCAATGACTCAAAAGAAAGGTGGTATCTTTGTCTACATCGCCTTGAACGAATTCCCATTTTTAATTGAAAACTGTAAAAGATACAGGGTGAGCAACTGAAAGATGACTATTTCCCTGAGACTATTAAGTTTCAGTGAAGCAAAATGGAACAGATACATGCTGATCAATGGCAGTCATCATCAAGTACCATCCTCATCTCCAATTTCAACCCCTAGAGCAGGGGTGACCACCCTTGAAAATTTGGAAGAGGGTAGAAGGGTTGAGTGATACCTCAAAGAAAGGTATTATCTTTGTCTGCATCCCAGTGAACGAATTTACAATTTTGATTGAAAATTGTAGAAGATACAGAGTGAGCTACTGAAAAATAGAGGAAACTATCTATCGCCCTGAGCTGTTCGAGTATTAGTGGAAAAAAATGGAACAAATTCATTCCAGATCAAAGGCTGTTATCTTCCGAAACACTATTCACATCTCAAATTTCAACCCCTAGAGCAGGGTACTTGAATAGCTCAGGCTGATAGATAGTCTTCTCTATTTTTCAGTGGGTCACAATGTATCTTCTACAGTTTTCAATCAAAAATGAAAATTCCTTCACGGGAATGCAGACGAAGATAATACCTTTCTTTCGAGTTATCGCTCGACCCATCTACCCTTTTCCAAATTTTCAAGGGTTGTCACCTCTGCTCCAGGGGTTGAAATTCGAGAAGACAATGGTATTTGATGATGACCGCCATTGATCAGCATAGATCTGTTCCATTTCACCTCACAAAAACTTGATTTGTCTCAAGGAAATAGTCTTCCCTATCTTTCAGTTGCTCTTCTAAAGTTTTCAATTAAAAATGGAAATTATTTCAGGGCAATGGAAATAAAGATACCATCTTTCTTTTGAGCTATCACTCGACCCATCCTTCCCATTCAAAATGTTCAAAATTGCAACCCCCGCTTAGGGGGTTGATATTTCAGGCAAGTATTGTACCCCAAATATGTCCATCTTGAAACGAAAATTGTTCTGTTTCTGCGTTTTGATCAGAAATGAATATCTTCGTAGATATACCATACTGAGAATTAAAAAGCATGCGAGGCTAGAAAATAAGACAAGCTAACTTTCTCGATCATCCTCTTCTCCACAGGTCATTCACACAAAGATCTTTCTTTCACTTTCACATAAAATTCTTCAATCTTCTACCACCGAGCATGAACTCTTTGTTGCATTCCACCAAAAACAAAAAAATCAAAAACTCTTCTGAATCTGAACTAAAACAATTCCTCAACATCAATGGAAATCTTTTTCTCTCAATCATGCCTTCATGAAGTATGAAAATTCAATCAGAAAATTCAAAATAAGAGATTATATCACTATTCTTTTTCTATCAAATCTGTTCAACTGGTTAAATGAGCTTCCTTAGATCATTATTACTGCCATTGATACCTTTTGCAAGTAAATTTTTTAGTTACCTCCAATCATTTTTGTTTCTTTGGATTGGTCAGAAACACACAAATTCTTGATTTAGGTGTCAGACCCAGTGAGTTTCATTTTCATATTATCTTATTGATAACAATTTCATTTACTTATTGATATTGTAAATTAAAGTATTAAATGATATTAGGTATTGCTATGTTATTGTACTCACATACGTGAATAAAATTGAATTTGAATTTGAAGGTTTGTTTTTTTGAATAAAATTGGTTTCCAATTTCGAAAAGGAAAAGTTTGGGCGGAATATGCTGTATGAAGAAACGCAGTATTCTCAAGAAAAGTAGATATAAAGCTGATAAGAATTAATTATGAGAACAATTTAATTTTTGAAACCAGCAGATTCCCGAAGTCAAGTCGATTCCTGCAATTAGTTCCTGAGAAAATCTTGAGAAAATCTGCAGTTTTTCCGAGGAATAATTGAGTCTTATGAAGTTCAATGGTGAATGATTATTGAATCAATATGTCAAGACCGATGTGGTTCATAAAGATTTCCGTACGGCATGGTCGCTTTGTTATCACAAACGATATTATATCCCAATAATAGTTGTAACTTAATGAGAAAACATTTAAATAATTAATCTGAATTTTCATTTCCTGTCATGAGATTTTCCTCCAATTTATCGAATATACTTTAATGAGTTTGTCCCCTCTCAGTAAAAAGATTTAAATTCAATCAAACTTCCCATTTCATCTTCAAAACCATAGAACCTACTTAAGCTTTTTTATCATGTCATATGAATTTTTTGCATAGACAAAGAGTTACTAGTCTGAATCAGGGAAAGTAATACAACTTTTGGATTTTTCATGAAAACACGTCCTGGATGAAAAAAGTGCATATGCGATATATTCTTCAAAAATGAAAAAAAACCTTATTTAACGAAATTGAGGTTTTCTATGGTTCATATTTGAAAGAATCCCAAATTTTCAGTAGAAACCGTTGATCCATATTTACGAAATCAATCCAGATACTGACTTATTTCAAACACTTTCAAAATTTAAAATTATTCGGAAACGAAAAAAGCTACCTTGCATCTGTTTGTAGCAATGAGTTCCTCAGGCAAGTAGGAGACGGAGAAGGGGACTCATTTCGCGCAATATTTCAAATAACTGCAGCTTTGAAACGTTGAAATCTATTCACCCTGTACATAAAACTTCATTTTACAATAGCGAAATTTCAGTGTGATGAATGCTGGGTAACGAATAAAATTTTATTCATTTTTTCACATCATAAGATTATCAACTAATGATACTTATATGCTAATGAAAAGCTTCGACAGATTCTCAGAATTGAATTGATAAACAGTTCAAACTATTTCTTCATTTAATAGTCTGCATTTGAATAGACTATAATTGCTAATGAGTTCGAATTTAGGATTATGTGGATTCATCACTGAGTTTTCTATTTCGACCAAATCCAACTCATTTAGATAATTAACTTCATTCTCCTGTGGTTTATAGCAGAATTATATTATATATAATCTGCGTTTAAGCATTCAAGCATAATGTTCGATTTGTACCCCGTATATGCCAACTCAATAATTAATTACTGACAAGCTGAATACTTTTCTCGATTATGTTTGCTGATTGTACAGATTTCATAGATTCGAGATATTAAATCATGCGTATAATGTCAACTATTGTTCGAGTTTATACGCTTGAATTAATATAGTTCCATATGAAACAAACCATGTGTTGGGTTAGGTTAGATCAAACAATCAGTGTATCTTGAGAATCATCTCAATCTATAGATGGATGGGTAATTTCATATATGGAACATTCTTGGACAAACATTGACCGACACATTTTAGATTTAACTGAAACTTTTTTCACGAGTTCTATATCGAAAAAAAGAGATACGTGTAAGAGGATTTCTTTTATTTCTAATATTTTGCAAAATAAAGAAGATCGAAAATTCGTAATTTCGATGATTTTTCGATAATAGCCTATTTTTCAAAAATTCATAACTCCGATTCTACTTGCTTACAAAACAAATTGTCAAAATTTTCAAAGTGTTATTAACAATATAATCGGTTTTCAACAGTGGCTCCACCCATGAATCAAAATTTTTTCTTTTTCTCGTATTCTGCGTTAAATTTTCTATCGAAAACGATTTTTCAAGCTATGGAGAAGTTATTTTATCTGTAGGAAAAAAATTAATTAATTTTGCGCCGTACGTCACATCGACACGTGGGTCACATTCTACGGCTCATATTCCTGTTTTACGCAGTTTGTCTGTTAAAAACAAATAATTGTTTCATTTTTTTCGATTAAAAACCATATTTTATTAGCCAAGAAGATGGGAAAAAAGAAAAAAATAAATTAATGAATAAAACAGAATATTTACGATGAAAAAGTATGAAATTTCATCGTTAAATATTAATGTAAGCAATCAAAATTATATACAGACTGGATTACAACCGAAAAACAACTTCACAAAATAATATCATCTGTTGATGAATTTTTACAAAACTTAAGTAACGGCTTGTCCAAATTATTAACACATCTATTATCACTAAATGAACAGAGATTTTTTGAATGAAAAAAATTACACTACCGAAAAATGAATGCATTGTCATTTGTGATCTTTCTGAGAATTAGTCTTTTATAATTCGAAATTCTGTACAAGATATTTACTGGAATAACGATCAAGTGACGATACATCCATTTTCTATTTATTACGAAGATGATAAAACGAATTGCAGCCCAAAAGTTTAGAGAGTATGTCTGATTGTTTACGACATGACACAATTGCAGTCCATATTTTTCAAAAACAATAAGTACAATTGATAAAATTAACATTTGAATTGTGGAGGCCGTTACTTGATGTAGATCCATGATATAAATGAGATAAAAAACACAAGGTTTAACTTTAATCAACACTTTATTTGAAAAAATTCGACGACGTTTCGCTGACACAGCAGCTTTATCAAGAATGAAAAACAGAATGAAGAGTATGGTATTATAAACAAATCGTAGAACAAGTTGGATGAATAACAGGAAAATCCACACCGAGCCATTGTACAGTTAGTATGAAAGGTAATAAAACTAATTAAACAAGTTAAGTAGGGTGAGTAATTCACATCTACCTGTTCATTCAAAAGCTTGTCCGAATGTTTGTATCTATTTATTTCTAATGCTTCTAGGAGATCTAATTTTGAACTTTTGATTTTATATGTAATATGTCAAAGTCTTTATTGAATGAATGGTTTTCTTTTATTAGGTGGTTTGAATAATTTGAATCAGATTTATTTTTATCGAAGCTACGTTTATGTTCAGATGTTCTTATGCCAAAACTCCTATAGGTCCTACCGATATAAATTTTATCACATGAACCGCAATTGAGTTTATAGATTCCTGATTTACTTGATTTTTCAACACAAGATTTATTATTTTTAATATGTTTACCTAAGTTATTAGAAGTTTTGAAAGTTATATTAAGATTTTGTTTGACGAGAAAGGATTCAATATTTGTACTTGCAGAACCGCAGAATGTTAAACTGTTGAATATTTCATAGTCTTTATGAATAGGATATACTTCATTTATTGCTTTCTGATACAGTTTTATACGAATGATTAGATCTATCATATCCGGATTATATGAATTATTAATGGCTATCTGTTTGATGATGTTTAACTCTTTATTATAATCTTCTACTGATAAAGGTAAATTGAGTAACTGATGTACCATGCTGTTTAAAGCTGCAACTTTGTGTTGAATTGGATGTATTGAGTAGTTATGTATAATTGTATCAGTATGTGTTGGTTTACGAAAGACCGAAAAACATGATTATTATTTTGTTTAGTGATTTTAAGTCCAAAAATTAATGGAAACGTTCTGTTCAATTTCTATCGTGAATTTAATGTTCAAATGGATGGAATTAATGAAATTAAGAAATAAGTCTAATTGACGAGTAGTTCAATGAAACATACTAAGATGTCGTCAACATATCTATACCAATAAAGAAATTTGGAAATGAGTGGATGTGTATGAATTTTCTGTTCAATATTATTCATAAAAATCTCGGCTAAAAGTGGACTCAAAGGATTTTCCATGATCAAACCATTTTCACTACTGTAATAGATGTTGTTGAAAGAAAAATAATTTTGTTCAATGCAAACGTCCAACAGATTCAATATTTCTGATTTAATTATGTGGTTAACATGATTCGAATACAACATGTTTTCGATTAATATTTTGACATCACCTGAAGGAACACTTGGGTATAAATTCACAACATCAAACGAAATAAGTTTTGCGTTAGGTAGTAGGTTAACGTTTTTATGTTATTTATCAATTCGAACGAATTTTTATAGAAAATTTTGATATGAATGAACAATAATTTTTAATGATATCTAAAAGGTAGTGCGACAATTTCACGGCTGGGGCTGTAACGTAAGATACGACTGGTCTAACGGGGTTATTTACTTTATGCAATTTAATGAGTGAATACAGTTGCGGTGGTTGAGGGTTTGGTAAAATTAATTTGTATTTATCTATTGCTTTAGTTAAAGATTTTGCGTCATTTATTGCAATTTTAATATTCTTCTGGAATTTAATAGTTGGATCTTTGTTTAAAATTGTATAGTTTCCGGACGAAATGAAATTTAGAGTTTTAAATAGGTAGTCATTTTTATTTAACGCAATAACAGTATTACCGTTATCTGCTTTTGTAAAAAAACTTCATTTAGTTGAGAGTTTTGTTTGATGGTCTTTAAAATATTTTGTTCTTTACTCGGTTTAAAGTCAGCTAATGAGTCATTTTTATAATGTTAGATGCTAAATATTTAAGGTGAGTGTTATTAGGAATAATTTTCAGAGAAATTTCAGTATCTATGCCAAGTTCCTCTAAATCAGATTTTATCTTGTTTGATTTAATATTGTGTTTGAAACCTTTCTCCAAGAGATTTGTTTCATCAGTTGTGAAATTAGTATCAGAAAGGTTAACGAATCTATCAAAAATTGATGATCAGAAAATTTAGTTTTACGTGGAGTAGGTTTCGGTTTTCGTGACACGAGAAACTTTAATTTGCGGTATTGGATGGTATATTTATTATGTATTATTGATCTAATTTTGAATCTATTATTGTAATCTAATGAATCGAATTCAAGTGGATGAAGTCTGTACAATAACTCAGTATGAATTACCTTGAGATAAATATTGTAGATGTCTCGTTTGTGGATCTACATCAAGTAACTCCATCCAAATTTCTTTATTGGTATAGATATGTTGACGACATCTTAATATGTTTCATTGGAACTACTCGTCAATTAGACTTATTTCTTAATTTCATTAATTCCATCCATTTGAACATTAAATTCACGATAGAAATTGAACAGAACGATTCCATTAATTTTTGGAATTAAAAATCACTAAACAAAATAATAATCAAATTTTTCGGTCTTTCGTAAACCAACACATACTGATACAATTATACATAACTACTCATTACATCCAATTCAACACAAAGTTGCAGCTTTAAACAGCATGGTACATCGGTTACTCATTTACTTTATCAGTAGAAGATTATAATAAAGAGTTAAACATCAACAAACAGATAGCCATTAATGATTCATATAATCCGGATATGATAGATCTAATTATTAGTAAAAACTGTATCAGAAAGCAATAAATGAAGTATATCCTATTCATAAAGACTATAAAATATTCAACAGTTTAACATTCTGCGGTTCTGCAAGTACAAATATTAAATCCTTTCTCGTCAAACAAAATCTTAATATAACTTTCAAAACTTCTAATAACTTAGGTAAACATATTAAAAATAATAAATCTCGTGTTGAAAAATCAAGTAAATCAGGAATCTATAAACTCAATTGCGGTTCTTGTGATGAAATTTATATCGGTAGGACCTATAGGAGTTTTGGCATAAGAACGTCTGAACATAAACGTAGCTTCGATAAAAATAAATCTGATTCAAATTATTCAAACCACCTAATAAAAGAAAACCATTCATTTAATAAAGACTTTGACATATTACATATAAAATCAAAAGTTCAAAATTAGATCTCCTAGAAGCATTAGAAATAAATAGATACAAACATTCGGACAAGCTTTTGAATGAACAGGTAGATGTGAATTACTCACCCCTACTTAACTTGTTTAATTAGTTTTTATTACCTTTCATACTAACTGTAGAATGGCTTGGTGTGGATTTTCCTGTTATTCATCCAACTTGTTCTACGATTTGTTTATAATACCATACTCTTCAATCTGTTTTTCATTCTTGATAAAGCTGCTGTGTCAGCGACACTTCGTCGAATTTTTCAAATAAAGTGTAGATTAAAGTTAAACCTTGTGTTTTTTATCTCATTGATAAAATTAAATTTGAAGGGGTGAACAAAATAATTCATATTTCCGCTGATGCTAGTGGACAGCATAAAAATAAAAAAAAAAGTTTATTAACCTTTAACACCACTAAAAGGATTTCAAATTATCAGCTGTGTGGCACTTTTTCCGACACATGACAAAGGGCCATGTGATGGACTTTGGAGTACTTTAAAAAGACTTGCAGCTAGAGCTAGCCTGCAAAAGGTAAATAACCCTATCCGTACCCCAAAAAAGTTATTCGACTGAGCAATAGAAGCATTGCTGAATATAACGTGTTGTTATTCGACAGTGAATGAATACAAATTAGAAGAAAACCATTGTCAGAACGTTCCAAAAAGCTTTAACAATAAAATCTCATTGTATTAATCCGATTTCTTCACAACAATTGAAAGCAAATTGGTTTTCATCTTCGGAAAAAAGGATATTGTGAAAATTTTAAATAGAAAATGCAAACATTGCCTCAATTTCAAATATTGTATTTATTATTATATTCCGAATATTGTCCTTATTAACTAATGCATTATCGAAATCTTTAAAAAAAATTCATCTTCAACAATTTTTTTATTCATTCTTTCTATTTTATCACATCTTCTTCGCTAATAAAATATGTTTTTCAATTAAAAAAAAATTAAACAATTATTTGTATTTAGGAGATAAAGGGTGTGAAACAAAAATATGAGCCGTAGAATGTGACCCACGTGTCGATCTGACGTACCGCGCTAAATCATCTAATTTTTTTCTCACAGTAAAAATTACTTCTTCGTCGTTTTTAAAAGCGTTTTCGATAGAAAATTTGACGCAGAATACAATAAAAACAGTAAAAATTTGATTCATAGGTTAGGTTAGTTAAAACTGATTTAAACATTCAAATTGTTAATAACAATTCGAATTTTTGACAATTCATTTTGTAAGTATTTTTCTTGAAGCTTGTTTTTTACCTCAAAATAAAAAATTGATTTTTAGCTCAAATAGAACCGGAATTATGAATTTTGAAAAGTAAGCTATTATCGAAAAACATCAAATTCACGAATTTTCGATCTTGTTCATTTTAAAATATCGACAATAAAAAATCCTCTTACACGTATCTCTATTTTTCTCGATATAGAACCCAAAAAAGTTTTCAGTTAAATTTAAAATGTATCGGTCAGAAAGGTGTTCGGTTTGTAAAAGAATGACCCATATATAAATTCGGAAGATAAAGACTTCTCAACAGCTCAGTGTTATGTTGATAAGAAATAAACCTAAAAGTCGATGATAAAATCGTATGAAATATGAAGCGATAATCATTGTACGAAGAACATCTCTTTAAAAAAGTTTCAAAGAAGAATATAGGTCTTAAGCTGGTCAACCTCATGCCTAATTATAATATATTACATATATTTTACTCAAAATATAATAATATATAAAAGTGAATATCCGTAGGGAATTCCAGGTTCTTATTTCAACTACTGGCAACAAATCTTCTCCTTTTGTTATGATACGTGGAAAATTAAGTTATTCATAGTTGCTTGAATATTTGCTAGCAGAAGATTATATTTTGTAGGAGGTTCGACTTCAAAAGTGATTGTCATATCAATGCCAACAAAGCGTGAGTGCATCGGGTGTTCTCCATATTTTTAGGGTCGTTACGTGTGCCCCGTTTCTGTTCGTTTCTCTTTATCACATTGCTAAGTCTCACTTCTAAAAATGCGCATACGGGTGTTTAGTGAATAGTATTCTATCCGCTGTTCATAATGTATTATGATAGTAACTAAGTGCTTGAGTTTGTATAAAAAATAAAATATATAAAGGTTTGTTTTGAAACATATTATGGCCGAGTTAGTCGAGTATGTTTTTCTTACAATATAATGTATTGAAACAGAGAAAAGGGCACAAATTCAAATACAATGTCAGTTAATTTACTCGAAAGCAGTTATTACCGGTGATGTTAAAGAAATTTTCATGTTTTATGAAAAACTTTTATTACCCAAAAGTGAAACTATTAAAATATCTACTCCGCATGAGTAATTGAATTCACTGGAGATATCCTGTCCGAATGCAAATCTTACTTCACATAATAAATCAATTTGAAAGAGGATCGTCAAATATTTTAGAGAGTTCATCGCAAGCAGATTCATCGAATTCTGAGGTTCCCATATGTGTTGAACTATTATACAAGTTTCGAATCTTGTATATTCTTGTATACCTGACTCCATTCCTGGCCTGATTCAAATATCCCTGGATTAAATGATCCAGGTTTAGCTCCGTCGCAAGATAATGTAGAGCCAGAAGATGTTGAGTTACCTACTACAACTAATGCTTCTGTTGAAAGTTACGTAAATACAGATGAAACTAATACTGCCTGTATATTTTGTGAGCAAAAAAATGAATAGCCTCAACAAAACGAATGACCTCTCTAGTCATGTGATGAAGGAAATGCCTTATTAGCCAAAATAGATAAAGAAAATTATAATTTTAAGGAGATAATTGATAATGGTGTCACGTTTATGAGAAGATGCAGGATTTGAAATTTTCATGATATTATAAGAGGATATTGTCGTTCAACACATGTATGTAACTCAGGCTTCGATGAATTTTGTTTGCGGTTGATTACTCGTGTGTGATATGTGTCAGACATGTGACATTGGACTCTTTTCTAAAGTATACTCTTTGACAATTATTAAATTCTGATCAGTCTTATTACAAAAAAACACACTCGGGTCAATCAGCCATAATATTTTTTAGAACATGTACAGGGATATCCACCGGGAACGTCCGTTAAAAACATTTTGAGCTCCAATTACAATATCAAGCTGAAATTTTATACGCGGCCATAACTAGCGATTTCAAAATGAAGTGAAATATTTTCGAAGTGATACCATCTCCAGTTATACCGGAAGTGGATCATCACTTTGTTATTTCAAATGGCAATCTACCTTTTTTATTATACATCTAGAACCGACATTTGATTAAGGCATAAAATACCCAAGTTTTTGGCTTTTTTTTTGTTATCAACTCGAGCTTTGAGGAACATTTAAAGAAAGTGCAGCTCGTAGTTCTTTTGCACTACGGACACAATTTTTGCTTAGGAGGATAGAAGAAGGATCAAGGAATTTTTTAAGCAATCTACAGATGTCAAATGTTCATTGCTTCGTTTTGTATGATTTTTTCAATTTGGCCTTTTTCAAACTGCAATAGCTCAATTTTTTCAAATGGCACGTGCCAATTTTTATATCGTCATCAAATTTCAGATGGAATTGTATCAGCATGTACTATACCCATCTCTTATAGTTTCGAAATGATTTGGGAATATATTGAATTTTGATGATTTAGCAAGAACTCTGTTAGTTCTTTTTTGCAGGAACTAACAGAGAATGCTTTGAAATATTTGGATCAAGTAGCTGAACTGGCTACGTTCACCTGACAGGTGCCTAAAATTAATGTACTTGTCACTTCGTTCATTCGAATTTGATATTTCAACAAGAACTGTTGGTAATTTGAACTGAAAATTTCTGAAAAACACTAGATTGATAATGAAATGGCTGATTATTCAAACGAGGATATGTTTAATCTCTTTTTAATTCATGGCGAATTTTAAAAAGTGGTGAATAGAACTTGCATGCAATCAATAAACAATTTCCAAATTTGGCGCCTATGAGTAATACCAAATTTCGAAGGATTAGAAGCAATTTTCTGAAATTGGGAAGAACAAAATTCATAGAAACTAAAAGAAAACCAATTCTCGAGGACGACGACAATCAAATTAATACGCTAGCATGCCAAACCACATGCGTCCATTAAGTCAGCATCAATGGATATTGGATTGAACTATAGTTCCATTCAAAGGATCCTTGAGAAACATAACATGCACCCGTATTCTTTTATCAGACTACAAAAATTAAAACCAACTGACCTTCCCAAGCGGCTAAATTTCTGTGAAAATTTATTAATTCAGCTTCAAGAAAATGAGACAAATCTGCGAAAAATTATATGGTCTGATGAAGCCAAGTTCAATGAAAGTGGAATAACCAACAGGAGAAATCGACATTTTTGGGCCACATAAAATCCACATTTCATTGAGGTTATTGATTTCCAAAATGAATTCAGCGTGAACGTTTTTGCTATTTCAATGAATGATTTGTTGGCGTATCACATTTATGAGAAAAATCTTAATGGACAAAGATACCTGGAAATTTTGAGAGGAACAGGAGCAAATTCTTCAGATGGATTACCTATTAACATTTTATTAATAAAATTATGAAAACTGAGTTTAAAAGATATAAATGATCAATTCGAGAAATCGGACTGTTACAGTTTAACACAGTGCAAGTCACATTAATCTTATGACCATTCATTTCCTGAAGAATCCCCTCTACCATTGGCAAATTTCGAAGGATGACAACTGATATGCATGAAAGAACACCGGAGTTCATTCATTTCTTTTGAGAACTTCGTTGAAACCACGAGAAAATAATTAATCACAATAATTTGTGAATTGTTTAGTAACCCTTAAAATAAAAGGGTAAGTAGTAATCCATTGTCATCCGTTTTATTTTCTTATTTTCTTTTTATCTTGAGCAAACATTGAATTAATACCTAGATCCCTCGCACCACTAAGTAATTATTTTCAATTTCCATCTTTAAATTAATATTCTCAACATGTGCATAGATTTCTGAATATCCATTTTCGATAATCTTATATTCTCTTTAGGTCACATTTACTTACAGCATAGATGTCTGGTTTCTACGTTCTTAAGTCCTAATTTTCATATAGGAATATTTTACCACTTTGTTCATTTCCTTTCAGCATGACCCGACACCGTTTTTTATTTTAATTCCTTTCATATTCACCTTATATTTATTTTACTTATTAACTTCATTTATTATTTGCTAACCTTTTCCTGCTTTATTTTAATGGCTAGAAAATAAGTGATATTTTTTATCATGATATATAGACTAGTTGATTTGCAAGTCTGGTGTGTTCAATCACCATTCTGGTTTCTTATTATGTGTGTATCTATACAGTGTGTTCCAACGAAAATTTGACCCCCCCTATAACTCCGAAATGAGTAACATTAGCGAAAAACACCAAGACATGTCGATTTTTGTTTCGAGGGGGAGCATTTTTCGAAATAATTCGAAACTTCTCAGATCAACCCCCTACCCCCAGCAACCCTAACTTTGAAATTCATCATAGGGAATAAGGGTCGAGTGGCACCTTACTGAAAAGGTCTGTCAATTCTCCACCTTGATTTGTCATTTTTAGAATTTTAAATTAACATACAGGGTGTCCCAACCAAGGGTGAAGTTGAATTCCTGGAAATCCCAAATACTAAATGAAATAGATTTATTTTGGCATAATGCAAGCGCAGGTTTATGCTCGGTCTAGAAAAACGACCTACACTTGTGAATTTGGAGTTGGTGCAATCAACCCCATATTTCCAACATCCCCAACTCAAAAATCATTCGATCGATAATAGGTCAAGTGGCACCTCGTTGGAAAGGTACTGCAATTTTCTCTTCGAATTTGGTATTTTCGAAATTCAGAATCATCATACAGGGTGTCCCGAAGCAGGAACATTGAAAATCCAAATAACTTTTTGAAACTGGTTCATTTCGGTATACGAGAACATGTTTGATCCGAGAATAGGACTTTCTTGTGTGGTTATAGAATTTTTGCAATCGACCCCTTCCATTCAGCAGCCCCAACTTGAAAATCATACAAATAATTCAAGTGGCATATCTTCAGAAAGGTTTTTGAATTCCAGAATGATTAAAGCATTTCATTCAGTTCGGCTCTCCATACAGGATGTCGCTTTCGAAAAATTCAATATCGTCATTTGAAATTATTAACTAAAATTAATTCGAAACTGTTAAAAGTATTGGGGTACGATGTGTTGAGCATCAATTACGAAGAAATAAAGCTGATTTCTGCATTGAAAATGTTCACATTTTTTCATTTCCATCTGGCGTGCAGTCATCTGTTATTTCTCATTTTTGCAATGAAATATTATTATTATTCAGATCAGTTCCTCATTATTGTTGTTGTTCGTCAGTTGAAATTAATCTGAAAATGGTTTATTCCACTGAGGAAAGGGTCGAAATTGTATCGACGTATTTTCGAAATAACAGTTGTGCCAAAGAAACGGCAAGGATATTCGATAGGAACCATCCTGAAAGAGAAAGGAAGTCAGTCACCAGTATGTTAAATATTTGGTTGACAAATTCCTAGCTACGGGTTCGGTGGCAAACAAAAACATGAAGTGGCATGTCCTGTCAGAAATGAGGCAACGGAAGTGGCAGTAGTGGGTCATCTACAAATGGAGAATACTACTTCGATCAGAAAACTATCTCGTCTGACTGGTGTATCAGCTACAACTGTCCATAGAATCGTGAAACATCACAAATTTCACTCCTACAAGGTAAAATTAGTGCATGAAATAAACGAAGATGATCCAGATCGTCGTTTACAGTTTTGTGAAAATCTTAGTGAAAACCTAAACGCTAATCCAAATTTTCTGAATAACATCTGTTTTTCTGATGAAAGCACCTTCATGCTCAGTGGTGAAGTGAATAGACATAATTGTCGATATTGGGACACACAGAATCCTCATTGGTTTAGAGAGGCCCACACGCAAAGGCCTCAGAAGTTGAACGTTTGGGCAGGAATTTTGGCAATCATCTAGTTGGGCCTTTCTTTATTGAGGGTAATCTGAATGGAAATGGCTACCTACAGTTGTTAGAGGAACACATACATCCTAGATTGACAGAAATTTTACAGAACGATCCAACTCTTTCTGAGGACGAAATGCGTTTTCAACAAGACGGTGCTCCTCCGCATTATGATGCTCGGGTGCGCCAATATTTAGACGAAAATTTCCCAGGAAGGTGGATTGGTAGAAGAGGACCTGTTGAGTGGCCAGCCAGGTCACCAGATTTAAATCCCCTAGATTTTTTTTTGTGGGGCCATCTAAAATCTAAAGTTTATGCCACAAGACCAGAAAACCTGGAGGAGCTGCGGATGAGGATTATCACAGAATGCCGACTTTTGACTCCTGAAGTTTTCGCTAATGTGAGAAGAGAGTTCGAAAATCGTCTGTATAACTGTATGGAGGTGGGCGGAGGTCATTTTGAACAATTGTTGTAATAATCAAGTTATTTTTTCGTTTTCAATTGAATACAAGTTCAATAAATCTCGTTTTCCTGTTTAGATGAGCATCCAATCAGTTTCTCCATCATCCCTCATCCTGATCCTCACGCCAGAAAACCTCGATTGCCAAACTGAAACCAATGCCTCAGTGATTCAGAAAATAGAAAAATCTTTCTGGAACTTTGCCACTCAACCTGTAATCACTTGTATGATTTTTGAGTTGGGGATGCTGAATGGAAAAGATGATTGCAAAAATTCCATATTCACGCAAGAGAGTCTTATTCTCGAATCAAACATAAACATGTTCTCGTATTATACCGAAATGAACCAGTTTCAAAAGTTATTTGGGTTTTCAGTGTTCCTGCTCCGGGACACCCTGTATGCTGATTCTGAATTTCGAAAATACCAAATTCGAAGAGAAAATTGAAATACCTTTCCAACGAGGTGCCACTTGACCTATTTTCGATCGAATGATTTTTGAGTTGGGGATGCTGGAAATAGGGGTTGATTGCACCAACTCCAAATTCACAAGTGTAGGTCGTTTTTCTAGACCGAGCATAAACCTGCGCTTGCATTATGCCAAAATAAATCGATTTCATTTAGTATTTGGGATTTGCAGGAATTCAACTTACCCTCGGTTGGGACACCCTGTATGTTAATTTAAAATTCTAAAATGACAAATCAGAATGGAGAATTGACAGACCTTTACAGTAAGGTGCCACTCGACCCTTATTCCCTATGATGAATTTCGAAATTAGGGTTGCTGGGGTAGGGGTTGATCTGAGAAGTTTCGAATTATTTCGAAAAATGCTCCCCTCGAAACAAAAATCGACGTGTCTTGGTGTTTTCGCTAATGTTACTCATTTCGGAGTTATAGGGGGGGTCAAATTTTCGTTGGAACACACTGTATATAAATCTAGGCTTTATTTTCATTTTTAATTTGTTTAAATCATTCGACATTCAATTGAGAGCAGAGAAGAGTTCACTTGTACTTATCTCGAGCAAATGGTGATGCATGAAAACTATTACTCTTTTTGGAGAGGACAAAAACAGCAGCTTTATTTTTGTAGGAGTTCAATCGTTTTCTTGAATAGCTACCAACCTCCGTTATTTTTAGAGAAGATCAATCTATTTCTTGGGTGGGCTAGGTTAGGTGACTGACTTGCTATTCCAGTAGCTAATTCCTCAATGTTTTTTCATAAATGATGCTATATTTGCCGATCTAATGCAATCATAAAAATGCATCCTGTCCCAAAATATTTGATAATTCAGCCTCGTCCGTATATTAATTCAACTGAGGAATCCTTGATTCAAAGACGGTAAATGTTTCAGATCCTTTCCTTTCAGTTGATCAATCATAAATTGCAGTTTAATTTCGAATGCGTATACTGCGCTTGTCACCTCAATTATAGTTTTTCCTTTACCTTGAAGCTCCAAGTTGATGGTATTTAAGTGCATTGTGATGTCAGTCAAAAATGCCAAATTAGTTTGCCATTTTTAATTTTTCCGCGACTCAACCACCTGACATCCATATGAAGAACTAAGTCAGTGTGTTCAGATGACTACCTATCTTCCAAATACAACAAGAGCCGCCGTAGCAAGATACGTGCACGGAAGGAATTCACAATTTCTATTACAATGCCCATAATTTCCTCCGTGTTTAAAACTTTTGAACACAAAACTAGTTGACGTATAATGCAATGCAACGAACATAATGAAGGGAAATCTTTATTAGCTCGACACAATGCCACAAAACCGTGTTTGTTTCCAGTCATTGCTGGTGCTCCATAGGTTTTACTGCAGACAATTTTTCATATTAGTGGCTTGTTTTTTACAGAATTGAAAAAAACCTCATATATATCTTCGCCTAGGGTCTTCCCCTTCAGAGGAATGAATGTCAAAAATTCTTCCAAAGCTAACATGTCACTGAATACCATCAGAATAAAAATACAAAGCTGTGAAGTGTCTGTCATATAGGTGGAATCGTCAAACTGTAAAGAAAAGTACTTACATTTGAGGATATCATGTTTAAGTTTATCTGCTATGTCCTGACTCATGACTTCAATACACCATATGACGAGATAACTGAAGTTCTCTAATGACAGACATGATTTATGTTTCATTTTTAAAATCTCCAAATAAAGTCTCATCCGATTCGATAAATGCTTCCTTTTCAACCGATCCATCTTCGAATGGTTTCTTGTGTTTCGCCTATATATGAAATATTTTAAATGACTCGATCGAAGCAGCTTTTATTTGTTTGGCTGGTCTTGTGAACATGGTTTGTTCCTTTCCCAAACAAGATATCAAAGTACATTTTGTTTTCTTAATTCACTCTGTGGTGGAAAATCCCTTTCATAGTATATATGATCCGTTTTATGATGCCTCTCTGAGTTACCACGCTCAGGTATTGCAACTGACGCACGACAAATAAGACAAATTCTCTTATACCCCACCATAAAAAAGAAAAATTCGTCGACCCAATCGTTACTAAAATGATACGTTTTATATTTCTTCGCTGCACTCATTTTATACTATTTAATAATAAACTTTGTATTGACGTATTATTGCCTTCAAGGTAGTTAGTTTGAGAATGAAACACGCGGCTTTTCTTTGACAAGTACCAATCGTTCCTTTGATAAAGCCGCCTTTCGCCGCTATCAGAATGTTATTTTATTACGTATTAAATTTTTGTAGTTTAGTTTTTCTTCTCGAGAACTTTTCAAAAAGCACTCGCGTTTGAGCACCCCTGCTTTGATTTCTTCCACCTTAAAAACCAACAGATTTCCATACAAACTCCAAACACCTATTTGATACCATTTGGAATAAAATGTTGAAAACGAAAACATGCTTGTAACCGTCTTTTAAGTTCTTACTGTTCCCATGCCGAGTTTCAAGTAGATATCGCCTGTGATTCATTTTTTGATAATCCCGAAGATTATTTTAACAGGTTAGGAAGTACTTTGTGTATATTATAGTAAAAGTTATCTGCGTATTGAATGCAGTGCCATTACTGCGTCATTGACTAACAAACATCCGAACATACGAACTCTTATATTTATAATATTAGTAGGATCGCATTCTTAGGAGCAGAATTTTGAGAGAGGTTCAATCTATACAAGTTGTCCGGAAAAATGTGCGAAATCTTTCGGATTCAGATAGAACATGAAAGAAAAACATAACAAGTTTCTATAATTTTTTTTGCTGTAGACCTTCGCTACGGAAATATGGGTCCCTAAAGAACGCCCCTGGAAATCGAGTTTTCTTGAATAACTTTTAAAATACTTTACGTAATTTAATGAAATTTAGAATGATGTCTAGTAGTTAGGACCCCTTAAAATAGTGTACTTGCAATGATATTAGCTTCTTTGTTTTACCAAACCCCGTATGATAAAGGCATTAAAAAAAGTATTCTGATAGCTTCAACCTCTACTGAAAAAAACTATTGATAAAATGAACCGTTTTCGAGCAGAAAATGAACGAACAAATGTTTCACTTTCAATAAACTATTGAAAACAAAAATCAAGTCGGTGCATTTCAGAAATTATCATAATAGCACATCGCTGACACATTGATTTATATAAATATTACTTCAATACCTATTAATTTACTGATTTTTGGGTTTCGTGGTAAATTTTATCGTGAACTTATTTGAAATATGGAATTTACTTTAATTGAGTATGCAGATATGCATCTTCTGTATGGTCTTGCCTCTTACAATACTTTAGAATGTAGAAGGTTAAATTATGAAAGATTTCCTTATCATACTATTCCAAATCAGAAGCCATTTCAACGAGTCGATCAACGTTTGAGAGAGAGCGGTGTATTATTTTAGTAAATAAGGTAATATTGACATATTATTGACTTTGTTCATCACTTTAGGAAAGTTTGAGAAAAAAGTACTGATACTGGCGTGAGAAGAACAGTACGTACGTTGTAGATGACAATCCTTCAACGAGTACTCGAAAATTACCCGCACAATTTAATACGTCGAAAACAACAGTATATGAAGTCCTTCGGGAGCAGCTGTTATACCAGTATCATTCGCAAAAAACGCACCTGGTTCCTGAAGATTTTCCTCGTAGAAGGCAGTTCTCAAATTGGCTAGTAACGAAATAATGCAACTATTCTCTTCAAAGATAGAGCAGGTTTTACAAAAAACAGTATCACAAATTTACAAAACTCACACGTATGGGCTGATGAAAATTCTAATGCCAACATTGTTGCGCATCATCAACATCAGTTCGAAAAAATTAACATCTGGGCAGGGATCATTGGAAAGTTTTTGATTGGATCATTTGTATTGTCGGCGCGATTGAATATAGAACTTTATTTTGGGTTTCTCCAGAATGCTTTCCAAGATTAACACTTGAAACCCGCTGAAACATGTACCTCATGCACGATGGAACACCACCTCATTTTAGCTTTGATGTGCGGGAACACCTGAATAACGTCTATCCAAACGATTGGATAGGTAGAAGTGGACCTATTTCCTGGCCTCCTAGATCTCATGACCTGACGTCAATTGATTTTTACCTATGCGGACACCTCAAAACCTTGGTATATTCTACGCCACTGAAATAATAGGGAGGAGTTTCTAGGGAGAATAACGTTTCATTGTGTGTTGAACCTATTTATGGAGTTTTCGTTTAATTGTTTTGAATTAGATCTTTAGGTTAGTGTGTTTTTTTTTTTCAATAGTTTATTAAAGGTGAAAAATTTTTTCGTTTATTTTTTTCTCGAAAATGGTTTATTTTATCAATAGTAAATAAATATTCCTTTTTTAGTAGATGTTCAAGTTACCAGAAAATATTTTTCTAGGTCTTTATCGTACAGAGTGTTAAAAGAATAAGCATTAAATGTAACATTTAGTCCAACCCTAGTAAACCAAGCTAAAATTATTGCAAGGATACTATTTTAAGGTGTCCTTATACTACTGGAGATCATTCTTAAATTTATTGAATTATGTAAAGTACTTTAAGAGTTATTCAAGAAAAACCGATTTCCAGAAGCGTTCTTCAAGGGTCTACATTTCCGTAAGGAGGGCTTATAGCAAAAAAAATTATAGAAATTTGTCATGTTCTTTTTTCGAGTTCTATCTGAATCCAAGAGATTTCGCACATTTTCCGGACACCCTGTATACCAAATTTCAAAGGTAAATAACTAAACACAATAGCTTGAAATGCAGGTTCTCTTTATTATTAAATTTAATGAAATCTAGATTCATATTTTCAACGTAATCAACTCTAAGTTCACTGACATTTGTATGTTAGGCGTTATTCAAGTTTATAATTTGCTAGCAGTCATCTACAATCTTCTATCCTGATGGTGAATATTTGATAATTAGTTCGGTCAAAACGCATTGAATAGACTAAATAGAATGGATCCGTTCGTAGAAACCTCCACTGAAAAGTTTGTTTACAGAGGTTCCTGACCTAGAAACAATGTTAATTATACATTAAACCTCATTTCGGTAAAACAAATGGAACAAATAGATTCCCCTGGGCGGTCAACATCCACTGTAACTGGGCTCCCAAACTATGATACTCCTCGATCTATGTATGTGCAGCTTATTTACAGAAGAAATTGAACTCCATTATTCTATGAAAAACGAGGTTTGCTTTCCTGATCTATAACGTTAAGCTTCCATTGAACTTCGAATACCAATGGTAATTCAATATTCTCATGTTTATTTACAGCTTCTTATTATCGGCTCATTTTCATAGGAATTAAAGTTATTATATATAATTATTACAGGATATGTTTTGATTATAATCATATCCAACTAATGGTATTAGTAAGAATGTTTTGTTGAATTTATATAATTCCTCCATGAATCGCTCTCATCATGATGAGTGTTTTCGTGCCAAAGGGTCATATTGTAATGGGGGATCGAGTATCTCCAGCCATTCAGATATTGTAAATGAAATTCATAAAAGTTTCCGGGATTTCAAGATGCAGGGTGATTGTTTGGGTACTTGTTTTCGGAAGAATATTTCGTCATACAAAACTCGAAAAACCGTTGATCAAAACTGATAAAATTATTCTATTTTTTGAGCTTGTCTTACTGAATAAACTCACGAAGAAAAAATAGAATTCAGCTCCGTACTCAGTGCAAACTAAACATTTTCGTAAAACGGTTAACAAAGGCTCTTTGTATATGGCTAATCTGAATTTTGTTTTCGTATTCCGGAATTATGATGCACAGCGATCCAACATGAGCGAAAAAATCATGGCACCATTTCGATTATCAACAAAATGAGCAATGGAAATTTGTATAAGGTTATACAGAAGAATTATGTGAAATACACATTTTAATTTTCCGTTCAATACGGTTCATCAGTACTTTCTTGGGAATCATTTAAATTGATGTACCGTCAATAAAATTATCACATGAGGAAACATACAAACAACATGAAAAACACTAAACATTTTTTTAACATAAACGAAAAATAAGAAACAAAAATACGGGACACAAATTCATGAATCACTGAACTCTATTTTCGAATAGTAAACCGCCGAGTTTCAAACATTTCCTGGATCATGGAAAGACATCATCGATTCTCCTACGAATTATTTGCTCGAAATTTGTCATAGGCATACAGGTCTATATTATGCGGCGTACTACTTGTTCTCTGTGAACAATATTTACTTCATACACTTAGGACTTCAAATAACTCCACAGAAAAATTTCAGATAGATGAGATCTGGTGGTATTGGCGGGAGGGAAGCATGCAACAGGCCCATCGACACTGATTCATCTATTTCCATAGTTTTGGGTCAGAAATATTCTAAGATTATTTAGGAAATATGGAATAGCGCCCTCGTGCTTGAGCCAAATTCCTCTAATATTTATGTCATCTAATAGATTTGGCGAAATATTGATCAAAAAATTAAAATACATTTCACCGGTCAATGCTCCTTGAAAGAATTTGGGTCCATAATGCATACTACACCACACAGTAACAGAACATGTATGTTGCGATCGTTTGTATCTGACTAAATAAGGGTTTTCAACTCTCCAAATGTGCTCAGTTCTACTAGTTAAGATTCCATTTCTGGTAAATTGAGCCTCGTCGATAAGTATTATCCGCATATGATAAAACACACCTGCGAAAATTATGTCGTGAAATCTCATGTCCTGACAAAAAGAGTTAAAGATATTTTTCATAAAATGGATTCAGCTTAAGCGTTTACCACTTACTTTCTTAAGTGGGACATTTGAACAGTGACTTATCTTTTTCCAGCTGATTTCTAGAGTTTGCTCTACTACGTGCAGAATGAAGCGTCGTTCATACTGTCACCAAGCAGTTCATGCATTACCATTGCAAAATCCATAACAAAATCTCATATTGGCACATTACCTATTCATTTATAAATGAGGCAAAGCTTTTTTGTCTAGATATTACAAAAAGATTTTGATACTAATTTCGAATAAATTTTATTAGGTACCTTTCTTCAGTGATCGAATCAATGAAGAAAAGCTTTAGAAACATAGAATAGCATTTTTTTTTTGAGGGATTACCTTAGGTATTCTAACGCAATTTCTGTGAATTTTTGATCTACATACGAGTTAATCGAGATTTTGTGAAAACAAGAGGTTTTCAGTTTTTCTCCTGTTTCTACTGTTATGGTTTGAGAATCTCCATTTTGATACTAAATTACTATTATAAACCTATTTAATCATGAACAGGAAATGATAAATTGTTGATACAGCTGAACAAAGTGTTCTTGAGAAACTTTGTTCAGTTTCTAATCTCATTATTTTTCGTATTTCAAATAGAAAACCCTTCAATATGACTGCAAATGAAATATAATTCCAATACTTACTCAAATGTGTTAGATATCCCTACACCAATTTTCAGTAGATTCAGAGTTAAAAATTATTTTTCACATAATCTTATCAAACTTCGGACTGAAGTTCGGAAAAATGGTCTTACTAGGAACAATATCCGAGAGATGGGTGATTTAGATACGCTCCTAAAAATGTTCGAATTTCTCCGCACGCGATTACCGTTGTCCTGAATTAAATAATGACAAAAAATTTTGAATTTTAGGCATTTTATATTTTTGATTAAATACAGGTGATGACTGCAAAGAGAAGACAATTCCTTCACATAATGAAAAATATTTGTTTACATATACATATTTTGAAGAGATACAAAAAATAGTCAATTAGTGCTTATATGCGACCAACTTCAGATATTCCATTTTCGAAGATATTATTATTATTATTATAATTAATACATGGATAAGAGTCGAGAAAACGTCAATAAGACTCAATCACAAAACTTAAATAATGCGTACTGAATACATAGTATATAAATATAAAAAAAATAATTGAAGAATTGTAAAATGATAAAAAAAAAGGAAAAGTTGAATTTCCAGGAGCAAACGAAAACTCGTCGCGAGCAGCGAAGTTGCTTCATACCATTAAGCGTCATTGCAAATCGATCAGAAACGTTTCTCATCTGCAGGCAACCTCAAATGCTGGTCATATTTATTCTTGAAGGTGTTCACAGAAATAGCAATAACCACCTCGCAAGAGAGATCATTCCAAGACGAAAATATCCGATTAGGCAGGAAGTGTTGACGCTGAATTGTTTTGAAATTTTCCTTGTACAACTTGAAACCATGTCCACGGAGTAGTTGGTGACAATTCAGCGGGAATGAAGAAGACACACCCATGGAGTGCTCAATAGGTTGTTATAAAGTCACCTCTAAGACGTCTGCATTCGAACGAAGATAGCTTGAAAATCTAAAGTCTGTCAGAGTAGCATGGCCTAGATCGGCCGAAGAGGATCCTAATAAATCTTCTCTGTATAGCTTCCAGTAATCCATGTCTTTACGAAGGATTAGGGACCAAACGGTACTTGCGAACTCGATAATGGGGCGTACATAGGAATTGTAGAGGATATTACACGTATTGACATCGCAACCCTGAAAAGAAGAAGAAGGAGATACATTCTTGAAGCCCGAGTTCGAATACTGTCAATGTGGTTAGACTGAGTTAAACCATCAAAAATCCTCACTGCGAGGTCAATGTGCGTGCGGCAGGTGGCAATAACTCTAACATCTAAGAGGTATCGCAAGCGAGGATTGTTCTTGCCTAGATGCAAGATACAGCTTTTTCGAGATTGAGGGGTAACAGCCAATCAGAACTTCATTCTGAAATCGCATCTAGATCGCCCTGAATGTCTCTGTTCAGCGGACAGCTATATATTTTGTTTTCATCAGCAAACTGTGAACATGATGACGACAAGAGAGAAGGAAGATCGGCAATGTATAGCAAGAACAACATGGGTCCCAATACCGAGCACTGAGGCACATCACTAGTGACAGGTCTGGTCAAAGATTTCGAAAATCCCATTCGGACGAAGTAGCTCCTATCAGTTAAGAAAGCTCCTATTCCAGGACAACAGATTGCCTTCGATACCAAAATGTTCCATTCAAAAAGCAAACGCCGCAATCGAACCCGGTCGAACGCACTGGAAAAATCCAAATAGATTACATCAGAAGGTGTTCCATAATTCAGCACTTTAGTCCAGTCATTGAGACAAAGAAGGATATTAGTTATGACTCACCGGCCAGGAACAAAGGCTTGCTGATTTGACGGAATTAGGTTATTGTTAGCTAGAAATCCATAGATACTGTCAGTAATAATGCGTTCACAAACCTTGGAGACTATAGACGTAAGGCTGATAGGCCGATAGTTACCAAGGGAAAGTTTGTCACCCTTTTTGAATATACGAGTAACTGATGCAGTTCGCCAAATATCAGGAAGAGTATGCGATTGAAAAAGATAGTTTGAACAATATCGATAAAGGAACAAAAACGGATGCTGTGTAGTTCTTGAGTATAGCAGAAGATAGGCCGTCAGGAACCGGAGATGAAAATGTTTTTAAATTATGAAGGTGTTCGAAAATCTCAGAACTGACTGAGACTTCTGACAAACTGAACTGGCAGCAAGGAGAAGATACTGAAGGTAGAGGGCCAGGAGGTTCAGAACTAAAAGCGGAAGCGAATGATTCTGACAAAACTTCAGCAGTTTCGAGCAGATCCCTGGTAACGGTACCAGACAAATTACGAACTTGAGGTTCTCTCACCTTTGTACACATCGACGAGCGCACGTACTTGAAGAACTTATTCCTGTTATTTGGCCGCGCAAGTTCACACTGACATTACTTTTTGGCTTGGTTAATCGAGCTGATGAGCCTGTTAGAATACGAACGATGATGAGTATAGTCCTCCTGGTTTCGACTTCATAGATACAGTTTCCACAAAGCCTTTTTGCGGCGCAACATTTCGATCAAATAAGGTTTCATCCAAGGTTTAGCAGGATCCATGTCAATCTCTTTAGTAGTAGAGCAGGAAGATATGAGGGATTCAATTTTCTCATGAAGGAGGCACCATTTCTAATCAATGTTATCATCAACAAATAGGTCCGGCCAATTGGTACTATCAACAGCCTCATTGAGTTTTTCATAATTTATTAGAGTGATAGTTTTCGATAAATGTCCTTGAATGGATTATCGGAACAAACTGAATGGTCGACTTCAAAACTACGTGATCCGATAATCCGATGGGAGAGAAATGTTGAATCGGGGTTACTAGTTCACTGTCATTGACGAAAACTAGATCAAGGAGGGATGGAGTATTTCCCAAACGAAATCGAGTAGGTTTGTCGATAATTTGTTGAAGAATGGAATTCAATGCGATATCCGCCAAGGAATATGAACTAGATCCAATTGGAGGCATTGAAGAAGTATAAATAGGCCACTTATTATCAGGGCAGTTGAAGTCACCAACAAATAAAGTATGTTTTTTGATTGAAGACGTTGCACAAAGATGGTTGAAAAGTGAATGGTCGAAGGGTAAGGATCGGGGTCGGTAAATACAACCCAAATACATACTGAAATACTGATTATAGATATCCAGGAAAATAGTGTCTTCTCCTGGTGTATCTAGTGATGAAGTAGTAAGAGTGAAAGCACTCATAATATCATCATGAACATAAACACCAACACCATCTAACCATAACCGCGTGTAGTAACACTATCTCTTCGGAAAATAGTGTAATGTCCTATTGCATGCAAATTACTTGGCTGGGATGGTTGCAATCCGGATTCGGTTATGAAAACCAGGTGGGGTTTTTGTATTTTTATTAAATCTAGAAGCTCGTTAAACTTTGAGTGAAAAGACTGAGCATTGGTATACAACAATGACCATTCACTCATTGAGGTATTAAGTTTTTTGTCGTAGTGACAGTCGTATTCGGAACAATAGTAGGAATAGATTTTATGTATTTTATTGTGACGCTGGTTTCGCCAGTGACATGTCTCCTCTTTAATTCACAAATTCACGAGTGAGATCGTTGGTAACTTTGACATTTTCAAGACAAGAGTGATTGGGCAATTTGCTTCTATTTCGAAGAAGTTTCGTCACAACAATAGGACACGAGAAAGAAACTTCTCAAAGATTCAAGGAATAGGGACCAACACGCACTATTTCGACGATTTCATTTTGTGCATTTGCGTCAAGACAGTTGATAAAGTTAGAAATAACATCGTTACCCGACAAAGCCAGCTCATTAGAGCATTTTGACGAGCAAATTATGTGACCTCTTTACTCGGTCAATAATCTCTGAAGCAGATAAATCAACATAGCCATTGCAATTGAGACTCAGGTGAAGATTGCTTATATCTACTGTTAATGAAGAAATATCGCTAGTCAGAGAGCTGTGACTCTCCTCAAGATTTTGAATTCGAGCTTAATGTTCACGAAGTTCGCTGTTGTAGTCATTTAGAGATGATTCGTGCTGATCTGATAAGGTACGACAAGCAGACATCTCGGATGCCATACTAGATTGGGCGTTTTTATAACCGATACATCAGGTGAAACTGTTTTAACTGACTCATTCAGAGATACGAGTCCAACGGACAGCTCAGAAATTTTGTTTGATAGTTCATTGAAGTGTTTCAAAGGAATAGGTTGATCCTCTGACTGGATGGGCTCTTTATCAACTGTCGCCGAAGATGAAGAATAACTATTCAGTTTGCTGCGAGTAGCGCATAGGGTAAGACGCTTTTCAATTTCATAGGCCGATATGAAAGACTGAACACAAGGAATGGGTAGGCCACGGAGCTCTGGGTTCAAATCACACAACGAAAAAATAGGAGAAAGGAGATCGCGATCGGAAGCTAAAACTTAAATACAATAACGATGTGTTACCTCTCCTGGCTCATACGTTACTAATTGACCACAAAAACAACAACAGAGACAGAAATACGATGTAGCCGAATAATAATCAGAATGGGAGATAACAATGACAGATGTATGGATTTTATATCGTAATTAAAAATACGGAATTGAACGGTATTACCGAAAAATACGAGAATAGCTTGGAGAGAAACTACTACGTATCAGAATATTATGACGTAATATCTCTCTCGAATGGGCACTAATGCAGATTAACTGACTCTCATACAAATTTTCAACAACAAATTCTAGCCCGAAACACGGAAAATAGGCAAAAGTACACAGAGCACATAAAACGCGTGTGTATGTATTCAGTGTGTACATCAATTATTTCGAGCATTTATGAATATTTTAGGTAATCAGTTAAATAATTGAGAGTGTTTTTGAATTATCAAAGGTAATTCTTTATTTCTAGTTGTTGGCTTTATTTCTCAAAATATTTCAGCTTTGCGTTCTTTCAAATTGGTTTTTCTTCCCTGACGAAGATTGTAAATTATACAACTGAAGAAATAGTAGACATAGTATTTCACCTAGGAAATAATCATGGGAACCGTTAATTGGCATCTTGAATTTATGAGGCAAGCAATCAGGAAAGAATAATTTCGTAAGTCAAGTGCACCTGCAGTTCAGAACCACGACATCAGCTGTCTGCAATTGTTGCTTACGAGAATACAAAACAAACGAAAAAAGTTCGGCAGAAGATAAAGAATAAGAAATTTGCCTGTTTGTGGAAGATAGTCCCAACATAAGCGTATCGAACTGAACCCTGAATTATAAATTTAGAAAATTTCCGAGTCAAAAACATTGAAGTAGAATAGATTTCATACATAGCATATTCAACTACTCCAAAACTTATTTAAGGTCGACTGTGGTAGAAGAATTGGTTTTCAGGAATGATACAGGATAAATTGACAGAGAATAAAAACACCTACAGATTTTTATTTCTTGTTGATGCAAGCTTATTTCAAAAAAATTGTTTCGTAAATACACCCAACCTACTAAAGTCGTGGAAACCCGCAATTGTTTGAATGAACAATTCAGCTTTTATCTGAACTAGGCTGGGGATGATACAATATTGCGAAAAGATTAACATAGGACAAACCGACGTTTAAAAGAAATGATCAAAGAACATAAAAGAGCAACAAGACAAAATTCAGTTTCATCGGCTCTGCTTCTACATAAATTGAACACAGGACACGACATCAATTTCGACGAATCCAAACAAATATGTAGTGTACAAAACCCCAGAACAGGTTTGATCCCAGAATCGATCGAGATAGAAAAAGGAAACAAATTCAACACCCGAAACGTAAAGATGATCAGTAACTTGGAAAGCCATTCTTCCAAGAATACAAGTTATGCACTAATCGACAATCGGGAGGAGAGAAGCTCCAAACAACACCACTGAACAGAATAGAACACAGCAAACCAAGAGCAGATAGCAGTTACGGTCGAGAACTCTACTGAGTACCGACGCCTGAAGATGGAAAGTGATAACTTAACTTTCCGAAACGTTATTTACAAATATATAAAGATATATATTATATATATATATATATATATATATATATATATATATATATATATATATATATATATATATATATATATATATATATATATATATATATATATATATATATAATAATAACATAATATATCTATATATATATATATATATATATATATATATATATATATATATATATATATATATATATATATATATATATATATATATATATATATATATATATAGGGGTTTACCCCGACGAGTTGCCCATATATCTGTTCATGCAATCAAACTGATTTCATGAAAAATATAAATCCACCACCCGGTAATTAATACCATTGCCAGGCAATGATTATAATTAAAACATATCCTGGAGTAATTATATATTAGGATAACGTTAAATGTTATGAGAATATATCAATCTACCAGAATATATACATACTATAGCATCATCAGACAATGATATCAATGTACCAACGAGTAGTGTCAGAGGCTTTCTCCCCGAAAAATCCAGTGTACGGACCTTAGTCAAGTAACACTGAATGTTACTCATTAATAGTTTCCTTTGTGTGAAGTGGTGAACGATCGAATAGAATACTGCTCTGAATATAAATATGACAAAATTGTCAGTTAATTATATTACATTTATATAAACAAATAAATAAAATATGAAATGAGATTCTGAGCAGTATAAACTAAAGAGAAACCTATGACTCTACCTCATTATTATTTTCGGAAAGAAACCTACGAAGAATATTACAAGATTTGATGACTGTTATCTTTTGTAACTGTTCAAACAAATTTTCTTCAGACCCAAAATCTCAATACTATTGTGAAGATTTCTAGGAATAACGCCTGTTGTAGAAATAATAATCGGTAGAATAAATATTTTCTTCATTTTCCACATTTTTTATTCTCGTCGCCAAGCATCATATATTTAGAAATTTTTTCATTGTATTTATTTTGTATATTATGTGTGTCGGGTATAGCAATATCAATTATATATGTTATTTGATTCTGTTTATCATTAAGAACGATATCTGGTCTATTGTGTTTTACAGCTCTGTTGCACAGAATTGTTTTATCAAAATAAAGTTTATATTTGTCATTTTCACAAATAATCTCAGGTTCATATTTTTGAAATTTTTTCTTTTTGGGAATTAGGTCATGTTTAATTCCTAGATTGAAGTGAATAATATTAGCGACGGCATTATGTCTTTCTAAATAATCTGTTGAAGCAAGGACTGAGCAAGATGATAATATATGAAAAACTGTTTCTGAAGAACAGAAACATCTTCGGCAAGAATCATCTATATTTTGTTTGATGATATGTTTTCTATAATTCCTTGTAAAACAACCTGGTCCTGGATCGCAATTGCCAAGCCTTCTGTTTCAGCAAACAATTCTCCAGATACTAACCATTTATTCGATGCAATTTCATCAATATAATCATTTTCAATTCTTTAGGTGCTTTCCGTGTAATTCCTTCTGCATCCAACTTTCTCTTTTAGAATTATCATCAAATATATCAAAATCTACCTTTTGCATTGTCAAGTTCAGAGGTGTAAGATTATAATCTGAAGCAACAACAATATCATGTAATTTAGACGTTCTCTGTTTATCATGAAAATGGAAACGTAGATGAAAAATTTGTTTTTATATATATATATATATATATATATATATATATATATATATATATATATATATATATATATATATATATATATATATATATGTACCATCATCAGGGACTGTAAAAGATACAAACTGTAGATAGATAGACATTAAACTAAATTAAGAATACACTTAGTTCTTCAGATATAACCACACATTTTACTTGAGTTGTCATCTTGACTGAGAGATCGAGAGCAGATCCAGATCTGTTCTACCAGCTCTGACCGTCGAGCACAATATACCAATCGATCGAGTACTTGCTCTGTAAACAATAACACTAATGGATACCTATTCTTAAATTCGATATTAACGATTGGGATGTTTTATTATCTTGACAGATCCAACTATGTATGAGTACAAGTTGCTCAAATTTTTGATATCTGTCTTTTCATTAATTAAGGAACCCAGTGATTCGTTAATATGGCTCATTTCCAAAACAGTCTGTTCTTGTATCTTTTGTGGCAGTCCAATATTTTTGGTTCCTCGTACTTCGTTACTTTTGATGATGACTTTTTTCAAAACTGAAAGATCCTACCCCATTAAAAAAACGATATAATATCATTTCTGTATTCCTTGCGGTAGTTGCAATGCAGCATACATTGGCCAAACAATATAGCATTTAGATAAGCGTCTTACTCCACACCGAAGTGACTCAACGTTGCATCCAGAGAAATGTGCTCTGGCAAGAGATGTGCATTCAAAAGGACATGTAATGAAGTACGAGGAACCAAAAATATTGAATTGCCATGCAAGATACAAGAACAGAGTGCTTTGGAAATGTGCCATGTTAACAAATCACTGGGTCCCTTAATTAATGAAAAGACAGATATGAAAAAATTGATCAACATGTACTCATACATAGTTGGATTTGTCAAGATAATAAAACATCCCATTCGTTAATATCGAATTTAATAATAGGTGTCCATTAGTGTTATTGTGTACAGAGCAAGTACTCGGTCGATTGGTCTATTGTGCTCGACGGTCAGAACAGGCAGAACAGATCTGGATCAGTTCTCGATCTCTCAGTCAAGATGACAACTCAAGTAAAATGTGTGTTATATATATATATATATATATATATATATATATATATATATATATATATATATATATATATATATATATATATATATATATATATATATATATATATATATATATATATATATATATATATATATATATATATATATATATATATATATATATATATATATATATATATATATATATATATATGATATTGCTGGAATCTATATATATATATATATATATATATATATATATATATATATATATATATATATACAGTGTGTTCCAACGAAAATTTGACCCCCCCTATAACTCCGAAATGAGTAACATTAGCGAAAAACACCAAGACACGTCGATTTTTGTTTCGAGGGGGAGCATTTTTCGAAATAATTCGAAACTTCTCAGATCAACCCCCTACCTCCAGCAACCCTAACTTTGAAATTCATCATAGGGAATAAGGGTCGAGTGGCACCTTACTGAAAAGGTCTGTCAATTCTCCACCTTGATTTGTCATTTTTAGAATTTTAAATTAACATACAGGGTGTCCAAACCAAGGGTGAAGTTGAATTCTAAATCCCAAATACTAAATGAAATAGATTTATTTTGGCATAATGCAAGCGCAGGTTTATGCTCGGTCTAGAAAAACGACCTACACTTGTGAATTTGGAGTTGGTGCAATCAACCCCTATGTCCCGAAGCAGGAACATTGAAAATCAAATAACTTTTGAAACTGGTTCATTTCGGTATACGAGAACATGTTTGATCCGAGAATAGGACTTTCTTGTGTGGTTATAGAATTTTGCAATCAACCCCTTCCATTCAGCATCCCCAACTTGAAAATCATACAAATAATTCAAGTGGCATATCTTCAGAAAGGTTTTTGAATTCCAGAATGATTAAAGCATTTCATTCAGTTCGGCTCTCCATACAGGATGTCGCTTTCGAAAAATTCAATATCGTCATTTGAAATTATCAACTAAAATTAATTCGAAACTGTTGAAAGTATTGGGGTACGATGTGTTGAGCATCAATTACGAAGAAATAAAGCTGATTTCTGCATTGAAAATGTTCACATTTTTTCATTTCCATCTGGCGTGCAGTCATCTGTTATTTCTCATTTTGCAATGAAATATTATTATTTTCAGATCAATTCCTCATTATTGTTGTTGTTCGTCAGTTGAAATTAATCTGAAAATGGTTTATTCCACTGAGGAAAGGGTCGAAATTGTATCGACGTATTTTCGAAATAACAGTTGTGCCAAAGAAACGGCAAGGATATTCGATAGGAACCATCCTGAAAGAAAAAGGAGTCAGTCACCAGTACGTTAAATATTTGGTTGACAAATTCCTAGCTACGGGTTCGGTGGCAAACAAAAACATGAAGTGGCATGTCCTGTCAGAAATGAGGCAACGGAAGTGGCAGTAGTGGGTCATCTACAAATGGAGAATACTACTTCGATCAGAAAACTATCTCGTCTGACTGGTGTATCAGCTACAACTGTCCATAGAATCGTGAAACATCACAAATTTCACCCCTACAAGGTAAAATTAGTGCATGAAATAAACGAAGATGATCCAGATCGTCGTTTACAGTTTTGTGAAAATCTAAGTGAAAACCTAAACGCTAATCCAAATTTTCTGAATAACATCTGTTTTTCTGATGAAAGCACCTTTATGCTCAGTGGTGAAGTGAATAGACATAATTGTCGATATTGGGACACACAGAATCCTCATTGGTTTAGAGAGGCCCACACGCAAAGGCCTCAGAAGTTGAACGTTTGGGCAGGAATTTTGGCAATCATCTAGTTGGGCCTTTCTTTGTTGAGGGTAATCTGAATGGAAATGGCTACCTACAGTTGTTAGAGGAACACATACATCCTAGATTGACAGAAAGTTTACAGAACGATCCAACTCTTTCTGAGGACGAAATGCGTTTTCAACAAGACGGTGCTCCTCCGCATTATGATGCTCGGGTGCGCCAATATTTAGACGAAAATTTCCCAGGAAGGTGGATTGGTAGAAGAGGACCTGTTGAGTGGCCAGCCAGGTCACCAGATTTAAATCCTGGATTTTTTTTGTGGGGCCATCTAAAATCTAAAGTTTATGCCACAAGACCAGAAAACCTGGAGGAGCTGCGGATGAGGATTATCACAGAATGCCGACTTTTGACTCCTGAAGTTTTCGCTAATGTGAGAAGAGAGTTCGAAAATCGTCTGTATAACTGTATGGAGGTGGGCGGAGGTCATTTTGAACAATTGTTGTGATAGTCAAGTTAGTTTTTGTTTTCAATTGAATACAAGTTCAATAAATCTCGTTTTCCTGTTTAGATGAGCATCCAATCAGTTTCTCCATCATCCCCTCATCCTGATCCTCACGCCAGAAAACCTCGATTGCCAAACTGAAACCAATGCCTCAGTGATTCAGAAAATAGAAAAATCTTTCTGGAACTTTGCCACTCAACCTGTAATTACTTGTATGATTTTTGAGTTGGGGATGCTGAATGGAAGAGATTGATTGCAAAAATTCCATATTCACGCAAGAGAGTCTTATTCTCGAATCAAACATAAACATGTTCTCGTATTATACCGAAATGAACCAGTTTCAAAAAGTTATTTGGGTTTTCAGTGTTCCTGCTCCGGGACACCCTGTATGCTGATTCTGAATTTCGAAAATACCAAATTCGAAGAAAAATTGAAATACCTTTCCAACGAGGTGCCACTTGACCTATTTTCGATCGAATGATTTTTGAGTTGGGGATGCTGGAAATAGGGGTTGATTGCACCAACTCCAAATTCACAAGTGTAGGTCGTTTTCTAGACCGAGCATAAGCCTGCGCTTGCATTATGCCAAAATAAATCGATTTCATTTAGTATTTGGGATTTGCAGGAATTCAACTTTACCCTCGGTTGGGACACCCTGTATGGTTATTTAAAATTCTAAAAATGACAAATCAGAATGGAGAATTGACAGACCTTTACAGTAAGGTGCCACTCGACCCTTATTCCTAATGATGAATTTCGAAATTAGGGTTGCTGGGGGTAGGGGGTTGATCTGACAAGTTTCGAATTATTTCGAAAAATGCTCCCCCTCGAAACAAAAATCGACGTGTCTTGGTGTTTTTCGCTAATGTTACTCATTTCGGAGTTATAGGGGGGGTCAAA
The DNA here is from genome assembly GCA_013387265.2 of Cryptolaemus montrouzieri. NCBI lineage: Eukaryota > Metazoa > Arthropoda > Insecta > Coleoptera > Coccinellidae > Cryptolaemus > Cryptolaemus montrouzieri. Next base: position 80,146,775 of record JABFTP020000185.1, read on the forward strand.
TTTTCGTTGGAACACACTGTATAACATTAGAATGGTACGACAAGGATATTTTTGATATATTTGACGGGGGTACTAAGTCGAACGCGAAGCAAACACTGTCGTATCATTCTTTACTGGGAACATTTCGCCGCATTTTCAGGGCCCTAATAGGGAACCTCTGGATAAGACCAGAACTCAGAAATTTTCGTCATCCAGTAAGCTTAAATCACATACTCAAAATTTCAAGTCTGTAGGTAATTTACTTCCAAACACTCACTCAATTACTGACTCACTCAAGACCATCAGAATAGAACTAGTACTTCCCATAAACTCAGAGAGCTGAAATTTGGTACGGAGTTAGGGTTTATTGGCAACACAAAGGGAAAGCTATAAAAAACTAGGATAATCGAAGATCTTGAGTACCTGGTGACCCTGATTAGAAAACACAACAGCCCAACTCGACCCTTATTCCCTATGATGAATTTCGAAATTAGGGTTGCTGGGGGTAGGGGGTTGATCTGACAAGTTTCGAATTATTTCGAAAAATGCTCCCCCTCGAAACAAAAATCGACGTGTCTTGGTGTTTTTCGCTAATGTTACTCATTTCGGAGTTATAGGGGTCAAATTTTCGTTGGAACACACTGTATATATATATATATATATATATATATATATATATATATATATATATATATATATATATATATATATATATATATATGGAGGCTATCAATAATGCTATACGTTTCATCTTTTATAGCATGTCCAATATTTCGACAAAATTTGCATCATCTTCAGGGAACTGAAAAGGTAAGAACATTTTCTGTTACTTGGGCTGTGACAATTTTCAAGTCAAAAAATATAATATTACATATATTCTGTAAGGATTGCAGGGGGGAAAACATAGGCCACACAAACCAACACCTGGAAAAACGTATCACACAACACAAAAGTGACGCACGCCTGCATCCAGAAAAATGTGCCTTGGCCAAACATTTACATTGCAAGAACTATACAATGGATTTTGATGGTGTCCGCATTTTAGATGCAAACAATAAAGAGAAAAATAGGAAGTTTCTTGAGATGTGCTACATCATTACCTCCAAATATGAAACAATCAACGAGAAGCAAGTGCCTAAATAACATCTATTTGTACAGTTTTAAATTTGATGATGTGAACCAACTTCAACAATATTGAAATTAGTGTGAAATGGGCCCAATAAATCACACCAACTCTGCAAAGAAGAAGAAGAGGAAGAACGTTTCTGGTTAGTTTCGAAACAACAGTGTACTACTATATTATAACAGAAACAGAAATATTTTGAAAAACGCAATCAGATCGAACCAACCCGAAACAAAAGAAAAAGGATGATAATAATATAGTCAGTTCACTCCACCACCTCTCCAAGAGTCCAACACATTCTAAAAGGCATTCACGCCTGGCGCGTCAACTATAGCCTCTGGTAGACCGTTCCATAAACCAAACACTCTGTTCGAAATAATGTGCTCCCGACATGACTGCCTAAAACTTTCCCTACTTAACTTCTGATTATGGCCACGACGTCCAAATTAAGGTGAAGAAGATTTCCGAGATCAGCACCGAATAGCGAATGGAGAGCACGATAGGTTATTATTAGGTTCCTCTAGAGCGACGATCGGCGAATGAGGGTAATAGTTTTAAAACCAAGGTTATTTGATCTGACTTGACGAACGGTGGTTGATAATTAATATTGGAAACAAGATGAGTGTTATTGACCAGCACGAAATCAAAAAAAGATGGATTCTAGCCAGTTTTAAATAGGATAGGTCCTTCAACGAGCTGCAGAAAGTCGGAATCAAGCATAATGTCAACAAAAGGCGAGATGCCGAGCTATAAGTTTTACCGCCCTCTAAAGGCCACTGTGAGTCTGGCAAATTGAAATCGCCTGCCACATAAAGATTTTTTCGTAAGGTCGATAGTACAACGAGATACTGGATCACATTTCTATCATCCGAATACGGGCGAGGCCTGTTGATACACCCGACAGTCAACGTTGAACCACACTCTTCAGAAATACCAAAAAAAATATAATCAATTCCCGGAACGTCGGCAGAGAAGGATGCGACAACAAACCCATCAATGATCTCGTTCCCAACATACATCAACGCGCCACCATGTCCTACAGTTGTTTCATTGTCCCTACGATAAATATAATATTCCGGCAATGCTACCATATTATCAGTAAATTCTGGGTGCAACCAAGACTCGGCAAAAAGAATGAGGATAGGCTTGTACGTATCGCCGTGGGATAAAATATAGTACTTTGAACTCACACATTGATTATTATTATCGACTATGGAGAAATTTTTTCATGATGGATTATTTCTAATGACTTTTATATATATATATATATATATATATATATATATATATATATATATATATATATATATATATATATATAAATATATGACAATTTTATCATATTATATATTTAAAGCAGTATTCTATTCGATCGTTCATCACTTCACACAAAAAATAACTATGAATGAGTAACATTCAGTGTTACTTGACTGAGGTCCGTTCACTGGATTCTTCCGGAGAGAAAGCATCTGACACTACTCGTTGGTACATTGAAGTCATTGTCTGATCATGCTTTAGTTTGTATATATTATGGTAGATTGATATATTCTCATAACCTTTAATGTTTTCCTAATATATAATGATTCCAAGGTATGTTTTGATTATAATCGTTGTCTAAATTTTTTCATGAAATCAGTTTGATATATGGGCAACTCGTCGGGATTAAAACCTTTTTTTTATCCTATATGCAAGCATATAGAATATTTATGCGACATGCATAATAAACTTTACATAATTGTAAAGGCACATTTAAATTTCTCCTACAGTGACTCCAATGTCTCATCTCTATAGTAGATCACCATGCTATCAGCAAAACAGACAGTTTCGCCATTTTGGGGTAAGTTCAAAATATCCCAAGTGTAAATACAAAACCGGATGAGGCCGATGACACTTCCTTGCGGCACCGCACAGCATGAATCTGGAGCTTTCGATCCAGTTCACCACGACAATTTGCTTCCTCTTCCTCTCATTCGATTGATTATTCATAAGGTAAATTAATTTTCAAACACCGTGTCTGAATTTGATGTTCTGAATAAAAATAAAATATTAAATGATTGATGTTCTTCAAACCCATGTAGAACACGCATTCAAAAGTTGCTGATCATACTTGCCTTGATCATACAACTTTAGTCAGTTGAGGTTTTTCATGTAGGATTAATCACAAAACAGTGCCTATGAAGTTTTATGGAATCAAGGGAACATTTGATTGATAGGACCTCATGGAGTTGTGAAAATGTCAAGAATACGATGGCACTGAAGAGCGATCCAATGGAAACATTATTGAGAGTGCTAGGAAATGCATAGAGAAAAGTTGGGGCGACTGATTTTAATTCACTTCTGCAAAATCCAGGTAGATAAGTTCGTATTCCTGAAAATCTCATGTTTGATGTTTGATATTTCTTATTTTGAATGCAATCCCTAGAACTAATTTCTCTTCAATTCGATGGAGAAAAATGTATTATTCACTTTAAGCGAATGAACGAAATTGTTCAGGATGATTTGAAAGTATCAAGAAAATATTCTTTTAGCTGAAAATAAATTAACGTTAGAATTAATTAACCAAAACTCCTATTTCGTTGAAAAGGCTTACCGAAGTGGATATAATAATGAAACTTTATGGGAGTTGATTCAGACGTTTCAGAATTATATGGCATGGAAAATTTTCCACTTTTACACAAAACAATCAGTATATTCGGGAAGTGTCGGCATAGGTGAAAACAAAATATCATTTCCACAAGGTCTTCATCCTCATTTGAAATATTTTTGTCTCCTGCTGAATAACGCTATATAATTTATGAGACAAATACATATTTTGCATTGAATCTATTTTGTTTGTCAATATATAAAATATTAATTTACTTAATCTGTGCATTTATCGAACGGCCAAATTCTACTACAAATTTTGTTCGAAGGAGGAAAAACCTTTTTAGCTGATATGGAAAAGCAAAACGGAACAAATATTCGCCCAACCTAATCGTGGAAACAGAGTATATTTCGATGTAACCAACTGTAGTTTGCATACGTCTGTGTTGAAAGAAAATAGCCTGAATCGAAATTATATATATGGATACATTCTGCTATCATATTTTCACTGGATATTTTCTTGGCTTGAATATTTCACTAATATATCGATTTACCCATAATAATGAAATTCATGAGAGCGAATTCATGTGCTGGCTGAATAGGGAAGCTATGGATTCATTCTGAGTTGAAAACGATAAGCTCGAAGGAGGTAATTCATATTCGTAAAATATTGCGGCAATACCTCAACTATAATTTTCATTTTGCATTTCAAACTATAGGGATATATAGATCTCGATTCTACACATCTTTATAGAATATAGTTCTCTATATGGAAGTACACACGAACTTGTTAGTTTATTACACAGCATAATGGAACGATGGAACGACAGTATACAATTTTGTTCTTATAAGGACTCTATATACTTGTCTGTCCTTTTGTGATAACTTTCAATATTCAACCCCAGAAGGGATAAAACATGTTTTCGACGTTCGAATTGAGTCATTCATAGGTCGAGAATAGGTAATGATTCACAAATCTGTAAACATAATTTTTGAACCAAACGAATTGTTCGGGAATTCCTCATCTACTGTTCTTTACGGAGACGAAAAAAATTTTGGACTTATCACAATAATCAAATTCAACAGCTTGTTCTTGTTCTTCATTTTTTCACCTCGTGATTTGTTTGACACCTGTCGGAAATATTGTGTCATCGACATTTTTCTTGAAGCGATATATAGCGCGAAATTCAAAATTTGAACGCTCTTGTTCAACTTCATACGTTCTTTGATTTTTGTGCAGCTTCGTATTAGGGATTCAGAATAGCGATCGTTCTATTTGCAATGGTTCAAAACCATAATTACACCGATCTCTCGCATCTATTTGGAATTGTAGTTACATGGTATTTTGAATTGAATCTCTCAAGTTCAGAATACATTTTTCATTATATTATTTTATTTATTCACTCATTCATTATATTTTGAAATTTCCAAACCCTGTTTCTACCTCTACAGGTACATACGGCTCAAGAGCATAGAAGTGGAGAGGGTTGAAATTTTTCAAATCAGCATACTTCGGGTATTAACCAAATATTTAACAATATCAAACACCGAATAATGACGAAATTGAAAATTAAACATGAAGTTTGAAACTGAATAGAGAATTTTGAGAGTTCAACTCCTAAAATCATAAAAAGAATTAGAATAATCAAAGATCAAATTTCGAATTAAGTGATGCAAATGTTTAGGAAGTGATTATTCCGTATTTAATGAACACAAGAAAAGAAATTTTGCACATAAAAAGTTCGTATTTACAGCGAGTAATTACATTTCCTTTTCAAATATTTTCGAGTGATAGAATGATGTCATATCAGTGAATCATCTGTCTCAAGCTGGATAACATTGTAAAGCTCATCAAGATGTCATGAAGAGGACAAAAACGCGTTTCAAAGCAAATGGACTAAGGGCAATGACAAAGGTTGAGGGTGTTAAAGAAGTATCACTTCCGCCGAAGACCAGTACATGGATATATGGTCGAAGAGAAGTTGCAGTTTTTCGGCATGACGTATCAACGAAGTTTATAGAAATATAACTGAAACAGCCATATAGCTAAATAGTGAGAATATGTTTGCATGGCCAGCAGATCCTCCTGATATGAATTGCATGAAACAAGTCTGATATTCAGTGTTATTTATTCGATTTTATAGTTTTGAAAACTACAAACCAGGATTGATTGTTATTGTGGATTGAATTGAAATAAAGTTGTATGATATAGTTGTTAAAATAAATATTGAATAGTTTAGAATTTGCACACGGACCAGATGATTCTTCAATCTATTTAGGATTGTTGGATAATGTTTTGAACTTTGAATTTCCAGAGGAAGGTTTTTGACGCAAAAGCTGATTGATATAGAGCTGAAAGTCTTGTCTCTCCTACAGTGATATTCATGTGATGCAATGTTTTTTTTGTTATTTTGTATATTTTCGAGGTTATAAGAACTGTTGTTTGCAAAATCCACTATCAGGTTATGATTGATGTATAGGATGTTTCTTTTTCGCTCGCATGAATGCGGCCTTCATTTGATATTAACTGAATTCAGCTCTAAGGACCTTAGATCGTAGATATCGCAATTCTAGGTAGAATTTTCCTCCTTATATTTTTCTATTCTTCTATTTCCTCAGTGATGAAATTTTCATGAACATCAATCATATTCTCCAGCGCATTGTATCTCTGTTAGACAGGACCGACGGCTTTACATCTCCTCCGAAAGATGGGTACTCAAGCGATTCCCAGAATCCGAAAAACCGCACCGATTTTGTGAGGACTGAACCCAGGTAACTCTGCGCAGAAGACGAGCATCATATGTTCTACGCTACCGAGCCGGCTAGCGCATTGTATTAGATACGAGCCTTGCGATAAATTCATATCGCATTATAAACATCACCATGCGGCATTCTAGATGTTTTTTGTCACCAGGTAATTTATCGGCACCTGTTATCAGGGAAAACATGATTTCAAATCGAAATATTGTTTGTGATTTTATAATTAAATTGACGGATTGGAACTTGGAAAACTATAAATTTACAAAGACACCTATTAACAATGATATCTACAAAACTTTATTAAAAAATTCTTCGTAATTGGGAGTATTTTCTCAACTTATTTTATACGTGTTTGGTAATTTAGGTCGAGCTAAGTACAGTACAACTTCACTAAACCGGACACTCGCTATATCAGGCACTCCAGTAACTCGGTCACGCGACTCATTCAGGTATTTTGAGAATTTTACCTCTATAATCCGGGTACGTCCGCGCTGGATGATACAAACAATTATAATTTTCCTGTCTGTAGTTGTATGTATGTACTTTTACTATCTAAAATTGGCGAGTATCGTTCTATAGTTGCATTTTGGATTTCAATCTCGCCGGTGGTGTGCATAATGACTTCAAACCAGAGAAATCATAAAACGCTCACACTAGCAGAGAAATAATAAATAATAGATTTTATAGATGATGGAATGAGTACTCGTCGAATAGCAGCAAAGTTCACTTTTCCAAAATCAACAGTGTTTGACATAAAAAAGAACAAGGTCAAAATAAGGAGATTTATATCCAAATCGTATCAAGGAACAGGTAGAAATTAGGGATGCACTGAACAAGAGTTTTCACAAGAAGCCGAGTACCGAGCTCTTGGCCGAACAAAACTACTGCATGCCGGGAGCTACACTGGCCCAACCGGGCCCTTGGTACATCCCTAGTAGGAATATTATTTTAAACACAAACCAATTTCGTCAGACATATTGAGAACAAAAGCCAAACAGTTTCATGAATAAATCACAGGAAAAAAAGGTAAAGATTTTCTGGCATATTCGGGTTGGTTAGACAAATTCAAGCTTAGACATGGAATTCGTTTCTCGAAAGGAAACATTTCTATCGGTGAACAGATGAAATTAAGCAAAGAGCAGGTGTATAATGCTTATGAATCAGCTATTTTTTAAAGATGTTTACCAGACACAACTTGGGTTCATCAAGGGGAAAAATCAGCACCAGATAGAAAAGTGTCAAAAGACCGCTTAAAATTCATACCATGCTGCAACGCGGCTGGAACTCACCAATTACCCTTACTAGTCTTGGGAAGAGCGGCAAATCCACGAGCTTTCAAAAACGAAAGTTCACTACCAGCTGTCTACAAAGCATCTACCAAAGGCTGGATGACCAGACCATTATTTAGTGAATAGTTTGAACATCTGTTTTCCCAAGGTGAAATTTTTTTTAACTGAGAATAACAATCTCTAAAGCTCTAAGTTCGTAGACAATGCATCATTGCACCCACCTGAAGAAGAGGTTAATACTGATCGTTTATCGTTTTTTTTATGTTTTTTCCACCCAACTGTACTGCTGTCCTCCAACCTATGGTTCAGAATTTAATTCAAAACACTAGAGTGCCGTAAAGAAAATGCCTTCCTAATCATATCATTTCGCATGAAGGTGAAGAGATAACTTCCATTTTGGAGCAGTATAATTAGAAAGATGCCGTGCACAATCTTGCCCAATCTTTTGAAACATATTGCCGAATCATTAAAGGTCATCGATCAAGAAAATGGCATAACCATTGAGAATATTACCAACTGGGTTGTGAGGGACAAAGAGTTAGTTATCTATTTGACTGAAGAAGAGCTTATACAGGATGTTTTAGGAAGGAATATTGAAAACGTAGAGGAATCTTCTGACTCAGAGGATGGTTTATTCAGTATGGTAAAAGTGAAAAATGCAGATAATGTCAATGCGTTCTTCATGATTATCAAATGGGCCGACCAGAAAAATCTTCCCATAGAAGATATATTGCTCCTGAATAGGCTCAAGGAAAAATCAGATGGCAGCATCGAGAAAGGTTCAGAGTAAAATCGATGGATATTTTGAACGTCATAAGGAAAAGCATGTTGTTTATGTACACCAGCTTATATTTAAATTCTATATATTCTATGAGGAAAGATTATAATGAATGAAAATTCTATAATTTGATTCTGTTTTATGATAGAAACTATTTTTTGTTTAACTTTTCGATATTTTTATAATAAACTCGACTTTAACAGATTTTGAGTTGTTTCTATTTTGAAAATAAAACAAATTCAAGTCACTTCAGAAATTCGGGCATTTCGATATTCCGGGCATACGCCGGAACGATATTTGCCCGGACTAGTGAAGTTGTACTGTATTAACGTATTTAAACGCGTTCATAACTACGATACAATTGTCGAGATAATTTTCCATTTTTCGATACCCTACTTCCTAGCTTGGAGCAGTTGTTCTATAAATATGGGGAAATATTCGCTGAAATTTCATGAATATTCTAAATAGTTAAATGCCAATAATTGATGTTAGTCTTATGGGCTTTCGTACGGGGCCCACTAGCTATTCAGGCATCAAAGGAGCAAAGCAGTTGGGGTACTTGTATTCGTTTCACTGAATTGAAAAGAGATAAAAACAAAACGAAACGAACAATCTCTTCAGATCTTGGAAACCGACGTCCCTATCCTCTTCGTTTCATCCGGTACGGCTAAGAAGAAGAAGGCTCCTCTTATGTGATCTTACAAAATATTAGCACTATATTCAGCATCAAAACATTTTCAATAAGGTGAATTTTTCATGTAAATTAATATCTTACAATTAGCATGGACATTCTCTGTCAATGTTTATCTCTGGATCGAAAGGCGTATTCATCTGAGAAAATAACTAATCTACTGAGTGAGATATTTTCATAACATGAATTTGCTTCAGTATTTTATTTCATCTCATATAAGAAATATAAAAATTTAATATCAAATAATATTATAATTTCAGAACAGAAAAGAACCATTGTGATTAATTATTTTGAAGAAACAATCTATACATATGATATTCAGGACAGCTCTAACATAAAATAACTATTTCCATTTCAGTGCACTTGTAATATTCTCTAGAAACCTGCTTTTTCTTGTTTTAATTGATGATTTATCTTCTTCACAATGTTTTTATGATTTTTTGCTAACCTTTTCATTTGACGTCTTCTTCATAGAGGTCCATTAAAAATAACTGGTTTGCTTTATCGAATTCAGAATAACGGTATTCAGCTGACTATACATTATCATACACACTAAATTTGTAAGGAAAATTTTAGCCTAATCGTTTGGGGATAATTTGTCTTAACAAATTGGTGGTGATATATGCAATTATTAGCATGAGAGTCGACAAGACTTTTGAGTTTGTTGAATAACTATATTTTATCTGGGAAAATATCGATAAAGAATCAGAAAGCAGAACCAATCGAAAATATAAGATTTCATGCAAATTATTAACATATTTTCAGGGAAACGCAAAATGAATCAGCAGCATGAAAAGTGATATATGGTTCTGGTTTTGTTAAGTGAAATTTATACAGATATACTTTGAAAGCAAAACCTTATCTGAATACAAATGTTCACCTGAACATATTAAACAAAAGCTCAGAATGTTTGTGAAAATAACTATTCAGATAAACCTCAGAAATAAAACTTGGTTCAAATTAAAAAATTATTTCAAATCGTTGAGATGATTTCCGAATATTTCTAAATGAATTAACAGCAAGGAAGTAGAGAAAAAATTTCGTTTCTTCATATATCGGGAGTTTTCAGGAAAAAACTAAAACTTTTGAACGGGTGATTTTGGAAAGCAAAACCTGATTGGATTACAAAATTTCAACCAACTTGAAATACGCGAATTAAATTTATATAATTATAAACAGGAACTGTTCATTTGAATATATGGTCAGTAACTGAGACAGCCCGCCGGAAAACCTTGCAAAATTTCGAATTCTATAAATTTATAATTACTCTCTGAATACATATTATTTTTTCAACAGTTATCATCCACATCTATGCCAAACCAATCACTGTTCTAGAAAAATTTTGAATTCCTTCATAAATATTTACAAGGTATTGAAAGAATGTTTGTTCTTTTGCTTTTTCTACAAATAATCTATCAGATGTAAATCTTTCAGAAAATAAGTTTAACATCAAAAAAAAAAAGCTGGAAAATCAGAAACTTACCTTCTTTCTTTAGTTCACAAATATCTCTGCCATTTATCAGGCGATTTCATGAATTTTAAATTCTTTCGTGTTTTTGAATTAACCGAGTTGAAGGAGAGCTTTCTTTCTATTAATTTATAGGATAAAATGTGAATCGTTATTCATTTTGGAATTCATTTTTTTCTCGATCATGAAAATCGAATGAACGGGTCTCTATACTGAGCTAGCATATTTCCGATTTTGACCAAATGAACAAAATAATTCCATACGGATCTCGCTTTTGAAGAAGCGATCATAAATTGAGTCCACTGATCCGCATAATATGGGTTCGGACAAAACGGTCTGTCGGTAATGCCGATACAACTGTATATGTATAACTATCCTTATATATTGTATACAAGAATCTCTGTATGCGATGTGTCCGATGCGGGTCTACGGAAGCTTACGTGCAATTATTGTCTTCAGTGTGGTTTATCGTGAGACAATTTTGAGAGAGTCCGAGTGTTGCTCTAAGAGCAACTTCTTTATGAAATCTAACAGAGAGTGTGACTTCGTCACGGTGGAGAACGCAGAACAACCACAATTGATGCTCACCTCCATTTATTATCTTACTGCTCGAAAAAACCTCTTCTGCCAGTGGAGCTCAGATGAATAATGTTGTAGGAGTTTCACAGAGGGTGAAAGTTTCCAATCGCCAAGTGCGCAGGAGATTAGAGAAGTGTAACCTCCGAGATAGAAGAGCTATGTCAAACTGTGAACTAAAAAGACAGGACAACATAACGGGAAGAAGGGCTAAGTTGATTTTGGAGGTTTTTGAAGGCAGCAGATGTTTCTTTTCGAATAAATTAAATTCATCTTGTACTAAAATGATGAGCGCAACTTGTGTTCAAGGAGAATAATAGAACTTATGTGTTGCCGAATATAGACGCTTGGGTAGCACTTGTAGGTAGAGGACGATCCATTAGAGTTATACAACTGATTCTCAAACAATGACAGCAAGCGTATAAGCGATCGAGATGTGGTTGTATTATTATTTTCGTGGATGACAATGCTCGTCTATATAGAGCGTACATAGCTTATGTCATTTTGAATCGTACTGATGTTACTCAGATAATTTGAACGTTTCAATCACCAGATCTCAACCTGATGAAGCATATATGGTCGCATATTTATTTCCAGCCTTTCACAGAGAATACCATCCACTCACCCTAGACTAATTGGAAAACGTTGTCTCCAAAGGCTGGGAGTTGATGTCTCGAGATTTTGAAAGAAATCTGGTAAGAGGCATGCTTCAAAGATGCGAAGTTGTCATAAGAGAAAATGATAGCGAGAAGAACTCTCCTTGGTGACTAACTCTGAGGTTATGTGGAAATATGCTCATCTAAAATGAAGTTAGTGAGTACAGAATCAAATCAAATTTTATTTGTACTGACATAATTGCTTATAACTTAAAATCCATTGATTTATTTTTTGATACGTCGAAAGATCTGCTCCTAATATTTCTTCACGATGAAAAAATTTTGGAAATTCCATCAGAAAATAAAATTCAGAATAACGTGAATTTTTGCAGAATAATCGATAACTTTTACCGAATGAAAATTTTCAAGAAGGTTTTTCGTTTATCGGTTTTTCAAAAATTTAAACAAATTCAGAATTATGATATCTAAATGAATTCAATATATCAATTAAACGAAAAACTATATCTGCATATTCAAAATTAGCAATTTAGCCTGATAATCAGAAATTTTTTCGAGAACAGGTGAATTTCTTCTGACAGATATTTGTAATATTTTTCGAAATGCTTATAAACAATATAGTGAACTAGATGTAGTGCACTATAATGGCTTCAGGCCTTTACATTGATTCTATTTTGAAAATGAGTAATGAGGAATTGGAATTACTCCCAGACATCACTCATCCAAGATATCTATCCCAACATCATGAAGCAATATCACTTGGTCCCATGGACCCAGTACCACCTGAAGCAAATTGGAAATTTAATAACTTAATGACAAAGTTTGATAAAACATTTCTTTATTCAATATAAAGCTTTAATACAAGCAGTTGCACTAGGTTCACAGGTTGATAGTAGTCATAAACACTAAAATTTAGGCAATCATGTCATTGAATAATAGCTCATTTTCAATGTTGAACTGACACAAATCAGTGAGAATCCAATATCGATAGAAATGTTTATTTTGAATATATCTAGAGTTATTTTGTATAACTTTAGTTATATTTTCATCAAAAGAAAAATTTGGAACGAATCCCATTTCTAATATTCAGATACTGATAGAATAATTCACCATTTTCTTGTTGAAAATATCAATGAATCTATATAAGAAATCGACACATCAAGTGACCCATAAAATAATATTTCACAAAACTTTCAGTGAACTTTTAAAAAGTTAAAGGTTTAATAAAGTTGAGAAATGTTGTTGTCGTAGTAGTTTATTATTCTCAATTCCAGAATGTATAGCTTAACAATTCAATATTGCACTAAAGGTAGAGAAACGGTGAGAAAAGAATAAGAAAATGAAGGTGAAGATGGAAAAGAAATTGAGATTGCTTAGAATAATTTGGGAATGGTTTAGAAAGCTGAAGTCATTCGGTCTCAGGTTTTCAACTTTTAAGGATTATTATATGTGCTTGTTTGACTATAAAGATATATCAACTGCTCAATATCCTATATTTTCTGAGGAGCATGAAGTTTCTTCCATGAACGAAAAGTCACACTATCTAAACATGGCCATAGGAGAATTGTAAACTCCCTCTCCATATTGATTCACATCCATGATGCTATCACTAAATAATTGAAAATTTCAGTTTTTCAATCGAAAACAACTCACTTTGTGTCAATACATGAATACATTTCAATATAAGTATTGAATCTCGAAATTCATGAATTTATTCTCTTTTTTCAGGTATCAACCATGAAAAGATGAACGAAATAGATCAGATTGAAGAAATATTCTCCACTGAAGATAGCTGAACTGAGATAACTGCACAATAATTGAGAAAGGATTATAAACTACGAAAGTTATGATGGAATTTATGACCTAACATTTTAAGAATTGCATATATTACCGTTGGTTAGATTCAATACTACAAGAAGGACAATGACGGAATTCAAAAACCAACATAGCCAAGCTGTTCAACTATCATTTTTGCATGTTATAATCCTCAAATACTAGGTTTTATTCCGAATTGGGATGCTTGGTTCCTTTTTTTTCACACTTAATATAGTACACTAAATATAGTGTACCATTAGTGTCTGCAAAGACCTTTACTGAATAATAGCAGTACAAGCTAACATAAGCCAATCTAGACTGGTATCAAACACACACTTGCATTAGGTTCATCATAGAGAGATTTCGGAATGCAAAATAGTACGACAACTCTTCATCTTCATTTCACAAAAACTCACTTCAAGGTTAGGTAAGGTTAGATTAAAGAGTATCTGTCATCACCATCTGGATGGTATAAGGGTGTCAGCCGGTTACCTATACTACTAATTTAAAATAACAGGGATATTCGCGACATACTATATATATATATATATATATATATATATATATATATATATATATATATATATATATATATATATATATATATATATATATATATATATATATATATATATATATATATATATATATATATATATATATATATATATATATATCATATATATTCCCTAACGAGTTGCCTATATATCTGTTCATGCAATCAAACTGATTTCATGAAAAATATAAATCCACCACCCGGCAATTAATACCATTGCCAGGCAATGATTATAATCATAACATTTCCTGGGATAATTATATATTAGGATAACGTTAAATGTTATGAGAATATATCAATCTACAAGAATAAATACGAACTATAGCATCATGAGACAATGATATCAATGTACCAACGAGTAGTGGCAGAGGATTTCTCCCCGGAAAAATCCAGTGTACGGACCTTAGTCAAGTAATACTCAATGTTACTCATTAATAGTTTCCTTTTTGTGAAATGGTGAACGATCGAATAGAATACTGCTCTGAATATAAATATGACAAAATTGTCAGTTAATTATATTACATTTATCCAAACATATAAATAAAATATTAAATGAGATTCTGAGCAGTATAAACTAAAGAGAAAACCTACGACTCTACCTCATTATTTTTTCGGAAAGAAACGTACGAAGAATATTACAAGATTTGATGACTGTCATTTATTGTAACTGTTCAAACAAATTTTTCTTCAGACCCAAAATCTCAATACTTTTATGAAGATTCCTAAGAATAACACCTGTTGTGGAAATAATAATCGGCAGAATGAAAATTTCTTTCATTTTCCACATTTTTTAATCTCGTCGCCAAGCATCATATATTTAGAAATTTTTTCATTGTATTTATTTTGTATATTATGTGTGTCGGGTATAGCAATATCAATTATATATGTTATTTGATTCTTTTATCAGTGAGAATGATATCTGGTCTATTGTGTTTTTCAGCTCTGTTGCAAAGAATTGTTTTATCAAAATAAAGTTTATATTTGTCATTTTCACAAATAATCTCAGGTTCATATTTGTAAACTTTTTTTTTTGGGAATTAGGTCATGTTTAATTCCTAGATTAAAATGAATAATATTAGCAACGGCATTATGTCTTCCTAAATAATCTGTTAAAGCAAGGACTGAGCAAGATGATAATATATGAAAAACTGTTTCTGAAGAACAGAAACATCTACGACAAGAATCATCTTTATTTTGTTTGATGATGTGTTTTCCATAATTCCTCGTGAAAACAGCCTGATCCTGGATCGCAATTGCCAAGCCTTCTGTTTCAGCAAACAATTCTCCAGATACTAACCATTCATTCGATGCGATTTCATCAATATAATCATTCTTCAATTCTTTAGGGTGCTTTCCGTGTAATTCCTTCTGCATCCAACTTTCTCTTTTGAAATTATCATCAAATATATCAAAATCTATCTTTTGCATTGTCAAGTTCAGAGGTGTTAGATTATAATCTGAAGCAACAACAATATCATGTTATTTAGACGTTCTCTGTTCATCATAAAAATGGGAACGTAGATGAAAATTCTGTTTACTATGACGATTATTCAAATCAGTTAATCCACGACCTCCAAGATGTCTAGGTAGTGTAACTCTCTGAACAGCTGACTTTGGGTGGTGCTTATGATATTTACAAAGCATTTTCCTCGTTTGACATTGTAATTCATTTAGATCAGTTTTAGACCATTTAATAATTCCAAAAGAAGATGTAAGAATAGGAACAGCATAGGAGTTGATAGCTCTGAAAAGGTTTTTACTAGTTAAATGACTCTTGATGATAATTCTAAGTCTTTTGTAATATGAACTTCTAATATTATCTTTAGTGCTGCTATGGTTAATTGTCTTCTCTTGACAAAATCCAAGATATTTATATGTATCTCCTTGATGCATTTGCTCGATTTCGATATTGGAAATCTTTATATAATCAGAGGTGATCTTTCCTTTTTCAATAGAAAGATTTTTACATTTTGGAAGCCCAAATTTCATATGAATATCATTGGAATAGTTGAAAGTAATCTCAAGTAGACTTTTTAAATGAGATCTGGTTCCGGCATATAATTTAATATCATCTAAATAAATTAAGTGACTTAATTTGAATTCAGTTGATAGACTTTATTTTGAAGCCGAAACTAGTAGCATTCAATTCATGAGATAATGGATTAAGGCAAATACAAAACCAAAGAGCACTTAAAGAATCACCTTGAAGAATGCCTCTTTTGATTGGAATTACTTCGGATTTTAACGATTGTTTTGAAATATTTAAATGAAGATTGGTTCTCCAATTTTTCATTACAAATTCAAGAAAAAGACGAAGTGTCTTATCAATTTTATAAATTTCCAAAATTTCTAGAAGCCATGAATGTGGAGAACTATCAAAAGCCTTTTGGTAATCAATGAAGGCTGTATGAATATTTCTCTTCTTAGTTTGAGCTTGCTTCAAAGCAACAGAAACAATTACAAGTTGCTCTTTAGTACCAAGGTGTTTTTTTCTACATCCTTTTTGTTGTTCGGAAAGAATATTATAATTCTCCAAATGTGCATAAATTTTTGGGTAATACATGCAGTTAGAATTTTATTTATTGTTGGAAGGCAAGTAATTGGTCTATATTGAGACGGATCAATAGTATTATCACTTTTCGGTTTTGAATAAGTAATTCCTTGTGTGAAAAATAAAGGAGTAGCTGAGGGTTCTTTATTATAAATGAAAAATATTCAGCCAATTTTTCATGAACGCAAGAGAATTTCTTGAACCAAAAGTTATGAATACCATCAACACCTGGAGATTTCCAATTTTTTGTGTGTTTAATAACTGATGTTATATCTTCGTTTGAAAATTTTTCAAATAGCATGCATTCTATTTTAGAAAATCGAGACCTCTCATTTAAAATCCAATTTGCATTGGATTTGTGTTGCCTTGGCACTGCCCAAATTTAAGACCAATAATCAGTTAGAATATCAATTTTAGGAACTCCATTTCCAGAAATATTTTCATTTGAACCTGAAATAACTTTGTATAAATGTTTTCATTATTTTTGAATAGTTTGTTTTGGAATTTTCTATCTGAATTTATTTTATATTCACGTAGTATAATGGAGTATACCGAAAGTTTTTGTCTTAAAGATCGATGTATTCTATCAGTTGTCTATTACTTATCTCATTATTTTTATGGGTTTTATATTTGAGGAATATTTTTCCAATATGTGCCATAAGTTTTTTGATCGATTACCTCTGGAATATTGAGTCAATCTTCCTAAATCACATCTGATACAAGAAATTTTACCTTCTAATCTTTTTTGCCATGAAGGTTTTTCTTGATATTATAATTAGATCCAAAATTTTCTAATTTGTATCCAGAATGTTTAACTACTGTAATAGCGGCACAAAATATAATCAGATGAAGTGAATAAATATTCATTACTTTAACAAGTTGCTTTGGAAGAATATTCTCACTAAGCTCGTTTATACAATCGAAAATTTTCTTCGAATAATGAATTTTAGGAAGTTTAGGTCTTATAGTTGGGTTAATATTTTCAAATGAATTCATTTGATTGAGTAATAAATTTTCGATATCTTTCTTATCAGTATTTTCAGACGAATTTTCTGATTTATTTTCGATGCTTTTTATGAATGGGACTAGGTTTTCATATGACATTTCAGAATTTAAATGTTCTTCTTGTTGAATTTTGTTTTTAATTGATTTTAATTCAGATTCAGATATAAAGTTTCTATTTTCAATATACCGTCTTTGATTCGTAATGCTTTGTTCTGAAATACAGCAATTGGGGAATTTTTCTTTTAACATATTATATAGTTTAGACATGTACCCTTTTCTATTTGTTCCATTATTCGTTATTCTGTAATAACAAAACATAATGAATTTATTCATTTCATAAGTCCATTTCATGCGTCTTATTTTTTATTTGATTTGTGAAGATCTTAATTAGGTGATGAAGATATGATAAGATTAGAGGAACAAGGTGATTCTACATGATTATGATAACAGTTATCAAATCTTTTGTTGTTTGAAGAATAGACAGAACAAGTAGAAATGTCAGATCCCTTAGATTTACTTCGTGTATGATATGAATGTATAGTTGTTAAAATATCATTCCTACCTTCATTCAAGTTGTTTACCTTATCATCATATTCATAATCAACGGGCCCAGAAATAATCTTCTTTGCAACGTTACCTGAATCAGATGATATGAAAGTGTGAGAATCAGAAGGTCCTGCATCTAAACGATCTTGAGTGCAGATTTTGAAGTTCTTCGATAAGAATTATCTATTATATGAATCGCAAGGATATTTAGGAGGATTATATTCATCATCAGAGTCATATTCATATGAAAAATTAATTTTTGGAATTCGAAAATTTGACAGTGGTCGATAATATATTTTATAAAACGTTTTCCTGAAAAATGAATTAATAAAGGTAGGAAATTTTATATATATATATATATATATATATATATATATATATATATATATATATATATATATATATATATATATATATATATATATATATATATATATATATATATATATATATATATATATATATATATATATATATATATATATATATATATATATATATATATATATATATATATATAATAATAATGGTAAGTCACGTATTTCGTTTGATGATCTGAATCCTAATTTTTTTCTCTCATTTATGAAAAGCACGTGTTGAAACCCTGAAATTCACCTCTATATTTCTTCCTGTTGTATCAATGACTTTTTTCATGAAAAATACTGCCTTCGAAACCCGGTAAATATTCACTAAAAATTTTTTCGATTAGATTGCAAAAATACGCAAATTGAGAGCAGAAAATATACATACGAAGTAAGTACTTATGAAGTACTCGTGGAACTCTGAATTTTGCGAAATTTTTGTGGAGTCAACATTTATTACTAATTTATATAAGATATGCAAGTTAAGTATAAATATTTCATAAGCTTCTCTATTCCTCTTCAAATTAAAAATAAAAATCTGTCTTTACTTCATTATTGATAAATATTATCCTCTGAAATATTCATTGAAGTAGTCAACAGCACCCATGAATTTCGATTCATGAAATTGAAGTTTCATGTAGAAGAACTATAGGCATAAAATTAACCAACATTTTCTCTATTACCGTCTATGCATGCTTTGAAGATGAATATTATCGGATGACCCCATTCATTTATTAAATTATTAAATCAAGTTACACTCACCGATGACCGTGAGGTTATATCTGAAGCTCCTGGTTTGAGCATTCCGGAAGTCCACCCGGCACCGATACACTCCCTCGTCGTGTCGGCGGATGTCGTCAATGACGAGTTGTGCCGGCTCGGAGACAGTGCGGAAGTAGGCCCTAGTTCCGAACACTTCCGGTGCGGACCAGTGTCTCGCCTGGGATAACGGTTTGCCGCGGACGTCGAAGCTGAAACAATGGAAGCATTGTAAGCTCTATTGTCGCTGTATGGTCAGTAGTTCATTTGGTGAACAAAAGGAATTATATATAGCAGGGCGCCTCCTTTATGTGCTATTCAGTTCTGAATTTAATCTGTGAAACATAAATAAATTATTACAGGGGGGATCGGACTTATTGTCGATAGTGTATAATTTTTTTGCATATTCATCTGACTTACTGCCAAAATTTTGATAAAATTGGGAATATTCCCAAAAAATATTTCAATAATTTGTTAAAATCAAATTTCGATACAAACCTTATTATTTGCGAAGACCCAATAGTTATTATTGAATTAATTTGCGAGAATTAGGGCTTGAACACAAAAAGTCAATTTTCGATGACTTTCCAATATATCGTGAGAAAATCAAACAGTCAATATAAAAATTAACAAATCCTTGGACCATTTTCTACCTCCAATGACATAATTCAATGTTTGTCTACGAGATCTTATATCTTCCATTGCGAAATCATCTTTCTGAATTTTTCGAATATTTAAGTTATAGATGATATGAAAGATCTACTAAAGAACGTTTGTCTACGAGATCTTCTATCTTCCATTGCGAAATCATCTTTCTGAATTTTTCGAATGTTTAAGTTATAGATGATATGAAAGGTCTACTAAAGAACGTTTTTGTAATATATATATATATATATATATATATATATATATATATATATATATATATATATATATATATATATATATATATATATATATATATATATATATATAATTTTTAACTGATATGGTGAATCAATATTTTGTCGTTACCTAGTATTAATTCACTCATAAATATTCATAATGAAAAAGTAGTATCGAAATTCATCATATGCATATTTATATTTTACTCCGAGTTTAAACTACTCGTAATGATCTGAAATTATGAAATTCTCTGATTGAATAAAGAACATTCCTGCTAAATAAGACTTTCGAAGTAGTTTGAAGTTGAGGATATTGATTTTCAATGAAACTGAATTATAAAAACATTAGAAAAGTGACTTCAACTCCTTATATATTTTAGAAGCAATTAACCTTCACAGACAAGAGGAGCATATAATTTTCTTCAGGTAACCAATTCTTTACTTTGACTGAAGTATTATTGATAAGTTGGACAAATCAAAAGTTTTTGGATTCTGCAAAAAGCAAGTAATATAGAAATTGTTCGGAATCAAAAATTCATTTTAAAATATTGAAAGTACTCTATAAGGGATAATCTGAGGAAACCGAAATCCGTAGCGTTCGAGTCTTACTATTCTTGAATTCCTATTGTAAGGAAGTCCAAAGAATTCCATATGATGATATATATATATATATATATATATATATATATATATATATATATATATATATATATATATATATATATATATATATATATATATATATATATATATATATATATATATATATATATATATATATATATATATATATATATATATATATATATATATATATATATGTACGAATAAACTCATACCACGCAATAATAATGAAAATTCATATATTGATTGGGATTCATTAATTTTGAAATGATAATCATTATTTGCAATAATACCTCCTATCAGTTTGACAGACGTCGAAGAAATCATTTTATACTGAGTATCTTTTGAATATTGAGTTGAGTATTCGTTGTATGAATAAAGGAGAAGCTAGCTTTTATCTTGAGGCTCATAATATTTTCATTTCTACAGTTAAATATACCAACCGACAACTATAACACTGTTATCTAATATTTGATAATATTCTTGGTTCTGTGTGTGGTTTTGCTTCCTACCAGACAAAAATGGACCAACTCCAGGGACCATATTCTAGGAGCTCCCTGTTGATACACATATAGCTCCACTCAGACATATTCACCGTTGACCACTTAGCTAAAGTGCTGCTTGCAAGTGCAAATCTAACCTCACCTAACCCTCTGCTTCCAAAAAAACTGACAAGTCGGTTAATAAAAATCATTGCAGATAACCAAGCTGAACTGAATGCATTAGCATCCATGAATTGCAAGACACTTTTGGTGCAGGAACGCCCTTACACCCTAGCCAAACTGGGAGCTAGAAACAGGCTTCGCCTGATATGGGACCTAGGTAATGGAGCGTGGCTAAGGAATTCCCTTGAAGACTGCAAGGACGGAAAATAATCGGTGGTAGATCCTGAAGATACGTGAACACTGGCGGAGCCTTCTTACATGGCTCAGATAGTCTCGGCTTGCCTTTAGTGGACCTTCTGATGCGAGAGCCTAGTCTTGACTCAAAATTTCCTAGCTAGACTTCCACTGCGATATTTAGTGGGATCTGTTACCTCAGTAGTCGCATAGATAAGTGGGGATTGATTGAGAATTCTGCTGATCGTGCGAGGAGGAGGAAATCAACACATCTTGTGCGAATACTAATCTGGGGGACAGAATCAGGTTTGACAATGTTGGATCTCACAAACTGACTGACCTTACTAAGCATTCAGTACAGAACATCGATCTTATATAAAAAGAATAGAGCATGGACGTAAAATTTAAGGTAGAGAAATCATTGCATCGCAAATTTCAATTCAAATCTATCTATGAACTCACTCATGATGCTTTAAATTCTGGCGTCTATTATTGTCGGTTGGTACGAAAGGATATTCATTAGTAACACCATGTTCTTCTCTTTTATGTCATTCTATTACCAATGGATGATCTTTGATCCGTTGAGCGACATTTAAGTGTTTAATTTTGCGTGACAGTCACATTTTAACGTAAGCTTTCTTCCCATGCGCAACTTATGCAGAACGGCCTGTGTATATATCTACGCATATCTAACTATAAAATCATGACTGTTGATTTTGCAGAGGAAGTTCCTTGTTTATCTTGGTTGAACATTCAACAGGCGTTTTCATTAATTTCAGAAATCTACAAAGGTGGTGAAACATATGAATTTTTGTGCATATTCAATAACCATAGTCCGATGAAAAATTCAAGGGTATAGGGTGTTACGAATCAATGTCCCCACGACAGGTAGCGCATTCGTTGTTTCAGAAAATTGAATCGAGTACTGATTTTTTTTTGGCGATTTTGCGAACATCTTCTTCTTTAACTTTCCATTCTGCAGGTGAGAGGTGGAATATTTCGAATTCATATAATCACAATCTTTTTTCTTCCCAGAATAGTTTTATTGTTTTTATAAAATAGCGAATATAACTGACAGTTTTATATTGAATTATTCTTATAAGCTCCAGACGGAAAAACGTGTATCCAAAGGCACTGTAATGAAAAGATAAATCTGAAACGAGTCTTTGAAATGTTTTTCCCGATGAAAACGAACATATTTCAATGACAACGTAAATTGAATCCTATCATAACGTGTTTCCTAGTTTTTTCTTCTGTCTGGGATCGCAGCATCGTGCGACGCGTGTACTGATACAATATAAAAATATGTTAATTCTTGCTCAGAATACAGAAGTTCACCGGATAAAGTTTGATGATTTCAGTTGACAAATTGTAGAATTCAATTATCATTCCAGATTATTGATCAGAAAAATTATAAATTGTAGACTTCACAACCACATTTATTTTATAATTCTAACAACTTTATCTGATACCCATCATTCGCCAAATCAATGAGATCCAAGTCTTGTTGAATTGTTATCTTCGGCGCCTTTGCCATCATAATTTATTTGAATTGAAAAAACACAAAATGCCACATTTAGCTCTTAAATTATTTTCTAGAAAATTGACAGTTCTTTGTGCATTTTGCATTTTATCCTCAGCCAAATTCTATACTGCACAGCAAGGCGAACAAAAGGGTGGTTTCAACCCTCTTGCATCCCTCGGAATATCCAGCAGAGATACGTGTTCCCGTATTTGGCAACGAAAAAAAATTTAACTAAGGTTTTTTTCGAATGTTTTCATTCACCCAAGAAGTGAATGATTTCGAAAGATTCAGAAAATTTTAGGAAAAATTGAGAAGAAAAATTTCTAAAATTATATCTAATCTAACCCTGGACCTACTGAATAATAGGTGTTATATGTAATACAATTTAGGAGATTGATAGTTGCGAGCAATCCTCTCATACATAGTACACACACCACACATATTGTAGCATCACCTGGTACTCTGAATTCCACAATCGATCAAGCAGCTCCATCGCAGTTTCTTTGTCAACATATGTTTTTGGACATACAGGAAAAAGATCTTATCTATGTAGTAACATTTGTTATCATAGGATCTCAAGCACGCCTGAAACAATAATGAGTATATTTGACTATCAATTCAATTTCTCTTCAGTTTTCACGGTAAATTCATGCAAGTTTTCTGTGTTTTTTGTTGATTTTCGAAACTTTGAATTCATTGTTATGGCTGCTGAACGTCGTGGACGCTATTTGAGTGATCATGAAGTGGAAAGAATTGTAACACTTCCAGAGGAGGGGCAAAGCCAACATTACATGGCTAGCTTGTTGAATGTTAACCAAAGCACTATTTCAAGAGCAATTAATCGGTACCACGAAACAGAGGAATATGGAAAAGAAGGGTCGGAAAGGGAAGAAATCGAATAACAACACCAGTTGATGATCGTTGGCTTCGTTTAACTGCACTAAGAGTTCAGCACTGTATGGCTAGAATGCTACGAAATGAATTTGCACATTCCAGAAATGTGCATATTCCATTGTAGACTGTTAGGAAAATGCTCAGAAAAGACGATATCAGACCAAGGGTGGCTTCTACTGGCCCGCGTCTCACCTGAGAGCATCGAGTTGAAATACTTCACTTTGCGAGGGAACATGCAAATTGGGGTATTCCAGAATGGTCGAATGTTTTCTTTTTCGACCATTCCAGGTTCTGTCTAGTAGCAAATGATAGACGCATGCCTATAAACAGACGACTTGGGAAAGGTATCAGCGATGTAATATCCGGCAAAGCGAAAACTTCGGAGGTGGCTCAGTAATGGTGTGGGAAGGCATTTCTTTCCATGGTTGAACTGAGTTAGTCCTGGAGAATAATGGAAGAATGAAAGCGGCCAGATACATCGCAGATATTCTTGAACCTCATCCTGTACCCTTTCCCGAAAACTTCATTTATATGCATGATAATTCTCGGCCTCATGCAGCTAGAGTAGTTACAAAATTTCTGCAAAATGCCGAAATTGACATTTTAAGATGGCCAGCCAGAAATCTCGACTTGAATCCCATAGAACATGTTTGGGACAACATGGTATGGCAAATTCAGCAACTTAGGATGCCTTCTACAACACTCCATCAACTGAAAAATCTGCTTCCTAAAATTTGGAACCCAGTGACACAAGAGTACATCCAAATTTTGTTTGAGGGGCTTCCGAGACGCATACTGTCAGTAATTAGGGCCAGGGGAGGAAACACTCGATTTTGAAAATGATTATTAACCATTCGATGCTAGTTGGTTGGTCTCTTCGTGAATGTTTGAAGATGGTAAAATTTTTTGATTTTTCATTAACTCGAAAATTGTTGATATTTTCCATCATAAACTCATCTCTTTTGGATGATATCTTCTTATTTTACACTTCTGACCAACCTAAAAGTTTAAATTGTATTATCGAAAAAAGTAGGGTGATGCAATGTTTGTGGGAAGTGTAATAATATTTTTAATCCCAACAGAGTATTGCTTATTCTATCAAGGAACAACTCAAGGAACTGAAGACCATTGGTGTACCCAAAACCGCTTAGCTTTCGGTTGATCCCAATAGATAGTTTCTACGAGATGAACTATTCCTCGACAATGCTGGGATCTAGAGTCCCTGAAAT
The DNA here is from genome assembly GCA_013387265.2 of Cryptolaemus montrouzieri. Taxonomy (NCBI): domain Eukaryota; kingdom Metazoa; phylum Arthropoda; class Insecta; order Coleoptera; family Coccinellidae; genus Cryptolaemus; species Cryptolaemus montrouzieri. The sequence continues at coordinate 80,172,225 of JABFTP020000185.1, forward strand.
ATATATATATATATATATATATATATATATATATATATATATATATATATATATATATATATATATATATATATATATATATATATATATATATATATATATATATATATATATATATATATATATTCCACTAAAGGAACCAAAAACTTATTCAAAAGTGCAATTTAAGTAAGAGATCTGTATATCTTGCTCCATTTTCGAAAAACACAACCATGGTCCAAAACGATAACACAGATTTAGTCTCAACGTCTTTATTCAATTGAATAAATACTACTTCCGCAAATGTGAAACATAACAGATGAGTTTTCAGTTTAGGCAGTGAATCAAATCTCAGTGAATTTATAAATTGTGGTTTCTTAATCAAGACCTCCAAGGAACTACAATTCGATACCTTGTCAATAAGTTGGAGAGTTTTTGCCTATCTATTACTATCATCTTCGATTACTCTCAGTTCAATACAGCTATGAAGATAGTCAAGGTTACTATGGCGTTCGAATTCTAACAATATATGCTCTCACAAGTAGTTATCAAAGGACAGAGTAGAAGAGCAGCAGTTACTACAGAGAAATTCTCAATGTATGTCAGTTTGAATGCAAGCTAAACTGTTACAAATTATCAGAAACGAAATGCACCATAACTCCTTAAATAATTCCCAGAACTCCCAAAAGAATTAAAATGAAGACATGACTCACCAACACCTAATCCCACCAATGTATGACCGCAGCAATGCACTAATTAGTATTAAAACACATCAACAGTACGCAATGAATATGAATAACTGAGGACAAATTTTAAATCACTTCCAACATCATCGAAATGCAAGTAGCATTTCAGATTTCTAAAAGAGGCCAACGTATACTTTTTACGATCTCCATCTCAAACGCGCCAACCTGTATATTCCTCATCTCGTATGAAAAATCTGCCGAAATATATCAAAAGATTTTATTTGGGGTACATCTTTTAACGTACAATCCCCTGAGAGGAGGCGATCCAAATTCTCAAAATTAAATAGCGCAAAGGAGTCTAGTGATATCTGGTTTAAAAACTCTTCGAAGTTTCGTTACATTGTATGAGAAAAGCAATATTAAATAATCTTTTCCGCAAAAAATATTTTTCAGCTCAAACAAGCCAACTTGAATATTTAGGCTATTTCATTGAGAAAGGGTATATTCACTTAGCTCGAGGTTTAAGATAAGGAAAGTGAGTTTTGTTGTGATGTGTTTTGAGAGACCTTTTTCAAATCTAAAATATGCCTACAATATTTTGTTTTATCATGTTTTCAAGTAAAAAATTGGAATTAAATGATTTCAAACTAAATTTCCGAATTTTCCATACCATTATCTTGACTTGAAAACGGTCTCTAATATGGTACAGTATATTTGGAGTAGCTTGACGACACTCATCTACATTTCGCCGACGTAGATCGTCCAAATTCTTATTTCAGAAAAGCTTACTGAAATTTCGGATTGAGGATATATTTACAAATAAAAGTTCAGAGGATTCAGGTCAGAAGATTAGGCAGGCTACTGTATAGGACCTGCTCCATCATACCCATGATCAGGATATTGTAAATTCAGGTATTGGCAAATGAAGCGGAGTAGTGAGGCAGACTTTCTCCTTGATGGAAATGCAAATGTGTAAGTACTTTTATCAATAGATCAATCGCATTTCCATCATTTAAATATTAACGTCGCCATATGAATTGAGTGTAAAAGTGCATTTGTCAGAAAGTCAAACGTTGAAGAAATGCGGGTTATTGTTGATACGCTCAGGTATCATGTCAGAAAACTATTGGCTTTGATCCAAATCATCATCAATTAACTTATGAATTGGTTCCGTTTCGTACGAATAAAACTTACATTTCTGTAAAATACTGAACACGTTAGATTGGCTAACACGGGAAGCTGCAGAAATTTGTCCTACAGATTGCGTGTTTAGCATAAGTTTGAGATGATCAAATACTTCCACAGCTATTGCTTTTTGCTTCACCATCCAACGGATGCCCTTTTATCCATTTTTGAACTCGTTTCACTAATTTGTGATACCTATTCCATAATTTACTTATGGCGAACGTTACGTTCAAGGCGGCTTTGTTTGCATATTCTAGCACCCACTCGGACACAATTTTGATTTTGAAGATAAAGGCTTAATTTCAATGTATACAACATAATTATATTTCATTGAAGGAATGTTTTCATTGGGTTGATCAATAACCTGAATGAATTAAGACATAATGTGATTCTTTTCGAATATCATATTCAATCATCATCAACTGTGAATGATGAATTACTCCTCCGACGAAAAGTATATTCCTGGAATGGAATCTGATCATAAGAGCAATCATCAGTGTATTTGGAACAAAGTGATAAATTATATGTATACCAATGTTTCATTTATGAAAACATTCCACCGCCAATTGCGGAATAAAGATATTGTATTTGATAGTTTAAAATCTACCTAAAATAAAGCGTCAGAATTTCTTTGAGTTTGCCGATTTCAGATGAAATCTCATAAACGGTTCTGAGATATTGATATACGTGATAAGGCTTTAGACGTTTCAAGTTAGAATTTTTTCTGTAAAAGTGAGATATGCGATGCCTAACCACAACATAGGGAGAGAGGAACTGAAGGTATTCCTGTGATAAACTCGACGTTTCTAAAGGACCCTCGCTTTTCAAGAAATTGTCCCGAATAAACAGTAAGGTTTTTACCGCATGAAACGAAGGATGAAGGACGCTATCGTGCTCCAGTTTCATTCTAACTAAAGGGTGTTTCATTAAAGCGGCAGATGTTAAAAGTAAAAAAACCGAGCCAGTCCGGTCTGACTCGCGTACTGAGGATTTCGTACAAACTTCTTCCATTACGAGAATCGACTCTAGAAGATTTTTTTCCAGTTTTGCCGAAGTATCTTTCAAGTTCCTCTCCAAAATCATTCTAGGATACATTTAATTACAAAATTAGTATACGGATTGTCCACAATTGTATGTGCCGGCAGACGTTGTTTGAAGAAATATAAAAACATGAAATATATTCCACAAATGATATATTGTCAATTCTTTAAGATAGCAAACTGATTCGAACTGCCCCATTTCAGGATTATTGATTATAATGAATGATGATTTAAGTAGAAGTAAAACTAGACTTTGTTATTATTGATGATTTTCCATCCTCGTGACTCATTAACAATCAACGTATGTTTCAAATACGGTCAAGAAAAGATAAAAATTCACTATAAAAAGCAAAGGTATGTTTACACTCTCATCAAATACATTTTTTGAGTGATATTGTTATTCTTCCGGTGAATCTTAAATGTCTCGTTCATATTTTGCTAATGAGTTGCTTATTTTCGATAAGCCATTACGCGAGAAATTTATTCGGTTCCTTAAGACAAGAACAATAATATTGCCTCAAAAAATAAGGTTAGCACAAATGTAGAAAGTAGCTTATATTTTCAAGGCTAGTATCATCGGTAAATATAAATGTGGGATATCATAAGTGTGCATGAGTTCTCTCGGTTGGAAGTAGATAAAACTTAAACTAGATGTCGATAATGAACACATTATTAGTATTTAACAGTTTCCGCTTTTGTGCATATGAAACTCTTATATATTTCATTAGTATTTTACAGTTTCCACTTTTGTACATATGAAACTCTCATAATTATAACTATGTATTGAACTCAATTTTACCAATAACTGCGCTCACAATATTTGTGCTCTAAACTATCGATATTGAGTTTACACTACTGACCTGAAACTCGTATTTGTTTGATCATATCTCGATTTTGGATACTCGAACTAGTATATGCTAGAAGCATGAAAGGGACAAAGAACTACGTCGTTTGAATTTGGGAGGCTTTCACTTGGTAAAATTCCACTATCAATAATAAAAAACAAGTACTGTGTTTTAAGGAATTTTACTTAATAATTGCGAATGAATTTCGTCTGAAGAAGCCACGGTGTAGTGAAACGCGTTACGAATCGCAATTATTAAGTAAAATTCCTTAAAACACAGTACTTGTTTTTAAACTACTTCGTTACTGATTATTGATATCAATTCTCTCCTCCCGCAAGCATTCTTGGGGAACTCCGTTCAATAAAAATCAACATGAACTCAATTATATTAAAATGTGGAAAAGCAGGTTCTGAAATGTTCATCAATTGTAGCCATCTGTTGAAGTTGGATCGTTATCGCCTCGATCCAATGAATTATTTATAGTTAACTCTTTGTGAGCAGTACAATCAATCCTCTTGTAGAGAAAAATCTTCCTAGCTTCTCAAATTCCAGAATAAATATTGTATTGTTTCAATCACAACTCAAATCATAACATTCATAAAAACATAAACATAAATGAATGAAATTTGAATGGAATATATGACCTCCTTCAGCTATCCCATGTGCCCATATTATTATTATTATTATTGTTGTTTTGTTTGTATGCCCTTCTGTTTCTGATAGTGTGTAAGTATTGTGTACAGTATTCATGTGCATACAGATATTTTGTGAGTATATTACTTTGATTTTAAATAGTAAAAAAAAACTAAACACTCACCACAGGTATATAAACCTTTGTGAGTACCTATTGGATCTTTATTATGTGGAAAATTCGATGTTATTTTATTAACCAGAATTAAATTGAGACGGAGAGTGTTTGAACAATAGGTTGTAATCATATGCAATAAAGATATATTATCATTATTATAATCTAACCCATCGATCGAATGGACCAAATCGTTACTTTTTGAAAACTACCTCACAATGTTATCCTTCAGAACAGTATTAGCTGTGAAATTTTTTATCTTATTTAAATTTCATGTTTTTTTACCAAATAATGATCGTGGTTCAACACCATCATGGAAAATAAACGCTACTGTAAAATGAGGATGTCAGAGGCTCCAGTTAGGGAAAGAGATTGAAAGTTCGCCGACCTTTATCACTGATAGCCTGATTCCAGTTGTAGTACAATGAATATTGATAGTTCGATAACGCTTGCTATTCCTATTACAAAAAACCCTATGCAAAAGTGTTACTTGTTTAGTTCATGAAATATCTTAGTTCTTAACTTGAAAATTATCGATTTCTTGCTTATTGAAAATTGATATATCACGAGAACGGCGTGAGTTACCAAACTAATGAAAGATGTTTTGACAAACAAGAAAACATGCGGGATATAGAGTGCATCTTTTTTCTACCTCCCATTTCGAAACGAAGAAACATTGAAAACTACGTTTTTTCGAATTATGACCCATATTTTCTTCCATTCATTAGATTTGCCGTGAAAAACTGAATGAAGTTCCCCATACCCTATTCCTCAGATTTCAAGTTTTAAAGTTATGGCGAAAAACCGAATTTTACATACATATCTGAAATTGGCAAAGGCGGCTTTGATTTCTGCACGTGCATAGACAGCTCCCAGAACATTAACAGATAACTGTCCTTTATATTCGATAGGATTCAAGACACCCCATTTTTTTGGAATCACCACAAGGTTTCTCATAGCATATGGATCGATTTGTTTTCACTGTGATGGTGAGTGGGTAACTGCCACCCTTCTAATGTGTCTTGGCGATTTCAACCCATTAGCTTAGGCATACGGTTTGGGGGCATTGTCAAAATGTTGTATGATACTACATCAGTCAAAATTCCTGAGCTTTTCGCCATTACTGTTTACGACAGGTGCATTGCCGTTTTATATAATCAGTAATCACTTCACAGTTCTCCTTCCGGTAGTATATGAAGGTGATGAAGGTTAAAAAAGGCTTCCAGCGCAATGATTGGTATAGTATGGAATGCCTTTTTGATAGCGTGACAAGACTGTCTCTTCAAGCTAGTGAGTTTCAGTTGGTCAATTGCCTGATGACTCTTTTTCCACCACACTACTGAGGATCTTTTGAATTATAACCATAGTATACAAATCTAATGAATCGAAAGAAAATATGGGATACAATTCGAAAAAAAGTAGTTTTCAATGTTTCTTCGTTTCGAAATGTAAGGTGGAAAAAAGATGCACCCTGTATACTGACTGAGATTCAGTTGGATATGAGCTATGTCCCGCATGTTTTCCTGTTTACCAAAACATCTTTCATTAGTTTGGTAACTCACGCCGTTCTCGTGATATATCAATTTTCGATAAGGAAGAAATCGATAATTTTCAAGTAAAACTAGTATATATCATGAACGAAGTAAGCTAGACTTATGTGTTAGGTGTTATCGAACCAGTCATCAATATACATAATGTTCTATATCAAATAACGAACTGGGTATTAACTTCCGGTGTAAACGGAAGCGCCATTGAGGTAAAATATTTAGAAATTGTGTTTCAGACTAGCTGAATCGAATATCAAAAGTTCAGAACTATAGCTTCATTAGTTTTCCATAAACGTCTAATAGGCCACTCAACTTGGCATACCCTGTATAGCTGGTGCATCTGCAAGTTACTGAGAAAATTGAAGACTACTTTCTTGTATTACATCGACACATCTGCCCAAATATCTTCTCAATCTAGTTCATATATGGGGAACATACAGGTTTCAAGATTTCTCGAACTGAATGAAAGCTAAGCTTATCGTCCAGGCCCTAAATAGGGATGGTCACTAGATTAATGAAGATGAAACTGTCCCCTATAAGTACAACCAGCGTTGTTGTGTTTATCAGCAAACCAGTGTGTGTTTTCGAAATACCTACGCGTTCGCTGTACCTGAACTTCCACACGCCGATTTGAGTAATATAATCTGATTGTAGACTCATTCAATAAGAGACCAGTTAACCAAATATTAAGTTTTTAGGTTGGATGTTCCAGTATGCGATGTCTTCGAATTACACGGTACAAGCTGATAGATTTAAATGTCAAGATAATTTTGTTCGTCTCAAAACAATAAAAATGCAGTAACGCTGCAGTAGATTATTCTCGTGGGATGGAAAGATTGCAATAATCCACAGTCTTTTGTATAGGTTTATAATTTCATCGTATTACTTTTCTTTTAATTTCAAAACCATGCACATTGACATCGAGCAGGATAGATGGGAACATGAAAAATATACTCAAATTATCATCAATTAATATATTCGCTTCTGTTCAAACTGCGGTATCAAATTACATTAGAATATTAACACCAAACTGGCATATCATCAGATTATTTACATTGAAAAAATATAAAATAAAAAAAATTTTGTTAGCAGAATTAATTCACCTCCGTATCTCTTCCATCCGTTTCTTCGAGGAATCTGAAATCAAGTTTTCTTATGCTTTAAGTTTTTACGAGTTGAAATCATAGAGACAAAAACAACATTTTCGTAGGAAAAGATGAAATTTCCTTGACGAAATTCTATCGTTAGTTTAGTCCGTCTGGCTAGAAATTTATTTTTATGATTTTTTTCCGTCTGTGATAGACGTTCCCGAATTCCATGCGATGCACAAACTCCATATTAACTATTGTTAATATACATAGCATATTGAGTCGGAAAAATTTAACAGCCAACTACAAAAGAATCCATGAACATTTAAGTACCAACTACTACTAGGAAGAGACCATTCCAAGGCTCCAAAGAAGGAGTAAATGATACTGCGAACTGCAAAAACTTGCGGTTGATTGTCAAGAGAATGATTATTGAGTTGATATATTTCTCAGGAGAATTATTTTCCTGACTTGTACCACTTAGATCCTCAAATTGGCAACTTCTATTCTATTCGATCGCCGAGAAGTTTCTTATATGTAAAATTTATTAACAATTTCTAAAGGAATCACCTCGATTAGACTAAGTTCAGTGTTGAAAACTATTTTAATAATTTTCTTTTACGCCCTTCGGCGGGCGTCTCTTACGTCACACCTGTGCTATTCTGCTATTCTTTTGGAATATCTGAATCTCTTTCAGAGAACGAATCCTAATGAATTCATCAAATACACCACTAATTTTACGCTCATTCAGTTTTTATCATTTGAAAGTATACTCCTGTAATACATGTTGTTGAAACCCATTTCATACTGAATAACTTTGTATATGATAAACGAATACCTTGTGTCATTTATACAATATGCCCATTTCATCTTCGTCATACCGTCTTAAGAGTTTTTTTTATTGAAAACGATCCAATTTCGAACCAGAATAAAACGAGAAATATTTAAGATAGAATAATTTTGTCTCTCTATTTGATGACTCAGCTTAGTACATTTATTTATTGAAAATAGTACTATGTGACCGCCTCGATATCTTTTACGAGATCCCGTTTGTAGTACCCAATTCTCAATGACCATGTGTTAACAGTTCGAGCATAGTTTCTCGAATGCCTCTTCCAATGTTTACTTCCAAATCATGAAGTGTTCGTGGTTCTCTTAAACTACTTACTTGGGAAATTCTTAGAGAAAACCGCCCGTTGGAGTTAAATCACAAGTTCTTTTGAAATTATCGAGTTCCTGAACCTTTCTTTCAATAATTCCATAGTTTCAGCAGAGTAGTTTCGTCTTGCTGAAACCAGTTTCCATCAAATTCAGTTTTATCCAGCCACAGAAATCCAGTCAGTATTACTCGATACCGCTCATCATTCACAGTAAATGAATTTCCTGCTTCGTCCTCGAAAAATATAGCCCATCGTTTCATAATGCCATATACCACACCATACGGTCACTTTTTGCGTCTTCTCTACAATCTTCTGTGAACTGTTTCACGGCCAGAATATACAGTTGCATTCATTGACGAAGCCATCGAGATAAAAATTCGTTTCGTTAGAAGAAATAATTTTCTCACCAAATTTTGGGTCAGCTATTATTTTTAGTTTTGTTTTCAAAATATTCCTGAATTCTTTCGTTTTTGCTCTTTACTCTTATCGCAATTAATCTAAATATCCCAGTATATTCTCATCTATAATGCTATCGTAGATTTCGCATCACACATTGTCACCGTTTCGCCCTTGGTGTTGTGACTTCAACGGTGGGGATTGAAATCCAACCAACAGTACTCATTGTACCTATTGAAAATTTCGTCACTTGTAGGTCAAACTTCACTCGTCCATATAACGTGTCGATAAAATTCTGGGTCTTCTTCTTTTTTTAGAAGGTACCAGTGACTGCAATTAAGTCGTTATTGGGGATCACTAGGCTAGAGGAATTGCGAATTTCTCATCTTGTAGGGTCTGAAGTTATTCCCCTTGAGAATTCTGAGAGCCCTTTACTTCGAGAATCCTGTTTCAATAGGCATTTGAGAGCTTGCAATTTCAAGTTGGCTGCAACTGTTCCTAAAACGTGGATGATAGCATCTTTGAAAGAAACTGCAGCAATTAAATTTCTTTCAGTCTTTTGAAAATAGATCGATGCTGTTGTCTCTCTTCAGAGAATCTATTGAAATAAGATTCTTCTGCACAATCCGAATCATATCCATTCTATCCATAACATTCCAACATCTCGTACTTTTCGTAATTTTGGAACTAAAGAGCCAAAGCGATTTGGTTGTAAGTAGAAATTTTCGAAGTAAATAGAGAAGAACAACATAAATAATTAATTCCACATAATCGATTTATATGAATAAATGAAACATTGAATTGAATGTATCCATAACAAAAAAATTGAATAGTTGAAAAAGTGCCAGAAAACAAAGCAAATCTATTCACTGAGGGATGAACTGTATAATTTGAATTTGAATGAATAACTGAGGTATTTGAGGCACATAGACGAACTCTTTCTGCCATATAATTGTGAATATCTGCGATATTTTGAGTAGATTGATATGAGTTTACGAAACTGATGAGGCATGTGATATATATTTGGAAAGAATAATAATAATCCTTTCTATTAATTCATGAAAGTTCACATTTCAAAAACGAAAGTTTGCTTCGTAACTCAAAAATCGATCTCCAAAAAAAAAATTTCGAACATGTCTCAGCAATTTACTCAAAAAAGTGCCTGTAGAATGTGAAAATATTTATTACCTATCTTCAATAGGATTCGAGATATCGTCACATGTCGAAATTCCGAAGAATCCAGAATTCCGAAATAACTCGAAACTGAAAATAATAGCTGATATCCGATTTCATCAGTGAGTTTTCCTCGGGGATGGAGCTCGAGAATGGGGGATAATTTTTTTCTCTACCATATTTCACATAGCTGCCGTACTAAAACATTGAATCAGGTCCATCCAGTACATCTATATTAGATCTGCAGGCGGTCTCTTACACACGGGAATATGGATTATATTCTTTTATATTTGTTTTCGATTTTCCAAATTCTTGAGTATGTTAAAATATGTATGCATAGCATATGTACAATTTTGTATTTGTCAATACTAGTTCAATGGTTAATTCTGTGACATAATATTATATTTTCTATGTTAATAAGTTGACATTCGTAATACTGTCTGAAAAATGTCATTCCAACTCACTCACGTTTTACTGAAAAATAAATTACAAAAGTTAATTTAAAACCGTTTTAATTCAAAAACTAAAATAACAAAAACAATCAAATCGTTCAGGTTATGGTCTCTGGAATAAAAGTGAAAAAGATCATAAAAATAAAACCTAAGACATAAAAATAAATTAAAGTATAAATTAAAAGCCAAAATATGTAAAGGAAAACTAAACAATGCCTTTCGAGGAATTAGCCTCGATCTGAAAATTAAATGAAAGTGACTCCTTCTAAAGTTGGAAGTTCCAGGTGTCGGTAATATTCGAAACCTATCCAATATATCAGTTGCTAAAAAGGGTCAAAATATAAAAAGTGAAGGAATTAGCTCCACTGATGGCAGCAATTGTGTTTTGTCAGACGTTCTCTATATTTATGATCTCTGCAGAAAACCTAATTTCAGTCAACGCAATCACTGAAAAGGAAGAAAAAGTAATTTCAGAAAAAAATAAAGTATCAATCAATATACAAAGACAACACTAAAATACTACAAGGTGAAAAAAAACCTAACGGGTTATATGTGATACAACCGGATGCTAAAGTTAAGAGCTTTTTAATAGAGAAAAAATTAGAAAATGCAGAAATTTGGCACAGAAAATTAGGCCATCTTGGTATAGATAACATTAAAAAACTGCTTGACATCTCAACTGTCATCAACATCAAAAAAACTGATTGTGATGAACTTAAAAAAAAACCATGTAAAACTTGTCTGGGAGCAAAGCAAACAAGACTTCAATGAAATCAGGACAAAAGGATTTAGACCTCTTCAGATAGTACATACGGACTTATGTCGACCGATTCATCCAGTTACGTGGGATCGACAGAAATGTTTTAACCTTTTTGGATGATTATACCCACTTCACATTGGTTTATTTGCTAGAAAACAAGTTTGATGTTCCAGAATATATGAAACAATATGTCCAAGTCGAAAATTATCATTATATAAAAGTTTCAAAAATCAGAAGTGATAACGGAGGTGAATATATCAATGCAGATCTAAACAACTGGTATAAAAGAAAGGAATTATCATGGATACTACAATACCTCATTCTCCTCAGTTCAATGGTAAAGCCGAGAGATTAAACAGTACTCTGATGAAAAAATCAAGAGCATTGATATTTGAATCTTGCCTTGATAAAGTATTTTGGAGAGAAGCAATTAGATGTGCTGCGTATCTGCTAAATAGAAGCCCTACTAACACCAGCTGAAAAGTGGACTAATAAGAAACCTGATTTATCCACTTTACATATTGTTGGATGTAAAGCTCATGCCAAAGTACTTAGATACTTGAAGAAACTTGATACAAGAAGTAAATAGTATATATTCCTTGGATAATCTTTGAATGGCTACCGATTGTGGGACTGTGATACACACAAAATCATTGTTCATAGGGAAGTGGTTTTTAACGATGAAATTAAAACTCATAAAGTAGTGACACTAAACAAAATAAAAATTCAGTTGGAAGAAGAAAATGTGAATGAGCAATCAGAATTACAAGTACCTGAAATCAATGAATCACCAAATATTGCAGATGTGGAAAATTCAGATGAAGAAGAATTAATGAGTGATGAAGAATTTTCTGAAAATAACGAGGGTGGAAGATTAGGAGACGGTCAAGAAACAGGAAGAGTAGGGCAAGTGAAATTACTTGAGAAATTTGTAGAATACATGGTGAATCTTGAAGATGAAGCCTTATTGACCTACATTGAAGCTTTCAATGGAACAGAAAAAGGATCTATGGAAAATGCAATCAGGGACGAGAAACAATCTCTGAAGAAAGATGAAACATGGACATAAGTAGGAAAGGAACAAGTAAAGGGTAAGCGAATCATAACAAGTAAAAGAGGTATTTCGAATAAAAGATGATGGAACTTATAAAGCCAGATTGGTGATTAGAGGTATTAAGCAAAGGAATGGTATAGATTATACTTAAACATTCAGCCCTGTCGTAGAAATAATTTCAATTCGAGTTTTGTTTGCCTTAGGTATCAAAATGATATGAAAATAAATTTGATATTGGAACAGCTTTTCTTTATGGCCACTTGAAAGAAGAAATTTTTATGCACATTCCAGTAGGGTTTGAGTCAGGAACTAATAAATTCAAGTTTGTTTACTACAAAAATTTTTGTATGGGCTTAAACAAGCTCCTTTAAAATAGAATGAAAGATTCAGCAAATTCTTAAAACTAAATGGCATAATATCCTTAACAAGTGATCAGTGTATATTTACTAATAAAGAGATAACCTAATTTTGGCCATTTATGTTGATGATGGAATGGTTATAAGTAAATAAAGAGAGATAGTGTCAAAATTATTGAAAAACTTACAGAATGCATTCGAAATGGTAATTTGTGAAAATCCAGATTCGTTTTTAGAAATTCAAATTCCAAAAAAGGCTGATAAAATTTGCTTAAAACAAGAAAATTATGCTGAAACAATTCTGAAAAATTTTAAAATGCATGAGGCAAAACCTGTTTCCACTCTAATGGTATCTTGTGATATTAATGATGAAACTAGGACTCCAAATATAGACTTTCCTTTCAGAGAAGCTATAGGAAGTTTTCTTTACTCAACTAATAAGACGAGACCAGATATCTCATTCTCCGTAAATTACTAGAGTAGAAAAATGGAAAATCCAAGTAAGCAAGATATTATGAATACAATGTTTTGTTATCTTGTAGCTACAAAAATTGAAGGAATACGCTGCAGAATTAACATTTCTGAAAAAATGCTTACTGTGATTCTGATTTTTCGGGAGATACAGACACACGTAGAAGCACCACAGGCTACATCAACCGATGGTTTTAATTTCTAGCACAGAATCAGAATATATAGCAGCTGCTGAGTGCGTGAAAGAACTGATTTATCTCAAATCATTCATAGATGAACTTATAGGAGGTGACATTAAAAAAGACTTAATTGTGTATAATCAAAGTGCAATAATTTCAATAAAAAATGGACAGTACAACCGTAGGAGTAGACACATAGATGTGCGGTACCACTTCATAAACGAAAAAGTTCATGCAGGTGTTGTGAATATAAAATACTGTCCAACCGAGGACCAAGTTGCTGACATATTAACCAAACCTTTTGGAAATATGAAATTTCAATTTCTCAAGTTGCAATTCATGAGTAAAATGTAATATTTCTGTTTCTTTGGTTCCTCTTTGTCTAGTTCAGGTCTTCTTGTTTTATTTATTTGACTGCAAAATTGGGGGAAGGTGTTAAAATGTGTATATGTATAGCATAGGTACAATTTTGTATTTGTCAATACTAGTTGTATGGTTAATTCTGTGACATAATGTTATATTTTCTATGTTGATAAGTTGACATTCGTTCTTCTGTCTAAAAATGTCATTCCAACCCACTCACATTTTACTAAAAATAAATTACAAAAGTTAATTCAAAATGGTTTTACTTCAAAAACTAAAACTGAAATAACAATAAAAGAATCAAATAGTTCAGAGTACATATCAGTATGTATTTTCATAGTTTCAAGGCATATAATAGATACGTAAAAACATCGACGGTCACCGGTTTATCCTCAAGAGTTGGTGAGAATTTCCTAATAGGTAAACTGTAGTCCCTTCAGGAATACATAATTTTTTAACTTAAATTCATATTTGAGTTGTTATCAATGAATTCATTCCAAATGTTTTCATTCCGATTCAGAATTTCAAATGATGAAAAATCATTTCCTAAATATTCCACTCAATGTCTGATTTGAATAATATTTACTATCAAATATAAATCATAAACGGAATTTCAAAAATATGCATAGATGCCAAAGAAATGAATAATTCCTGAACCTGAACTTTCCATTTATTGTTATCATTGACAATTAATAGTTGTGGGCTAGAATAACGCATTAATGTTATTCAGATGTACGAGAAAATGGTCCATTTTTTAAAATGACGTCGATATTTCAGTATATTGTTGAAACAAATTATCGCCCAAATGAGTCAACTACAACAAATGTTAGTGTAATATAAGGGAGCTTAGATTATGCCCTGTAGGCCACTGCAGAATACGTTGCATCTGTAGAACAAGATGTCTCTGAAGAATATTCAACATCAATATCATGATGTTGTCAAGCATCAAGTAACTGTTAGCGTGTTTTTGACAGAAATTTGTATTTGTATAGATATAATAATTAACACAAAAATTGAATCCAAAAGATAATTAACATAATCAATGAAGAATTTTCATCAATGAAAGGAATCAATGGATATGGAAAAAGGAAATTAATTGCACAATTTCAGAAAAATCATTGCCAAGAAATGCAGTGTTTGTTTTGAATAAAAACGCAACTTTATTATGTAATGAGCAAGTTGATGATGAAAGAGTTTGTCTCTCCAATGATTTTCATGAATTTACAGTTTCTTGATTTTATACTTTACGCTTACCAAAAACGAATACATCTAGAACTCAAGAACTTTCCGAATTGGCGTAAAGTAACTCTCCTCAAACCACAAATATTGAGGTAATCGAAATTTTAGTTAACAGGGAAATAAATGATCTTATGGTGGTAATAACTTCTAAGAATACTTATATTCTGACCTCATGAAAAGTGGTTTGTATTACGAGTTTGCGTGAATCATTCACGAACACAACTACACATTGAAATCACCGGGTTCACTGAATTTCAATAGGGATTCTGAGATCCAACATACATGGCAGCAAGAACATATTCATTCAATTCAGTATGCAGAGCAGTATAATTCACAGAAACTCATACAACCAGACAATGATAGAATTTTGTATATATTCGGTGTACAACAGTACATCTCTTGTCTTTGACTTCTAGTTCCGGAGAAATGGGATTTCAAATGGAAGCAATGCTCCAAGTAGAACTCGGAAATGACACGTATATATGAAGACAATGCTTTGTACGTAAAACTGAAGAAATGCATATGCGAGATAAGTGCAACGAATTCAAATAATACAATTGTGAAAAAGTGGCTAGCCACTTCACGTTCTAATTCTGCACATACAACATTTCCGCTTGTTATATGTTCCAGAGAATAACACAAATAATGTTTATACGCTATTGAAAAGATACTGGTTCCCTGCAGCAACGTACATTCTCTTTTATTCAAAGTAGAACTTTATCTCAAAACCATGTATCTCATGTATTATTACAAGCTTTTATTTGAAACTTGCAATGTATGTATGTTTGTATGTTCGGGTGAAATCTTACAACTCAATTTTGAAGCACTTGCCTTCAACCGATTGAGTTGAAATTTTGCATATACGCTAAGTTTGGATGACAATGCATGATAAACTATGTGACGTGATTCTGAATCCAACATACCCAAGATGGCGGACCAATTATTTTAATGTACTCTTACACTATGGACATCAAATAAAAACGCTTGCGACGAATAATCAGAAAATAAAATTAAGGTTAAAAATTCCTTTGAAAACAAGATTTCATGTGCTAAAAAG
This sequence comes from Cryptolaemus montrouzieri, assembly GCA_013387265.2. NCBI lineage: Eukaryota > Metazoa > Arthropoda > Insecta > Coleoptera > Coccinellidae > Cryptolaemus > Cryptolaemus montrouzieri. The sequence goes on from JABFTP020000185.1 coordinate 80,188,060, forward strand.
AAAACAATAAACTTTTACACTAAAACTTTATTAATTTATATGTTATAATATAAAGCTTGTCGCAGATATAAGTACCCGTATTTACTTTCTTAGTTTTAAAATTTTAATAGGCAGCAAGTGAATACGGATGCTTATATCTCGCGACAGGCTTTACATTATAACATATAAATTGTATGGAATGTGTTAAATTTGAAATGACATTATAAGATAACTGTAGAAGTTTCAACGTAAAAATAATTTTTTTCTTTGTAGCGCATTTAAATAAAACTCTGTTTTTGAAGAATTTGTTTTACCTGTATTTTATATTACTCTTATTCTTAGCCCGGTCAATTAAGCCTGAAATGAAGAAGTAGATTACAAAAATTCGCAGAGATGAGAATCTCTACGAGTGTACGTGCCTAGGTAAATTAAATTTGAAACGCCCCCATTAATCCGACATTCGTAAAATAATGCAATCTAGTTAGAAGTCTTTTCAATCAAATAAAACAATCGAGTTCAAATTTTCACTATATTCATAAACTCATGATGCGTTTCACCAAATTGAGGTTTCATCAGCTTAGAAATATATTCAAAAGGAAAATTTGCCTCATATATTTCATTGGTAAAATCTGAAAAGCTGATACTTAGCACAATAAAAGAAAATCCAAACAGACAAATTTAGTAACAGTGACGAATTCAGGCCTAAATAACTATTCATTCAGTTTTCACTAAAATATAAAGTTAACTTTGGGAATAGAAACCATCTCATACATAATTCTTCTGAATTTTACATCAATGTACTATGGCAGTTCAACAGTATGATACATTAACTAATCACGATATCGATGCCATAATATCTCGAAGAATTCCATATTATAAAAGAAATAACACTCAATAATGGTTACAATTCTAGTATGATTGACAACTTGCATTCTCATAAACAACTTCAGAATTAAATCCATAAGAATATTTGTAATAAAAAGATATCAATAGAAAATAAAATAGAATAACTTATATTAGTAAACCCAGTATTAATTTAAAGTCGTTCGTCTCATCTCACAATTTGAATATAACTTTCAGAACGAAAGCTCTGAATAGGTATACTGAAAAGTGTAAAAAATACGAAATTTATGAAGGAAATAAGTCAGGTGGTTATATTCTCACTTGTGAAAGTTGTAAATGTCGATATTTGGTTATCTCAGAAGGAACAGAGTTTTGAAGAACAAAAACCTCATTCTCACTTTGCAAATCATTTACTGGAAAAAAAACCCACTTTCAATAATAATCTTGAATTTTTTCATCATGTAAACTGTAAATGTAAAAAGAACTGAACCTATGAAATCATTGGAAATCGTTAGACAGAAAATTTACCTTATAGTCCTAATAGACCTAAAATTTGTCACCATAACTAAATCTTTTCAATAATTGAAACATAAAAATGGGCAGACTGAAATTGTAAAACGTGCCATCATCTATAAAAGTTATATTTTCTTTTTTCTCCATGGATTCATCGTTATTGAGGAATAGCGATTCAAAATGTTGAAAAAATGCTATTTTTCATGATATGAGTAAGTGTGCCGCGTATATAGATCACTTTAGCTGTGATACAAGTAAAAATCAATCTGTATAACTTACTCACACGAAATAATATAATTAAATATGGAAATATTAGTTGAGGAAACATATTAAAAATATAAATGTGACATACATTATTGATAGAGTATATCTTTTACTGCGCGTAGTGAGGAATTGTGAATATACATTTTTCATCTTAAATACGTTCAGTTTGCACAAACGTAGTCATATAGCTACTACAGTATTTGATGGTTTATTTTGTTTATTCATGACATCTATACAAGTAAACTAATATTTATTATTCCTTACAAGTCTCGGATCCTTTGAATGTTGAAAGAAAGACTTAGCATTGAATATATTCTTTTGTCAAACAAACGGATAATGATGCTAATATTAACTGAAATAATAGAACAATTCAACATGATAAATACAACTATTTTTGTTGATGAAGATGATGATAAACTTGTTCCACCTACTGTTTGAACTACAACCGAAGATTAAAAACCTGGGAAACCTCAACATCATTCGGAAATATACTCATCCAAAAGTTTTTCCGCATTTTAAAAATACCAAAATTATAATATTTTACGCAATAATTGGTTGCAATATGACATCAGAATTTTTCAGAAGGGGTAAGAAGATATATTTTGATATAATTGAAAAATAAGATTTCGTTCATTGTGCTGAAGTTTTGGAGAAAATTACTAACCCATAAAATGTAATCACTAGGAGAATTCGCTTTAATCTTTTTATTTTTTGGAGCTGAAGATCAGTTTCGATGGTTTTTGAATAAAACTCGTAATACAAAACCAGTGCAACTACTTTATCTTTCTCCAATAATTTCTTCTGTCCATCAACATATATTTCGGGTATATCAGCAAGTTCAAGTATGACTTGTTAACAACCACACGACTGGGGTTGCAAATTGTTTCCACTTGTACAGGATGAACAACTCAATGCATATTACGATTATTTGAACGACGTAAGTCAAGATAAATAAGATTCATCTCTGTAAGAACATTTACTTATATACTCATCAGGAAGAGGACAAGATCATGAGAAAGCAGAAAAAGTCGATGATTACCAATATTTTTCGCCAGTTTCTTGAAAGTTTTACACCACTTTCATCATTCCAATATTATTTACATTCTTCATTTGTAAATAGTATTGAATTAAACAAGACTATTATGGAATTGGTTTATCGAAACACAGCAGAAAGTGTACTACCTCACAGGTGACCTAGAAACGTTATTATGAAGAATATAATTTTTTCAATTATTCCAATAGTCCTATCTCTACAATAGCGACTCTTGGAAGAACATACACAGGGATAATTTTTATAAATAATTGTTTGAGGTTTAATTTAAATCCAAAATATTTTCATGACGGAACTCTATCTTTTGGCTGAATGGCAAAAGCACATATTTGCGAACCCCGACCAAGAATACATTTTTTTGTAAAATGTTGTATAGATAGAACCTTCACACATTTTATTTAAAATGGTGTTTTCAAGATTCGTACACATTTTCATCTCTTTGTGAATTTTGTAACCTTACATCTCAAACTTCATCAGGTAATCTACCATAAGAAGATTGTAGAAATTAATCTAGGAGGAAAAATTTTTTTGCTTATTATCATTTAACTGGAAACCTACCCAACCGACTCTGAAAATTCTTTGTACTATGAAACCTACAGAATTTCTTTAATATTACCCCAAGATAACAAAATTGTCAAAAGTCCTCGAGATCATACGTCTAACTATTAACGTTGAGCAAACAAGGGCAATTTTTGTTCGAATAGGCCTACCAATTGAATACGTGAAAAAGTCAGTTGATTGACATAAAAAATGCAGACGCTGCCACATTTATCTCTTGAGCATCACGTCGGAGCAGACACCGGCACCATAACAAATCATAGTGTGCATTATCGGGGTGCAAGGGAAGAGTCCTCCGCTAGGAATTGTTTTGCGCGATAATATCAAGTAGTTCTTCGTGGTTTAACCTACAGTAGCTTATTAAGACAACTGATTCTGTAACATTATTGAGTTTCAATCGGGAGAAAGGATTTATGTTTAATATCATTGATGTAGGTAATTGACTATTCATTTCCTAGAATCATTTTCTACAAGTTCCAATTGTCGAACCTGAACCCTAAATTTACATACATTTATTACTTTTTCCTAATAAATTTCTTGAAAGGAAGTTTTAATATAATAATTGTAATAAGAGAATTTGGGTACAGATAGATACAGAGTGAGTGCTGCTTAACAGCTCGGCAACTGCGGCCCAGTGACACACTCTGACTCGAATTCCACCCACAAGATCCATCCCTCTTATGAAAGATAGAAGCTCTCGCAGTTGAAGGCTGGCTTAATGGCAAGTCGAGAGTGTTTGAAACTTGTGAAGCTTCTCATTGCCCCCAATGTACGAGTGTTCTAATACCTACATTAGAATGCGCCTATTCCTTTCACCCACAGTGGCGAGGGTGGAGTGACATTTCTTGAACCATAAGTATCGTGAGTAAAAGTGTTGGATGCCAATACCTTCATTGCGGCTTGGCTATAGGTGATGGTTCAATTGACCTATTTCTCAATCCTTTCGATAGCAAAAGGAGAGCACAGTGGTCAGTGGTAGATATATCTGCTTAAAAAATAGTTGCAATACTGCCAAGACAGATCGACTGTTTCTCGGCAGCACCTCGATAGAATATACCAGTCCAACATCCATATTGGTTTCGTGAATTGCGCAGACTTCATACTCAGCATATCTATTCTATTCTATTTTAGACTGAAAATCAGAGGCTGAACAAACTATTTCAATTTCGGAAAAAAAGATGGAATCTTCAGGTAGCTATTGCTATTCTAAACACCAAGTGAAAAGGGGCGAGGCACAGTATACATTCCATGGCCGCAGCTGGTGAAGAGCGGGAAGCTCCAGTAATCATTATGCAGACTGTTTCCTGCAATTAAGATAGCTAGCTTTTCAAGGCTGCAGTTCCATCAACCAATGCAGTCGTATGTGACACGCAGTCTCACCTCCATCACATAAAGCCACTGAAGTTGCTTTAAGGCAAAATCCCATTTTTCTCCCTTTGTTATTATATATGCCCAGTGGGAATGTCTAGCCTTGTATATTATGTTTTTCGCAACTGGACTAAATACTCTACGCATAATCGGAGGAGAAACAAATATCCTCCTTTTTCAGCCATAAGGGTTGTGTGAGGGGTTATGCTGAGTTCTTCACCCTTACGCCACCCCTAAATGGCTGACACGTCTGACAGTCAGAATTACCATATCGTTAGCGTACGCTTGTGCATAAATTTCTAATGCACCGAATACTGCCAGAAGGTCATCACAGGAACCACAATAGAGGAGATAGTACTCCCTTGAGGCAACACCTGCCAGTCACAAAACTGACTATTTCCCCTTTCAAAGAAGTGCTGAACTCTCTAGCATTTAGCATAAAGGTAATCCATTCCGCAATGAAATCCGGTAGTCTTCTGGCTCTCATAGTCTCGCAAAGTGAATTATTGGGGGCTTAGAAGTATTTTCCTTCTATTGAATTTCTTTGGAAAGAAATCTTAACAAATAATTCATTAATTTATTCGAGTGAAAGAGACTTTAACAAAAATTGGAATACTACAATGATTATGAAATAATGCCAAATTTTGATGTAGGTAAGTCGAAAACAATCGGAGAACACAGTATGTAGAATGTTCAAGGATTTAAAACTTACTAAAACCCCTATGCTGAGGCGTAAACGAACAGAAGCGGGTAATTTACAGCAAGGTGTAAAACCTGTGGATATCCCCGTCCCACCGGTCACGGATACATCAGTACCTACTGAGTGTGTTATGAAATATTGCCTTCAGGTTTCATTTTTCCTTCGAACGAGATTCTCTATTGGTAGTAGAATGGTGAGCAGGAATTTATTTAGGGCTTACTTGAAAACTTCTGTTCCCCGAATAAAATATTAAATTCTTGAATTCTACGAATTAAACAGAATGTCAAGGCATAATTTGAGAACCGAGAAATGTATCTCATCTTTGTAAGCGGCTGTCACTTAATGTGAAGACTCTCGTTCAAACGACCATCATCATTGAGAATTTGTCTATAGATGTAACTTGAAACCAATATTATAAAGACAAAAGACAATTTGTATTTCATATCAACCCAGGGGCCCAGTAGTCACTAATTTAGAAAGTGGATTAAACAACGAAAGAATTCAGCTTCAGAATTTTTTAACGTAAATCATAATTTTCTGATCACTACGCTATAGTTGTGTGTCTATTACAACTTAACTTTTATCGTTCAAACCAAACATATGCAATTCTTGTATCAGGAAGAAGAAAGGTATATTTGTGTTTTAAGCTTGATCGAGATACACATAGATACGCTTTTCATTTACTTTTGAACTTGGCAGACCTATCTAAACCGCTCGATACGTTCCAATTAATCTTATGCTATATATCAATACAGTGATATTTTTTGAGCTTGGAAGAAATTTAGTATAGCAAGCATACATGTTATACTAATAACATTTTAACATTTACTATTGATTTCGTATTTTATGTGAAGGAGAAGAGCGGTCCTGGTCGATGTATATATATATATATATATATATATATATATATATATATATATATATATATATATATATATATATATATATATATATATATTAAACAAACGATGAATTGATTTGCTCTGTTATAATATCCAAAAAAGCGAAATGGTATATTATATCACTCTTTCTTCGAACCAAACAAAAACGGAAGAAATTAGGTTTAATTCATTCTGCTTGCACGAAATCATTGTCAGTTGAATAAAAAATGAATACATAATGTAACAACTGCCAGACTCTTTTACTTACCAATTCGTAGCGATTTGTTTGAACAGCAAATAATAGATCAACTTGACGCGTAAATACATTCCCTTTTCTAAATAATGAATACACACTGTCTCACATTCTTTCGCCACCGCGCAAACGACCGCTTAGAAATACGTTAGAATTGGCTAATTTATTTTGCTGAAATGTTGTCTAGCTTTTTATGTTTATACTTGATACTATTTCGACTCTCAATCCCGTCAGCCTCTAGTGTTCAGAAGAATTCTTACAGTATCAAATGAAACAGCTTCATGAATCACTTTGTACTGTTGAATGTTTTAGAAATTGGGTGTTCGTAGATTTCTCCCTTCAATTTTCATTTGAACTGCACAGTTTTTTGTCATCACAATCGTTCCATGTCTTTTTCTTGATAACCTTCTCATTTTGAGGAGGTCGTTACTAGATGAAAATCGATATACATATTTTCAACGAAATAAAAATAAAGTATTTAGATACTAAATACTTTAGTTTTATTTCATTGAAAATACCGTAATGTATGTTTCAATTATCTTTATTGAAGAGAATTAGATTTTGAACAACTTTTTCTCATATCATTGCCACCTGAAATCAACCGAAAGGATGATTCGGAATTTTGCGATTTTTGGTTGTCTCTCAGAAGCCATCATAAAAATACTAAAGATCATTCGATATCGATTATTTCTAGCTTGTTATAATTGAAGAGACTCTTTCAGCAGAATGCAATGCATTTAGTGGCCTCACGATATATAGGGTGTTTCCAAAGCATGTGGCAAGTTGTAGTACATTCAAAGATTCAAAAATCGGCTTTTTCAAATAAAAATTTCTATTTCTGTACACACCATTCATCTCGTAATATTAATAGAAATCAATCTGTTTAAATTTTTTTCATACCTAAAATGCAACGTTTCCGAGTTATTCGCGATTATATGACCGGAAATCTTTCAAGAAATGCATTTTGATCCCTCAATACGGGACCCATCTCCAAATCTCCATCAAAGTAATTCTAATCAGAATTCTGAGAGAAAAAGTGCGAATCAATTACTATTGAAGTGGATTAAATCTGACTTCTCCTATTTTTTATTATCTAGTAGTTATCCTCAATTAAATTAGCTACTTGTCAGAAAAGTCATCTTCGAATTGCCAGAAAAAACTTCGCTGAATGAAGCATCTCAATTTTTCTTATGGTAAGATGTAGGTACTTTTCAACATATTTCTAACTGAAGAAACCATGGATATATTACTGACCAGAATTTTAAATTTGTGAAATAAAATTTGAAATTAATAACAATTCGAAGATGACTTTCCAGACAAGTAACTGATGTAATCAAGAATACCTACTAAAAAAGAAGAAAAACGAGAAGTCAGATATCACTTCAATAGTAACTGATTTCACACTTTTTGTTTTGGAATTCAGACCAGAATGAATTTGAAGATGGATCCCGTATTGAAAGATCGAAATGCATTATTTGAAAGATATTTGGTCATACAATCTGCGAATTTCAGGTCCTCGCTCGAAAACTCTTAATTTTGGGGATAATATTCGAAATAACTCAGAAACGATGCATTCAGGTAAGGGGAAACCTATAGCAGATCGATGCCTAATAATATTACGAGTTAAATTTCAAATCATGGAGTTTTCTACCTTTGAATGTAATACGATTTGCCACATGCTTCGGAAACACCCTGTATAGCGTGAAGCCTCTTGATGAATTGAATCTGATGAATGAACCTTTTCACTCAGAACGAGCTAGAAGTAATAGATATTAAATGATCTTTAATATTTTTATAATGCCTTAAAATCGCAAAATTCCGATTGAAAAATTCATATTTCCTTTTGGCTGATATCAATGATATGAAACAGAAATTGTGCAGAATTTGATTTTCTTTATTATAAAAAAATAACAACATACATTTTGCTATTCAAAAAAACGAAGATGTTCTTCCGGTATAACCGGAAGTGCCACAGCAAAAAAAATATTTTCGAAACTTAGATCGAAAAACATTCAAGACAACAAAGAAGAAACATTCAAGACAACAAAGAAAAAACTTTAATCGATAGGTCATTCTTTTCTCCATATATTTTCAATGTCCAATCTCACGTGGACACCTGCTAGTTTTTCTCTTAGGAATATTCCGTATTTGAAAGCAGGTCTACATATAATTATTTTTGCAACATCATTATCTTAAGATTAGAACGTATTTGTGCACTCATTCTTCACGACAACAACGCAGAGAATAATTTCGAAGATATTGCAAAAATCATATGAACAGTATTAGAGTATGTGAAAATAAAAAATTCCTCAATGAATCATGCAGAAAACCGATATTGCTACAAATGTCTAATTTTAATGCTAGATTGCTGTACAAAAACAGAAGATATTGAATTTCATCTCCTTGAAAATGATCATCATCAAAATTGAAAAGGCTGCTAGATAGTCACAGATGTCAAAAATTGAGAATATTCCTAATATTCTCTCTAATTTGGAATGGAGTCTGTTCTTTTTCCTGAATTATCATATCATATACGTTATCCAATCTCGTATATCTTACTTAGGCCGCCTCATGATTTTGCATTTCTTATTAATGTATTTTTAGGAACAGTTTTGCACGCAATATATATATATATATATATATATATATATATATATATATATATATATATATATATATATATATATATATATATATAATATATGATCTGCTAAGCACTTTTTGGATTGGAGGAAAGTTTCATAATGGAACGTTTATGCTCTTCAATACGTTTTTAAATATATACCAGTCTGCCCAATATAATATTTGTCACATTCTATACACTGAAGTTTGTAAACAACCCTCACTGATTTAATAAGGGTGTCAAGTCTTTGACGGCCGTGAAAAATCTTTTTTCTATAGTATTATTAGTTTTGAAGGCAATTTTAATTTTATCATTCGAAAGAACTTTGGACAGAGACTCTGATAGTCCTTTAATATATGTCATTCCTGAATAAAAGACATTAACTGTATCAATATCTTCAAGGATAGAATTGGAAACAGCTGAACGAACGGATAACTGATCTTCAGAACGAAAAATCCTCGACAGCAGAGATGAAGAATAATTGATCTTCAGTAGAATTGACTTGACCAACTCAAGATTCTTATTCGAAAAATTCTTATCAGACAAATGTGTGGTTCGGTACTTTAGATTTCTAATAACATTTTTCTTTTGAAAAAATGATTGATGTGAATTGAAATTAATATATCTTTGTGAACAAATCGGTTTCTGGTACCAAGCTATGGTAATGCTATCAAATTAAATTGAGATCCAGAAAACTCCATACATTATCTGACTCCAATACAATCGTAAATTGAATTCTTTCATGGAAACCATTAAAAGTGTGTAATACAACATTTTCAGACCCACTCGGTATTGAAATCAGTATGTCATCAACATATCTATCAAATACTGGAATAATGAAAGGTAGTCTCTCTAGACATGTATCTTGTAAATGTAACACAACAATATACGAACAAATTGATGACATTCAACTTCCCATTTCAAGACCAAATGCCTGTCAGTATATTTGTCCATCATAGGAAAAATAGCTACTTTCAACAAGGAACGTGAACAAAACTTGAACCTGTCAATGAGTGGATCTTCAATACGATGCCTATGATTCTGAATTATTTGCAAGGTTAAATCAGTGGGTGTGTTTGTAAATAGGGATACTAAATCAAGTGACGCAAGCACATATCCATCAGTTAAAACGAAACCGTCAAGTTCAGAGAACAATTAATTAAGAATGCCGAACAAATTTATTATCTTTAACGAATATAGGCTTCATTATTTAAGAGACGAAATTGGTGAAACAATATACAGATGACTCTATCAAACTTAGTATGGGTCTCAGAGGAAAACCTACTTTATGTGTCTTAGGAAGAAAATACATACTTGGAGGCACACCATTTTCACATTTTAGTTGTTTTGAAGAAGCTTAAGTGATGATTCCTTTATTGGTTAGAATATCTACCAATCTATCATTTTTGTTTTGTATTTTATTAGTGGGATCAGGATCTACCTTCACATAGGTATTTTGATCCCTAAGTTATGTTAATGCTTTATTTAGATATTCATCTCTATCCACAAAAACCGTCGTGATACCTTCATCTGATCTAAGAACCATTATTCTATTCTTGTTTTCATCTAAGAATTTTTTCGTTTCTCAGAAATGTGACAGCAGAATTTTATTTGTGCCCTATGATAACTATCAGAGTACAAAACCTTTGTGAGAACATTGATTACTCTATTTCTAATTACGGTTCTCTGATTAACTTAATGCTTCAGTACGATACATTCACAATCTACCATTAAATCATAAAACGGTAAAGATCCGAAATATGGTGGTTGAATTTAGGTCCCATACTTAAAAATATTGGACATTTGGAAGTATTTCTATTGTCGAATGGTTTACAAACCACCGATTGTTTAATTGAAAATTAGTCCATTATTATTCTGATTATTCTGATTATTAAATAGATTTTGAAACTTCGATAACTGTTTCCTCTTCACAGTATCAAAACATTTTTGTAAAAATTTTGATATAATTAGAAAATAATTCAAACGTATCTGCAACTTCCTCAAGTCTTACTCTAGATTTAATGTTCCTAATGTTCATCAACAATACATTAATGAAATTTCCTCAAAGCTAGAAAATACTTGTTACAGAAAGAACTATTTGATACAGCTAGATTATTAATGCATGTAGTATACTGTAATAGATGAGTGGGTTGAATGTATTCTTTTTAGCAGTGCATAAGAAATTCAGTGTGATTTCTTACATTGGCCTTTTGTCTTGTATACTTTGCCCAGCTTTTCAGATCTCTTGCCACTGTGTCACGATAATTGGATAAAATATCTTGCATGAAGCCCATAGTGTGAATTTGCAGTGTAGTCAGATGAAATCTCAAGTGAATATATTTGAAGGAATGTTCATGTCATCCATAACCACTTCATTGTCGGTTTTTAACTTGTAGATATTTTTGAGTCTCTAATGTTTTCAACTTGTATTATTCGATATACTTGGCTGTTCTCTTTTTTTGACCTTTTCAAAGATTTTTTACAATGAAATCAACTGTTGTTATAGTGCCCTGAGGATGGAAATAAACTTACTAAAACGACGGCTAGACTGAAGAGGTAGATTTTCCTTCGAAATTGACCAAATTCCCAAAAAATTTTTACTGCTTCATATTGTTGGGTTACCAAACATTCCTTCAAATCACAAGTTCCTTTTCGACAAATTTTGAAATCTCTTTATTCACTTCAACCACTGGTAGATTAATTTCAGTCTCTCCCTTCACAGAGGGGAAAATTCCATGTACTCTGTAGTATCTATATATAATGTTCGCGAATTGCTCGTTCGGAAAAAGAATCAGTATTATCAATTCCTGAAAATACGTCTAAGTGTTAATCTTTTTTCGAGTTTGTAAGAAAGCCGAAAAAAGCAGGAAGATAACGTTATTAATGCTTCGACACCAGATTTTCAGAATATCTGAGTACGACCCTACATATTTTCGAACCAGATCTTTTTGGTCGAATCTCATGAGGAATTCCATAGATTATTGAAAATTTCCATAAAACACGCTGTGAAGCCACCAACAAGAATCTACAGAAGTTTTCAATACTGGATCTTAATCCTTTCCATCAAATTGAATATACGGTAGAAGTATGTACAGTTCATCCGGATTCTCCTTTTATATACTATGCATATATATACAAATACATTTTTCAGATTTGAATAATACAATTCCACAACCAGTCTTTGCCACACAATAGTACATATTTCATATTTCTCAGATAAATTTCTCATTTTAATTTTCAATAAAGCCACATATTCGAACCAAAAATGAAACCGCGGAACAATAACAATATCAACAAGCCGGAATCAATTGCGGCCTCACTGTTGCTATTACCAACATCGGAACTCTTCTAACTTTTCAGCTTTCAGACGTCTCTATTGCCTGCCAAAGGTATCAAGTATCATTGAAACGCCACGAATTTCAGGGAAACTTGGCGTATTATTGTGTTTGTTGAGCTTCAGCGTCGACAAATTGCAAATCATTTTGATTGTACCTTGTGTATATTGAAAAAGTATGTCCTTCAATGGTTTATTCAATACGAATATTCGAATAAATGAGAATATCGTGATATAAGTATATGCTTCTAATATTATAAATGCGAACATTTATGACTCAATCATGAAAAATCCACTGAACAGAATTGTATGCAATTAGGAACAAATATGGTTCATGAAAACAAATTTCATGGAAAATTTACTTGAAATTTTTCATACAGAGTGTGGATGAAGATCTGTTGTGATCTTTTGATGTGTGTTGATGTCAACTAGCACTCAATCTGCTTACTCCTAAATATAAGTGCTTTGTCTTAACCTAGCCTCAATCTGCCTACTCTTGGTTAAGTGTCTGCGTGTATGTGTGTGTGTGCGCGCGCGTGTGTGTGTGTGTGTGTCTGTGTGTGTGTGTGTGCCTGCTGCGTGCGTGTGTGTGTGAAATCTAACCTAACCTAACCTGTGTGAGCCTCAATGTGCCTGTGTGTGTGTGTGTGTGTGTGTGTGTGTGTGTGTGTGTGTGTGTGTGTGTGTGTGTGTGTGTGTGTGTGTGTGTGTGTGTGTGTGTGTGTGTGTGTGTGTGTGTGTGTGTGTGTGTGTGTGTGTGTGTGTGTGTGTGTGTGTGTGTGTGTGTGTGTGTGTGTGTGTGTGTATTCAAATGTGGGCATCAACCCACCTACTTCCAGTTGAAGGGTGAGGAAATGACTTGAGAAAGGTTGTTCAGCAGAAACTTTATTTACAAACTAGAATTCCTTATATACTAAATAAAAAAGATGGTTTGAAGGGAATCATGCTGACGTCAACTTCATCCGGTCATTTGCCTCCAATTATTATAATTTGGCGAAGGTAAAAATCTGCATCGTTATCTCACTGACTCGCCGGTAGTGCATGAATGTCTTAAATTACTTGAATAAACATCTATTGTCTGGTGACCTACTTGAAGTTTATTGTTTCCTCTCTCTGCTAAATATTTCAACTAGCAATGTGAAATACTTAATGTGAAAGCCTAATACAGGAATCTGTTCGGAATAATTCTAGTATTCTGAGCATTTTGCCAGCGAAACGATTGATGGTGAAGATTTATCGTCCCGCAGGAGCTCTCTGCCTATGACTGTGATCTTCTGCTTTGACTGGTGCTAAAATGAGTTACTGCTCTTCGGGTTGTTAGTAACTTTTTTTGCGCGTCTTCTATGATTGCTGTTATTTGAGTAGGTGATAGCAATTCATAGATATCCCCCCGGCCAAATGGAAATACAGTATTTCCCCGTATAACTCTAGTGCTTCTTGAATCAAGTTTGAAGTTTAATGATGGATTGTGGATGAAGACGATTCGTTTCTTAAAATCCCCTGTAGATGATTTGGAGGTTGATGGATGTCTTGTATCTTGGCTCTTCCCTGTATTTAAGTTTCTTGTGAGAACCCCTGCAGATGAATTCGTTGGTTGGACGTATCGTTTCTGGATGTATGTGTATACCTTACATGTGTCTCTGGTGCAGATCGCCCTGTATGGAATCCTCTAGTCGTCGGAGTTTCTCGTGTGGAACTCCAGTATTCCAAAGTATTTTTGACTAGTTTTTATTAAACTCATATTATTTTTCGATTCTCTATTGGTGTCTTAATTTTCGGCTATAGAAACTGAACCACCCTGTATATTGCATTTAAGCTAAATGTGCTCGTACGTTAAGGAACTGGACGTTTTCCCGATTTTATGTGGCAAAGCTTGATTTCGGTGTCAGAATCATAACCATGAACCACGATACAATCATAATCTGTTCAAGTAGTTTTCTATCAACATGAAGCATTCTCCTCAATTACACGCATGTAAACTCTTCAAACTTTTATTTGAAATTCTTCATACACTACTTTTAGATATTCCAATTTCACTTTTTAGTTTCCGCTCAGATGATCGACAATCTTCGTTAATTGTTCATCTCACACGTTCGATGTTATCGATTGTTTTTGAAACCGAAGACTGTCCAGAGAATGTCGTTATCCTAAGAAATGCGGCTATCTTTGAACCGCTTATAACACACTTCAATTTTTTCTTCTCGTTTCCAAATATTATTTTTATAATATCGATAGTTTCCACACAACTCTTATTGAGAATTAACAATTTTACACGAACTCCTTGTTCATATTTTTCTCCCATTCTTCGCAAGAAGAAATTTCTAAGATAGCAAAAATATACTATACACAATCGCACACCCTTCAAATAACAAGGCGCTCTGCCAGTACAAACAGCTTGGTTGCAGATGTATGAATATGAGTTGCATTCTTTCGGAACAATCCTCATAAATACGCATAACTAATTATTAGAAGTTCATATTCACACAGAACAGAAAGAAAGTATGCTAAATAGAAGAGCTTTATAAATTATAACTACACTCCGCACAAAATTTTCCGCATCACCCTACTTTTATGACAATACTATATAAACTTCTAGGTTGACCATTCAAGAGTCGCTTGGGAACTTTCAAAAGTGTAGAATAAGAATATATCATTCAAAAGAGATGAGTTTATGATAATATCAACAATGTTCGAGTTAATGAGAATTTAAAAAATTCTACCATCTTCAAACATTCGCGAAGAGACCAATCAACTAGCATTGAATGGTTACTAATCATTTTCAAAATCGAGTGTTTCCTCCCCGGGCCCTAATTACCGCCAGTATACGTCTCGGAAGCCCCTCAAAGAAATTTTGGATGTACTCTTCCGGCACTGAGTTCCAAATTTCAAGAAGCAGATTTTCTAGTTGTTGGAGTATTCAACAAGGCATACTACGTTGTCCCATGTTGTCCCAAACATGTTCTTTGAGATTCAAGTCGGGACTTCTGGCTGGCCATCTTAAAATGGCATTTCTGCATTCTGCAGAAATTCTGTAACTAATCTAATTGCATGAGGCCGAGAATTATCATGCATATAAATGAAGTTTTCGCCAATCAATTAGCCAAAGGGTACAACATGGGGTTCAAGGATATCTGCGATGTATCTGGCCGCTGTCATTCTTTCATTATTCACTAGGACTAACTCAGTTCGACCATGGGAAGAAATGCCTCCCCACACCATAACTGAGCCCCCTCCAAAGTTTTCGGTTGTCCGGATATTGCATTGCTGATACCGTTCCCCAGGTCATCTGTATACAGGCATGCGTCTATCATTTAATACTAGACAGAACCTGCACTCGTCGGAAAAGAGAACGTTCGACCATTCTGTAATACCCCAATTTGCATGTTCCTTAGCAAACTGAAGGCTTGCAACTCGAGCTCTCTGGTGAGACGCGGGCCGGTAGAAGCCACCGTTAGTCTGATATTGTCTTCTCTCAGCCTGTTCCTAACAGTTTGCAATGAAATGTGCACGTTTCTGGAAAGTGCAAGTTCATTTTGTATCATTCTAGCCGTACAGTGCCGAACTCTTCGTGCAGTTAAACAAAGCCAACGATCATTAACTGGTGTTATTATCCGATTTCTTACCTGTCCGGCCCTTCTTCCATATTCCCCTGTTTTATGGTATCGACTAATTGCTCTTGAAATAGTTCTTTGGTTAACATTCAACAAGTTAGCCGCTTAACGTTGGCTTCGCCTTTCCTCTAGAAGTGTTATAATTCCTACCACTTCATGATCACTTAAATAGCATCAGGGACATTCAGCAGCCATTAAAATAAATTCAAAGAATCGAAATCAACAAGAAACAGAAGAAAACTTGCATTAATTTAGCTTGAAAACTGAAGAGATATTGAATAATACTGATAGTCAAATAAACTCATTTTTGTTTCAGACGTGTTTGAGATCATATGGATATAAATGTTACCACATAGATAAGATTTTTTCCCCTCATATGTTCAAAAACTGCGATTGAGCTGCTTAATCGATTGTGGAATTCAGAATACCAGGTGATGCGACAATTTTTGAAGTGTGTTTATGAACACATATCAAAATATAACGAAGTTTTTATATTGAAGTAGAATAAGTTAACACTTTCATTTATTTACTTTTTAGAATTTTTTTCTATACCAGGAGTCTTTTAAAATTTCAATTAAATCGCTTAGCAGAGTACATAATATTTTTCCCTTCGAATTGATTCCTCAAGTCCCATTAGGAATTCAAGAATTGGTTGATAAAAATTTGAATTACATGAAAAAAGTTGATGACAACTAATCTGAATAAATCATTTGTATTGCATTCCTAAAGTTATCAAACCGAGAAAAATAATGAGTCTCTTAACATTACTAGTTAAGAAACTACGAAGTTCTAGAGGAATAGTGATATTCCAAAACATAGGCGTCGAGCTAATTAACGAATATTCTTTCCTTTTTGCTAAACTGTTGCCAAACTTACAATCGCGAAGATATTCATCTATAATCTTGCAACAGCTATCTCTTGAGACTATTTCCGAGAGCGTGATGCAGATTTTTGAATAGGAGTTTCAATACCAAGAAAGATATCGTGGACTACTAATAGATGAGCTAGATTCAAGATTTGTTGAAATGAATTTAAATCACAAAACAGCACTCATTTATTCCCTTCAGTTGTAGTGATGGTCGAAAACAATAACAGTACGTTGATATTGATGAATATTGATGCTTAATATATATGACATATAATATAATATATAGCCCTTCTATTCTTACGAGGGGACTATTTGCGCCGATCCTGTCACGTACGTACAATGGCATCCATCTTGTGCGAAAAGACGACATTGGCGTGGAATCGACAGGTAATGTTATATTGCATTCAAAGCAGAACAGTCATATATATATATATATATATATATATATATATATATATATATATATATATATATATATATATATATATATATATATATATATCTCATTTCATATTTTATTTATTTGTTTATATAAATGTAATATAATTAACTGACAATTTTGTCATTTTTATATTCAGACCAGTATTCTATTCGATCGTTCACCACTTCACACAAAGAAAACTATTAATGAGTAACATTCAGTGTTACTTGACTAAGGTCCGTACACTGGATTTTTCCGGGGAGAAAGCCTCTGACACTACTCGTTGGTACATTGATATCATTGTCGGATGATGCTATAGTATGTATATATTCTGGTAGATTGATATATTCTCATAACATTTAACGTTATCCTAATAAATAATTATTCCATGATATGGTTTGATTATAATCATTGCCAGGCAATGGTATTAATTACCGGGTGGTGGATTTATATTTTTCATGAAATCAGTTTGATTGCATGAACAGATATATGGGCAACTCGTCGGGGTAAAACCCCTATATATATATATATATATATATATATATATATATATATATATATATATATATATATATATATATATATATATATATATATATATATATATATATAGAGAGAAAAATAGAGCCCTATTTCATAATTGCGTTAACCATTTTACTTAGTTATTTTCGTTCAAACTAATAAATGCTGTAGTCCGGTCCTGTAGTAACCTTGAAAATCATTTTCAGAGTTTTTCAGGGACTTATGGATTAAACTCGGAACTGAATAATTTTTTTCTTCGTATAATTGAATTTGGAAGGGGTTGAGGAAATTAAGTTTTCGAGCATAAAAACTTTCAAGGATCAACGGACAGAACGAGCTCCTGGTTCCTGGATCCCTGAAATGGTACGACACGATGGTCTGATTTGGTTAACCAGGACTCGAAGTTGTACTGAAGAATATTAAATTTAGAATATCGATATACACGGTGAAGTCCAGAATAGAAATCCGAGAAAACTCGAACTTTTTAGCACGGTCCAGCTTTTTCTTTAACCCGTCAAGGTTTCAATAAAACTGTTTCACTAAAATGAAGTTTATATTTGCCGTTTTCACAAATAATGTCGAACCAATATTTCGTTCCCCTAGGAATGAGGTCATACTTTGTGGCTAAATGAAAATGAATAATATTAGCGACGGCATTATGCCCTACCAAATAATCTGTAGAGGTGCGTATTGAGCGAAATGACAATATATGAAAAACTGTCTACGACCATAATCATCTATATTTTGCTCGATGATATGTTTTCTATAATTTCTCGTGGAAACAATCTGATCTTTGATCGTAATTGTCAAGCCTTCTGTATCCGAATACAATTCTTCAGATAATTACCATCTACTGAAATCGTTCTCATCAACGTAATGAGTTTTTGATTCTTAAGGGTGGTTTTCCTAGTCCAACTATATCTTTTTCAAATTTATTATCTAATATATCAATCAGTTGCATACTCAAATTCTGAGGTGTAAGATTTTAATCAGACTCAACAACAATATCACGCAATTAGAATATTCTCTGTTTATTATGAAAATCAGAATGAACAAGAAAAATCGGTTTGGTATAAAGATTGTTCAAATCAGTTAGTCCTCGATCTCAAAGATGATAAAGTGAAATTCGGCGAACTGCTGACTTTGACATCGCCTTCGATGATGATTTTTCTTTAATTTAATTATTCTTGATGATTATTCTCACTCCCAATATCGATATTGGAAACTTTTATATAATCAGAGGTGATATTCGATTTTCCAAAGTATTTTTCTATTTAGGAAGCCCAAATTTTATATGAATATAGTAGAGAAGTACACTTTTTGAATGAGACCTAGCTCCAGCATATAATTTTATATCGTCTGAATAAATTGAGTGAATTAACTTAATTTCAGCATTCAATTCGCAACCGAAATGAATAACATTTAATTCATGAGATAATGTATTCAGCCGAAAACAAAATCAAATAGCATTCAAAGAATTTCCTTGAAAGATGCCTGATCTGATTGGAATGACTTCGCTTGTTAACGATTGATTAAGAATATTCCAATAAAAATTGGTTTTCCAATTTTTCTTGACAAACCCTAGAAATAGACGAAGTCTCTCATCAATTTTATAAATTTCCAAAAGTATTCAAAGCCATGAATGAGGAGAATCAACGAAAGACTTTTGGTAATCAATGAAAAGAGTATGAATATTCTTCTTTGTTTAATCATGATTCAAACTAACAGCATCAATTACAAATTGATCTTTATTACCTTAATGTTTTTTCCACAACCGTTTTATTATTCGGAAAGAATATTATAATTTTCTAAATGTGAATAAATGTAAGAGTGATACATGCAGTTAAAATTTTACATTGGGACAGTTTAGTGGTATAATTACTGTTTGGTTTCAAATAAGTAATACCTTGTGTGAACAACATAGGAGTTGAAGAGAAGTTCTTCATTATAAATGAAAAAAATATCAGCAATATCTGGAGATTTCAAATTTTTGTGTATTTGATAATTTGTGTTATATCATCGTTAGAAAATTTGTAAATTTGTATTACAAAATCGAGACTTATGATCCAACAATTTGCCTTGGAACTGCCCAAATTGAATACCAATAATAAGTTAAAATATCTATTTTAGGATATCTGTTTCCAGAAATATTCTCATTTGAAGCTGAAATAAGTTTGTGAAAATATTTTTCATTATTTTTGAATGTCTCATTTTGGAATTTTCTGCCTAAATTGAATATAATACAATATAAAACCAGATGAAGTGAATACATATTTACTACTTCACCAAGCTGCCGTGGAAGAACATTCTCATAAAGCTCATTCATGCAATCGAATATTTTCTTTGAATAATGAATTTTCGGAAGTCTAGGTTCGATAGTTTGGTCAATATCTTCAAATAAATTCATTTGATCAAAAATAAATTTTCAATATTTTCATACGAACTTTCAGATTTGTTTCGATTCTTACCTTGAATGAAACTATTTTCATTCGAAATTCAGTATTCAAACTTTCTTCTTCTTGATTGTTGTTCTATATTGGTTATAATTTCGATTTCGATTGAGAATTTCTATTTTCACTTCACCGTCTTTGATTTGCCGGTCTTCATTAATAAATAATTAAATTGGGAATATTTTCTTTAAACATACTACTATTATTTCTTATTTGCACCAATAAAACATGCATTTTATGTTTCTATTAGACTCATGACATTTTGAATTAGATAACGAAGATGGGACCAAATTAGGAGAACAAGATATTTCAACATAATTACAATAACAGTCATAAAATCTATTTTTGCTTGCAGAGCAAATAGAAAAAGTAGACATATCAGAACTATTTGAGGAGCTACGTGTACTATATGAAAGTGTTTTTTTGAGTCAATATTCCAAAACTTCGATAAGGCTGTTTCTATTATCATCGAGTTCATGATAAGCGCGCCCAGAAATAGTTTTCTCTTTAACGTTACCTGAATCTTATGACTCTGATGGTCCCGTATCTAGTCGATCTTGTGTGCAAAACTTCTTCTTCAAGAAAAATCGTGTTTATGAATC
This sequence comes from Cryptolaemus montrouzieri, assembly GCA_013387265.2. Taxonomy (NCBI): domain Eukaryota; kingdom Metazoa; phylum Arthropoda; class Insecta; order Coleoptera; family Coccinellidae; genus Cryptolaemus; species Cryptolaemus montrouzieri. Next base: position 80,208,901 of record JABFTP020000185.1, read on the forward strand.
ACGAGGATATTTCGGAATTATATTCCACATCCGAATAGTAAGCAGAGAATGAATTTATTTTTCGAAATCCGAAATTTCAATTAATTTTGACAGTTGTCAGTAATTAATCTTGTTTTACGTATTCCTGAAAAATTAATTTATGAAGGTAGGAAATTTAGTATGTACTAACTGCTATGATATTATATTATTGATACATTCAGTACTTGACAAATGTATGGGTTTCAATAACAGTGATATATCGATTAACTGATTTCATTATGTGGTGTTTATTGCATCAGGCAAAAAAAAATTATATAAGAAATATAAACATGAGAAAATTTCAAACACCAGCTCTCAAATCTTAGATACATGATAATGCTATATGATAATGTGAGCTTTAAACTCTTAGCTATGGATATGCCATGCGATATCCGTTTAATCGTAACCGTAAGTATTCTCTAACCCGAGCCTTCCGCTCCATGCTGGATTAATTAATTCGTTTTCTAGATAAGATTTTGCCGAAACAATCGGTCTCATTTCAAACATTTCCTGCCTTTTCTACCTTTATCTTCGTTCACAAGTCAAGTCAGATGTCTTGGATTCGGATCAGCCCTGATATGATAAAGCCGACTCGTTTAATTAGTTCGTTTGCATTGTTGGCTTCCAGAATAGATTGGAACGTCTCGAGCAAAACTCCTTCTGTGCATTTCCGGAACAATGCGGAGCATGAAGTATTCGGAAATAGTTCGAAACTTCCAACCATGATTTCTGCTTAGGTAGAACAAAGGCACGAAACAAGTTTCTATGTTTATGCGAAATTCTGCATGTATTTGTTCCTTGAGCTATCAAATTTTAGGAATTCTATTTCGCCGTATGTGAAAATTCATTTTCTTCTTCATGACAGATAAAATAATCTCAATATCTGAAATTTTCAATGTCTTCATTCTTTCAATCTTCAATATTCCGAACATAAAAATGAATTTATATCCTATAAATTCTAAGAAGATATTCAGCTGGAGCTTTATGTACTAAAAACGATTTAAATCAAGTTGGCGTATTGAAACGTCATAAATACTCGAAGTTTCGTATGAAGTGTCATTTTTGTTAACGATTTTGATCAGAATGTTATGCAAGATTTATATTCGTGAAAGTTTTACCACCTGTTTGAACGCTTATCGATGTGCGAAATTTGAAGAATATACAGGGGCTGAAATTCTTCACTTACCACAATTTATCAAGCGATAAGAAACTGTGAAGCGAGAATACCATGTGAGTAGATGCGCGAATTATGGAAAATCAACTGCAGCTGATTGTGAAATTGTAAAAATAAATCATGGTTATTCTACGCAAGTTTGGTAAAAATTTCGAGTTTTACGCATCACAAAAATTGGAACGATCATCAAAAATAACCTGAAATGCAACTGAAGGGAAAGATAAAGGTTACAAATTATAATGATACCATATAGATATAGCTGTAACTATGTAGTAATTAAGCATCATGCGATGAAGGAATGAACCTTTCACTATGCTTTTATTAGCAACAAATTAATCAATAGATTACTGTAGTTTACTGTTACCGCAGTTTCGAACTATCTTTCATGATACGACAGAACGTACCTAGGTGCCGTGGTAATCATAGAAGGTCCTTCTTGGGATTTGGAAAAATTGGATAATAGGTATACTGTTCATATGTTATTGAAAGTCAGTTATTAATCTAGATTTTAATAAATTAGACTGGTTATTCACAATACGTAAGTTATAGAAAAATTAATTCTAAAAATTCAACTTATTCTAGATAATTGAGTTATATACCCTTTGAGAAGTTGTGCAGGATTTTCAAGTTATCGAATTAAAAGAATGATAATATTGGATACAGTGGTTAGCCAATATTATTTGTTTTCAACATGGCAAACCGATATGTCTGGTCTTTAGGTCCCAAGTTAATACAAAATACCACTGTTGCCACATTTACACGTTTGCGAAGTTTATATTTTTGGTAGCTTCTAATGATACTTCACTGTGGAAAATGTCACGCGAAATTTAGTTGTTCTGGTAACTTTGCTGCACATCAATTTTAATCTTCTGGGGTTCGACAAACCCCACCTGATTGTTTACGTGACTTTTTCTCTACATTTTTCCGGTAACTGAATTCTGTGTGTTCGATATCTGGATTTATGCAAACAAATTTTCAGGAATATTGCTTTATACTCCTACGAAAATGAACAAAAACGACTTTTGCAACTTTGGGATGAATTGAGTGAAGAATAAGAGGAGAAGTAGATTTTATTGAGAGCGAAAAAGATTTCGAGACAGACGAGATTAATCAGGTTGAAAAGTCCAAGTATGTAACGCAGCACTAGTAGGTGAAGAGGAAGGGGTATACGAAGACGATGATGCGAAGTTAAGTAGTCAAGAAGAACAGGATGAAATGAATGATGTTATCGTGAATCCAGGTATTGATGAAATTGAAGGTGTATACTTCAAAGGGACGGATGTCCCAAAATGGCTGAGTCGAGCGAAGTTCACCCAATTCTAAAACCTATTTCCATTGCTGGTCATTATTTATTGATGATCAGATTACATCAGATGATATTACAAACTATACCACAGTAATGTAACTTTATGTTAGAGATAAGTAGACAGCTTCTTATGATGTTGCTCGAAATAGCACACGATGGCCCTTACAGTTAAGTAGCAAATGCTGTCTCGAATAATCAATCACAGAATCACGCTTTTTCGAGCGGGAAAAATCGAAAACCTAACTGGTGAGCACTTTAAAGTACCACTTAAGAAATCAAACTACTGGTCGCTGTAGCTTATGCCCTACAAAAATTGACAGAAAAACGAGATATTCTTGCCGTTCTTGTGAAGCATCAGTTTGTTCAGAAGGAAAATATATGTTCAAGGTTGTGGAAATAATAGTAGTAATATTTTTTGTGGCTTAGAGCTAAGTATTCGACTTTTTAATATTCATTCAAAGATAAGTATTCGACTTTTAATATTCATTCAATTGATTGTAATACCGTTGTTAAGTATTAATGATCAATATTACCAAAAATCCGAGAAAACCCACAACAAAGAACAATGTTATGTTCATGAAACTTTTGATCACTTTTCCCTTGCCGGGTTGATGAATGAAGTGTATATGTAATTCTGAAAAAACGAGCAGTTTGACCCATGCAGCAATTAATGCTATTCGCCAAGTTTAGAATCTCCTGAATTATTCGAATTCTTGATGGAGTTTTCAATGTAAAGTAAGGGTGATGACAATTTACTTTGATTCTTAAATGCAGTGTTGAGTTCTTATATGAATAGGTTATCTGTTACATTTTTAATTATTCCTCCAAAATATGTTGGAGAGATGAATCTTTCGGATTCGTTGGTGTTTATAATTGGAAACTTTTGGTTTTATGTAAAAGTTTTTGTTCAACTTTTTGTGAATAAAGTTTCGATTAAAGCTGTTGTTTTGAACTATAGCCTTTAACGTCTTCGCTGGGCTATATAATGATATCGTATCTCGAAATTTTATTTGAATGTTGGTGGTTGGAATCTTTGTAAAAACACATATCTATGCTAGTAGATTCTCTAAAGACGTTTGGGAAAAGATCTAAAAATGAAATTTGACTGTTCAAGTTTTCTTTTTGGATGGACATTGATTACGAATTTATATAAGAAAATTATGAAATTGTCTCGAAGTACCATTCAGATCAATAAGATTATGGACGTATCTGTACCAAAAATGAATTTTAACTAGCAAGCTAGAATTCAGATTTACATTCTATACTGGACACAAAGATATCCGCTGAAGAAGGCTCAATGGTGAGCCCATCACAAGAACATTCGATTATTATCGATTATTATATTTCTTATCAGAAGAAGAAAACAAAGTACTGAATTTCAACACACCCTTTACACTTTTTTGTTTCAGATACGTCGATGACACTTAATTTTTTTAACAGTACACCCAAACAATTTGATTTTTTTCTTTAATTTATAAAATTTTGGCACACAATTCAAAGATCAACACAGCATTTTCGTTTACATTTTCATCTGAAAATCTCGAAAAAGAGATTGGAAGAATCAACATTTAGCTCACAATGAAGGCTATGATTGAAACATGAAAAAAAATAGACAAAAATATTCATAAAATTATAATCCAAATATATAACATGTTTATAATATATTACATATATTATAGACATCGAGATCCGAAAGATTCATCCCTTCAACAGATTTTGGACCATCCAGCAAAAATAAAGCCGGAATCCTCTTCAAATTGAAGTCTAGAATTATATTCTGACCTCTAAAAATAAATTGCATCCAAAATAACGATTGTACTGATAATTTCAGTATCCAATATTGAGGTTTGATGTACATTTGATTTAATAACCAAATAAGTACTGAAGTGTTAGCAAATTTGGGGTAGGCAAACTGTGCATCCAAACGGAGAATAGTCAAAAAAGTCTGGTTTCTTGAAGTTTCCTTAGTATGATCTACTATTTGTCTGCTTCGTTTGCTGTCTTCTAAGTTGGTCCATTGGAGGACGCCATTAGCATATTCAAACATATGCTTCTACAATCGTGTTGAGTTGGTAGCAGGCAGGTTTGATGTTCTGAATGAACAAGACCAAAACTGCAGTCTGTTACTCCTATTCACGATATCTGACTAGATTATACCACCACTATGCGGCCTAGTTTAAGATTAAGAAGTGCGGATCGGATAATAAGCTCCTCAGTAAGAGATATTTTACATCCTACGGAAGGTTGAATATTGCTCCTTGAATGAAAGTCTTCAATACGTTCACACATATAGTGATAAATTCAGCTTGTCATCTGATATTGAGATATGATACGCATCTGGTTTAACAGCTACGAATGTAGCTTCCCGAAGTTCTCTTCGTGTAATCTAATTTTGTCGTTTTCCGTTTTCCGGTAACCCTGTGTCGGTTCGTTGGAGGGTACCAATCGTATTTGTACCCCCTCGGAGATTCTCACCTTGTAGTGGTTAGGAGGCTTTGTTGATGAACCCAGGAGCTATGCCGGGCGTAATTTATTACTGGCAGGGTCACCCATGCCGGAAGGGTCCTGGGTGAGAATCCACCCCGCCCGGCTATCGTATCTTGGCTTAGGGTTTGCACGGAGTATAACGATACCAGTTTTGGAAAGGTTTTAACAGCCTCACCAAACTGCCTTACAACACCTGTCGGCAACGAAAGGCGGGGGGTCTCGGCTTAACCGCCCATACTTAGTGCATGGAAAGCACAATAAAAACTCCCCCAAGCCAAGGTGAAACAGCATACGCCGATGGCTGCGTAGCTAGCGGGAGATCTAGTCGAAAGTAGGCGAACTCCGGATACCAGGCGCCCTCCGGTTTCAATTTGGCCTTACTGCGGTAATGCGGGGCTCTGACGCAGGTGGGCTACTCGTAGGAACAAGATGAGTAATGGAAATAGAAAAACAAGGACAGGTCCTGCCTCAAAAGGACCAAATCCAAAAGGCGATGGAGAACCTATGGAACTGGAACAGGAAAAAATGCCAGACATAGACACTGAAAACGCCTTGCTGAAAAGCAGCTCTGAAGGGGAAAATCCAAAGGCACCCAAAGAGAAGCCGAGGATTAAACTCGGCGGAGCTGCTCGAAAGAGGATGAAATTCCTCATAAAGATGGGTAGGACGACAGAAGAGGCTAGAATTAAGGCCTTACAGCCACTGAATCCCCAAGATAAGGGAGCGAAAAGACTCGATCTGATGGCAGTACGCCAAAAGGATGGGAGCAAAAACGCCCTAAAAAGAAGCACCCGTTGCTCCAAAAAATATGCAGGAAGCTTCGTTTAGTCAAGCGGTGTCTGGAATAAAGGTAGGAATCCTGCATAAAAATTTTCCGAGTGAACTCTTAACTGGGGACCAAGTAACGACTCAGAGGTGTTCATCCTAGATAAAGTGGAAGAGGAGGGGTTGAAGGCGGAACTGCACAGTGGCTGAAAAGCATCGAGTCGCAGTTGAAACCCTGAATCGGTGCTAGCCTCAGGGTGGTGAATGAGGCAGAATTGCCTCACCCAGAAATCCTCATAGGGTACCTACTAGGAAGCCAGGACTATTCTAACGAGAAAAAATCCTGGGACTAATTGAGGCCCAAAATGACCTCACTGCAACTAGATGGAGGATTCTCAGGAAAAATCCTGTGGGAAACTTCCTAGAAGTAACCATTTCGGGAGATATACAATCTGTCGGAAAGCTGAAAAATACTGGCGATCGGGTTAGCTACAGATTCGGAAATATTCGATTCTATTGGCTAACAAATTCGAATGCCTTCAGGTCAACCTGCTTCATGTAAAGGCTGCTTCAAGCATCCTCTGCAGGTTGGCCACAACAAGGCAAATACGAGTAGGGCTTATTCAAGAGCCCTGGATTAATTCATATGAAATAGTCTGCAATAGCAGGTGTGTAAATCCAAGAGCAGCACTAATCTCAGTTAGAATATAAAATTTGCTCCTATTCCAGAATTCATCACCAGAGATCTAGCAACAGCTCTAGTAGAGGTGCCAATGATAAGAGGTAAAAGGCACATCATTATGGCCTCTGCATACTTCCCAGGAGAAACATCCTCCCCACCACCAGAAGAGGTACAAAACTCGTACGTTGGTGCCACAAGGAAAACAAACATTTGATCCTGAGGTGCGATGCGAACGCTCACCACACCGTAATGGGCAGTACAGATGTCAATGAAAGAGGTAAATATCTTTTAGAATACATCTGTTCTAATAACATAAACATTGTAAATAGGGATAATAAACCAACTTTCATAAATGCGGTTAAGAAATAGGTCCCGGGTCTCACCCTTGCCTCGCCATTTATACTACAATCAATTAAGAAGTGGCGCGTCTTGGACGAAGTATCTATGTCGGACCACCAAATGATTGGTTTCGAAACTGACTCAGATAAGATTCAAAAATCGGAATATTGAGCACCAAAAAGGCGGATTGGGATCTGTTTGAAGAGAGGTTGAAGTCTGAACTAGATGGTCTTGAATATAACATAAACACAGTAGAAGAACTGGAAAATGCTTCTACTCACTTATCCAAACACTAATTTTAGCATTTGAGGAGAGCTGCCCAATGAAGAAAAATTACTCCTCAAGGGATACGCCTTGGTGGAACAAGAATCTTGCTTAACTCAAAGCTAGAGCCAGAAAAGCATTCAATAGAGCAAAACAAACGGGTGAATAGGACGCCTACCGAGAACTAAGTAGAAGAAAGAACTCAGGAAATCCAAACGACAATCATGGAAATCCAATTGCGAGGGGATCAATATTCTTGCTCCAGCTGCACGAATTCAAAAGGTTTTAGCCAAAGACCATTTGATCTCATTAAAGAGCCTTGAGTAGAGTATTCTAAAGACTTCGGCTGAAGCTTGAGGGTACTTTTCAATACCCACTTCCGGGATTCGAAAATACTCCCCATCAATAGCACTCAACAACAGGAACTAGAACTGTATAGCTCCAGTAGGGAAAGCAGAAATTTAGCGGGCCGAATCTTCACCCTAGATGGGGTAAAGTGGGCTACAAAAAGCTTCAAACCCCTTCAAATTACCAGCGGCGGACGAAATCTATCCGGTCATGTTGCAAGGAGGCAACACATATACAGCCTCATGTCTGAGAGCTATATACAAGCCAGCTACTCACTGGGCTACATACCCCAGTCATAGAGGAAAGTCAAAGTATTTTATACCAAAACTGGGCAAGAGATCTCCAGATGAGCGCAAATAGTATTGCCCGATAAGCTCAACCTCCTTTCTCCTATAATCAATGGAGAAATTTCCCGACAATCATATGAGAACTACATAAAAGACAATTTGCCTACCAACCGGGCAAGTCAAAAATTGATACCCTACACGATCTCGTCAAAGAAGTGGAAGGAGCACTAGAGGCTAAAGAAATAGCTTTAAATCTAATTGGAGACAGCGAAGGAGCCTTCGATAATACCTTCTATACCTACATTAGCAATGGTGCAAACAACAAGGGTGTCAAAACACCCACCATCAAATGGATCAAAAAAATGCTCAAGGGACGACTCATACCGGCCACTTTTGGAGATACCGCAATATCGGTGTCAGCAGTGAAATGATGTCCTCAAGAAGGTGTCCTATCGCCGGTACTATGGTCAGTAGTTGTAGATGGCCTCTTAGAAAGACTGAACAGAGCTGGCTTCAACGCACAAGGCTATGCTGATAATCTAGTTATCATCATTAGGGGAAAGCATCATGGAATCTTATCGAACTTGATGCAAAAGCCCTTAACATCGTAGATGAATGATGTGCTCAGCACCCATCAAGTCAAAACCATTCTAATTCCATTCACAAGACGTAAAAAGTTGAACTAAAAGCCCCCCTTTCTGAATGGACATTCTGAAATTTTCGAAACAGGCTAGGTATCTAGGGTAAACCCTAGATCAGAGACTCAACTGGAATTTACACATTGACAAAACTTTTCCCAAGGCTACATCTTGCCTATGGGCATGCCGTAGACTCTTTGGAAAGACCTGGGGGCTACAGCCAAGAATAACCTACGGGTTATACACAGCGGCTATAGGACGCATTGTCACATATGCATCGTTAGTATGGTGGACGAAAACATCAGAAATAACTACGCAAAACAAACTGCAAAAACAGCAACGGCTAGCTTGCGTGAGCATAACAGGTGCTATGCGAAGCACCCCGACTACTGCCCTGGAGGTAATCCTAAACCTCCCTCCTCTTCATATAAAATTGAAAAAGCAGGCGTTGATGGCAGCTCCAAGACACAAAAAAAACTATTATCTGGTGATCTGAAGAGACACCTGGGGATTCTGGGTTACATAGCGCCAGAAATCTTATCACAACCATCGGATATAATGCCGCTTAAGTTTGATTTTCACATACCCTTCGAAGTGGCCATAGAAGATCGCACCATCGTAAGGGAAAAAATAAATCAATTAGACCAAAAATCCTCCATTTGGTACACGCATGGATAGAAAACGACTGATGGAACAGGAGCAGGCATATATGGACCCAAGTACTCATCATCAGTGCCTCTGGGCTTTACTCCCACAATCATACAAGCAGAAACACTTGCTGTAAACCTTTGCTGCCAGGAGGGACTACGAAAGAAACTCAAAGTTGCAAAGACCTACATTTTAACGGACAGTCGGCCGTGATAAAAGCTCTAAACTCTTATAGTTATACGAGCATCTCTGTCAGGGAATGCCATCAATCCTTGAAGCAACTTGCTGAGGGGAACAAACTTTTCCTATGGTGGGTGCCTGGCTACGAAGGCATACAAGGAAATAAAGCCGCTGACGAACTGGCCGAATCAGCTGCCGCAATCCCACCCATCGGACCTGAACCGTTCTGCAGTCTAAGTAGGCCGCACAGACGACAGGAACTGAAAATATGGGAAGAATCTAGCAAAAAAGAATACTGGAGGAAAACTCCAGGCCAAAGGCAAGCGTAAAAGTTCATTGACTTTTCGCCAAAGAAGAGAAACAGCTTCTCGATCTCATAACAGGCCTCCTTACTGGACACTGTCCACTGAGATACCATCTCAATAAAATGGGCAAATCGGAAACGGCAACATGCAGAATGTGTAAAGAGGGCGATGAAACTGCCGAACATATTCTTTGCAGTTGCATCGCAACTGTCCGTCAAAAACATATACACTCCGGTAGTGACAAACTAGAGCCGCACGACTCTTAATTTTGTAAGGGATTTAGACCTACAGGGAAATGAATTAGAAGGGTTACGAACAAAAGACCAATTTGGTCGCAGTTCGGAAAGGCTTCGACCCCCACGAATGTAATGTAATATAATGTAATCGTATATGCATTCAACGAATACATAAACGATTACATTACAATGGTTTGATGTCAATGAGCTTTCAACACTGAGGTGGGCAAACGAGACGGAAACAACAGTTTGTTGCTCTTATGCGTACCATCTTACTAGATTGTACCACTACTATGTGGCCCTGGTTGACGATGATTATGAAGGAGATATATTTAATATTCTACGAAAGGTTGTAAGTGGCTCCCTAAATTAAATTCTTCAATATAACACATTTTATTGGATGCATATATTTGAGAGAAGAATAAATACAATATGTACTATTAGCTTGTCCCAGCCTATGTTATAAATGTCTGACATAAGGTAAGCATTCTTCTCCTAGTATATTCAAAAATGAGTTGTATATACCAAAACTGTTCAAGAATTAATTATTTGGGGTTTTTTCCTAGTTCTTTGTAAAATTGTATAGAGTTTGTATGGAGTTGCTATTTTTTCTCAAAATGAGGTTAAGGCGTTTTTCTGATTTATATGTTGGGATGTTCTAGACGCGTGGTTTCTTTATATGTTATTCTCAATTAATTCAATTTTGGATTCTCATGATTCATACCGATGAGGAATTTTGGATGTTGTTTGGTTGTTGTTGGGTCGTTGGGTACCTATACTAGTGGTTTTGTGATGATTCATTGGAGTTTATAGAGGGATTTTGAAGGAGTTCCTCAACATGTACCCTTGGCTTCTGATTCAGCCGCTTTTGTGAATACAAGCTCGTCATCAATTATGTTTAGTTTTTATAATTTGGCACTGGTCTTTTATATGCAAATCTGATTTTGGTAGGACTATTGTAAATGACTGAGTATCTTCGGATTAACTTGAATTATAGCTTCTAATTGTTCCAATACGAAATATATAATGAACGAAAATAATTCAAATAATATACTCGTAACCATATATAGATAAAACTATATATTTAACCAAACCTCACTCTTATGTGAGTAGATAACATGTGCTTACTTGATAACTCTGAGTTCGGTGATGTCTGAAAATGGCCGTGAGACCCAAATTTCAATCGCGAAATTGGTACTGAAATATATTTTCTAATAATGAACTTAGTGATTATTCTAATATAAATTGAAAAATAATTACATCCATAATGAAATATGTCTTCACTTAGGCACTGTTCAATCTTTCAAACAAAAGCATTCAAAAGGATCACTTATTTCGGCGAGAAGGTTTTACAAATTTCAAACGACTAAAGCTCTAGAAATTATGATTTGTTTACGTTAATTCGCTCAGTACTGTATGAACAGCTGCGCTCCGGTAACGGTAGGTTTTACTAATACATTCAAATTAAAATTCTTCGAATTGCCAGGTCGGTTAGAATTAAAAGTTCCTATTTTCATTGTAATTTCGTTATTTTCATATAAAAGATATACACTGTACTAAAAGAAATGGTCTATATTGTCGCATCAGTGCGACCCTTATTTTTATGTTGTTGTCTGTTGTACCATCTATCGTTGTCTTAGAAATAAAAACGTTGTGTTTTGGGTTTTAATACTTTCACTGCTGCTGACACAACTATGGCTGATCTCGCTTCTCCAGCCATAACGTTTTGGTATTTCTATTTTAGCGATCCAGACCTATGTGCTTATTGAACTTTTTTGTTTATAATAATATATTTTAATCAAATTACCAGTAATAAGGCAATTCTAATATTCATGACTAGATGATTAATTAAACTACTCGGCAATGGTTAAACTATGTTAGATACTCGACATGTGTTTGGGGTTATCAGAAGCTTTTACTTTAATTTAACGGCATTTACAAGATAGACCGAAGTCACACTACAATTTGGCATGGTTTTCCTACAAGCGAACGTAATTTCCATCATCTCTGAAATATCCATTTTCTTCATTTTATCACCTCGAAGTATAAGTTCAATTCTCTCTGGATCTAGGAAATAATTACAATCTGTACAGTGGTTTGAGAAAACCAATAGTTTTCCTTTTTAGAATAATGGAACTTCTAAGTTCTGCATTTAGCTTCTCGATATATCTGGGATCATTTTCAAGAAATTTCATTCCATATAATAGACTATCTCGTCAGATGTTCGTACAGCATGGTCGCTTTTTTATTACAAACGATACTATATACACACTAAAGATGTAACTTGATGAAAAGACATTAAATAATTCATTGGAATTTTCTTGGCAAGAATTAATTTTCGAACCGTCATAATCGGAGAACTGACCATAACTGAGCTATTTAAATCATTTTGTGTGAATTCTGAGAATGAATATAGGATCACTTGATGAAATTAGGGAAAAGTTCTACAGTTATTTCCATGAAAACACGTTCTGGGTGAAAAAATGTGCACAGGTGATATATAATTCTGAAATGAAAAAAAACTCAACATATACAACGAAAGCTTTGTTATCTATGGTTCACTTTTAAAAATATTCAAGCTTATAGAGTTACTCAAAAACTGTTAGACGTAAAGAAAAAGGCCGCACGTCGTTCGATTCAACATAAAAAAACAATTTTTATAATACTTCAAAAACAAACAAGATGTTAATACTCGACTGATTCAGAAAAGTCTCAAAATATCCGAATTATAAGAATTACACATAGCTGCAGTACTAAAAAGTCAAAATGTGTCCACCCTTAACAGTCGAGACAATTTTGAAACTGTTTAACATAACTTGTTTTTTCTGTATTTCTGAGGAATTCCAGGTGATTTCTAGTGATTGGATAAATATTTCTCTATAATTTTTCATTACAAGACCTATTGTTGATCTGAAAACATTTTGGATAATTATGCAAACAGTAACCAATTTGTTTTTTCGTAAACAGTAGATCATTTATTTGGAAACTAATATATCTTCTATTTATATACGAGAAAAACTGTAGCATAATATTAAAAAGTAATGCAATAAATCGTGTAATATTGAATCGAACGAAATATAAATTCGATGTTGATCAGTAAAATTACGTTCTAAATTATAACAGATTTTGTCACTTGTAACAGTCCAATTTCTCGAATTAATCATTTATATCTTTCAAACTCAGTTTTCATAATTTTATTAATAATTCAATCTCATTTCATCAAGTTGAATATTCAAACATTTTGAAATTCGAATCAACAATCTACAGGTAATGATACCCAATGAAAATTATTGTTCTATCCGTGAGGTGTCGCTGGTATTGATCTAGGTTGTTCACCGGTTAATTGTGAAGTCAGTACTTGAGAGGAGATCGTTTTCTCGTTTCTATGGGAAAACGGAAAGCAGTATTCATTCCATGTTTCGTTTCCACTTTATTGTTGTGGAGAGAATAATTTCGCTTTTTATTAGTTTTTTTTTTTGAAAATCAATAGTTTTTCATAGAACCGAGTCTATATATGTTCGGAATTCATTAGATTCGCTCTTTCCATTCAGAAATCCTCAGAATCGTCTGTTATTTTATTGGAGCTGTGTTGTAGCGATTGGAGTGAATAATTTTCAGTAATAGAAATTAAGTATTCTTTGATTTTCTGGATAAATTCCAATCGTCTGAGGCGTTATAAGTATTCTGTAATGCTGCCGGATTTCCTCGACAACTAATTCAATTAGAGAGTGGAGAGATTTTGAAGTTTCTTTTGTTATATTAACCTAGATCGATATCTGCTCTTTAAAAGGTAAGTCTAATTCATTCTGTTCATTTTAAAATATGTATTCGAGAGATATGGTATTGTTATAGATTTTTTTCACCGTCAAGATATTCTATGAGTTTTCATCTTTGTGCCAAACCTTGATTTTTCACTAACATTTCCTAACTCATAATAAAATACATGAACATAGAGAAAGCACGTTAATAAACAATCAATTTTTTGCTCTTTATTACTATGTTACATTATAGATAACAGAATGTCGACGAAACAAATTTTGAAAATTATTCAGATATTCAATTTGTTTCTACCAGTTTTATGAACGATGATTTTTTTCATTTTCGTGGACTTGAAATTCTATAATTACAGAGATATTCAACATTTGAATACTTTCATGAGGTAATCCTGTTGAGACTATACGCAAAAAGATTTTCAAGACGAGTAGTTTTTCAGACTATACTGGTGATTCACCAGAGGTGCGGTGCTCTGTAACTCGTAAACTCTCGAATATTTCATTTTTTTTTCGAACAGTATTGTATTTAGAAAGTAAGAATCTACTTTAGCAACTCATTTGCAGTGGACAGGGTGTCCCAATTTTCTAAAAGAAAATCTTGGTTGGTTTTTTCAGATTGGAAGACGACTTTTTTGTTCAAGATTCAGAAGCGGCCTAAACTCTGCTATAATATCTTTAAGTAATAAGATTTTTGGTGAGTAGTTTCGTCACAATATTTTTTTTCTGTAAAAATTCATGAAAATAGGCTTTCACATCATCGCATGCTCCTTCGGCCAGAGAGGATGAATACTTGTTTCCTTTCGTTTTCTCATTACCAAAGGATAGCTCCAATGATGAATTGAAATAGATTATCCTCATCTCATACAGTAGCGACTCAAAAAAATTATTGAATATTGTAATTTCAAAAATATATATCTTGATTTTTTCAAACGGAACGCATTAGATTTTATTATTCATGTCAACGCATGAAATATTGTGCTATACTTTGCAGAAGTAACCTTATCTTTAGCTTCGATCATTTTTGAAATATTGGATTATTTGTAAGAATTTTGATGAAAATTCTACAAACCGTATCAATCTCATCAACATGCATCATTATTCGCAGAAAAGATTTTTTTTCCGTAATGATTCAAGTAGTAGAAAATGAAACCTAATTAAGATAATTCTTCCAACGACTGATAATCAAGATGATTGAAACGTAAATCGAGGTATATGCTGACATTTTTTTTTATTGGTGCCTTCTGTCAGGTGTCCGGACTTATCATATTCTGCATTTTACATGGTGAACTTATCAGTGTTTTGTTATTAAACATTGTTAAATTGAGGTTTGAACCCAATTTTTTAAATTGACTGCCATGAAGTTCTCCAAAGAAGAAATGATTGATATGATTTTTATTCTGGGTGAGTTTGATGGAAACTCTTTGTTGGCAAGTGGAGTTTATCCACAAAGGTTTTCTGATAAGAGGCATCCTGATGCAAGATGCTTTGGAAAACTTCTAATTAGATTTATCGAAACGGGTAATATCTGTTCAAAAAACATGAAAAACCAAAAACTGCTACAGCTGAAGACAACAAGTTATCAGTTTTGTTGACGACAGTGGCAGAAGGCCCATATAAAAGCTAAAGAGAGATTTCTCAGTCAAGAGATATAAGTCAACCGTCCAGAGAATCTTGAAAGTGAATAAATCTCATGCATATCATGTACAGCTGCACCAGGAACTGAACAATCAAGACCATGAAAATCGAATCAATTTTTGCAATTGGGCAAGTGACAAAGTAGCAGAAAATCCAAATATGTTTAGCAGAGTTCTTTTCTCGGACTAGGCAACTTTCCACAAGAATGGGCGTGTTAACAGGCACAAGTTTCATTATTACGCCACGGAAAATCCACACCTCATGAGACTAATAGATCACCAGGATCGTTGGTCCTTGAATGTATTGGCCGCTATAGTAGATGGATATCTAATTTGGCCGCACTTTTTCGACGGGCACCTCAATAGTGAAATATAATTAGATTTTCTGCTAAATCATATACAAATGTTACTTGCCGATGTACCAGAGCATATAAAACAAGATTTGTGGTTTCAACAGGATGGAGCACCGGCATATTACTCACATCAGGTTAGGGGGTATTTGAATCATGTATTTCCAAACAAATGGATAGGACGTGGTGGTCCTGTCAGATGGCCAGCTAGATCTCCGGACCCTACAAGTCTAGATTTTTTCTTGTGGGGTTATATTAAGGGCATCGTTCACCAGATTTCTCCTACAACACAGTTGGATATGAGACAGAGAATAGTTGACCCCTTTCAGTCAGTTAATAGGCAAATGTTGTCGAGAGTTCAACGGTCTTTCCTCAGAAGGATTGAGTTGTGTCTACAAAGAAACGGGCAACATTTCGAACACTTATTGAAACAGTTCAACACCTTGTGGAGCATCTCATCAAAAAACAATCTATTACGTATTTCATACACGACTACCTTAAAATATCTCCATTTCTCTGAACAAGTATAATGGTATGTACCAATAAACTCTTCTTCTGAAACATCTGATTTTATTATATTAGTGTATTTTTTTTTATTTCGAAAATGGTCGAAGATAAAGAAAAGGTTACTCCTGCAAAATAATGGCACAATATTTTATGCGTTGACGTGAATAATAAAGTACAGGATGTTTCATTGGGAAAAATCAAGATATTTTATTGTGAAAATTTCAATATTCAATAATTTTTTTGAGTCACTCCTGTACAAAAAGAGGATAATCTATTTCAATTCATCAATGAAGCTACCCTTGGGCAATAAGAAAACGAAAGGAAAAAGGTATTCATCATCTCTGGCCGAAGGAGCATGCGATGATGTAAGTGCCTATTCTCAAGAATTTTTACGAAAAGGAAATATTGTGACGAAACTACTCACCAAAGAAAACATAATACACAAAGACATATCAGAATTTAACAAACTATTATCGCAAATTTTAAATGCATGAAAGAATGTATGATTGATGGAGGCTATAATTTAGTAATCAAGATACATTTTATTCACATAAGAATTAGGAGAATTAGTCTCAAGATTAACGACATATGATTCATCAAAAACACTCACTACTCAAAGAGTCTAGTCGACTTTCCTATAAAATTTTTGTTTGTTATGCGAACAAATCAATAGATGTATGAAACAAAACAATATTTTTGAATCCACTGTTCGAAAGTGCTGGTACCATTATTGTATCTTCCAATTTTATTAAATGTTTAGATCAAATATACATAGTTGATGAATTGAGGACAAGTCAGTTGGTTAACTATCAACTAAAATGAAGAAATATAGTTTACAAATAGTAGACATAGGTTCTGTTAATTATTAAACATTAAAGGCTGCAAATGTTGACTATAGTTATCATACAGAATAACTTCACATTTATCTGAAGAATTAAGAACCTTTCCCATATTCTTCTCCACATATATCTATATGGGGTTATATCTGAAAGAGCATCTCAATAACTTCATCTCTCATCGCGGATAAAAGAGCATTATAGAGTCGAGAGAATTTAATAGAGATTCGTCCCTACTCCACTACAGTCTCTTTCCGACGTGAAAAGTGTTCTGCCTTTCCAGTCGGGTATTATAATCTGCTGAGTTTGATTTTATTTACTCAATATTATCAGGGAAAATCGTCTTCGGCTTGACAAAACTGTCATCGGAAATCTTTGGAAATGCTGTAGGGACTTGAAACAAAAATTTGTGCTATTGTAAAGGCCGAATCACGTGGTTTAAGTCCGCATCCTCGGTAGAAATTGGAAATGGATGAATGGATTTGATCACTGTTATCCGTCATTCATTCGAAATTCCATTAACAAAAAGCATGAGGATTTTCAACGGGAAAGAGTTTCAACTCAATCAGTTTTTCATTTCTTGATGATTGATATTGTAAATTAGTACAAGCATTTCCACTATTTGAAGTAACTTTGAAGTTTATGATTGCATAGCCATCCTACGAAGATTGAAATGAATATATAAAATGAAAATAATACGAAGTCCTCCTTTGAATTATTTTAATTTTTCATCATATAAACACCTCAAAAAGTCAAGGAACACTTACCAATATCTTTGAAATATGAATTTAATGATACGAATTTATAGAAATCTTTCGGTTTTTGTTAGGATGTATTGTATATAATGTATTCTCAAGAAAACAAAATAATATTTGACTTCTCCAAAGCACCTATTATAAAAAAAAAATTGAAATTTGAAAATGACGAAATTTGGTAAAACACAAAAAAAAAATCCTGAACTAATATTTTCGAAACGATATGGAAGCGCTCATATTTTTCAGTACCCAGAAGATCCACCTCTGTTATTGATGACACTTTGGCATCGTCGCGGCATGCTCAATATTAAATTGTCAATTACATTTTGGCCTAAGTCATTCCAAGCCCCCTGAACCGCTGATCGAAGCTCAGGTTCATGATGGAAGACGTTTTGACGCAGGAGATATTTTGTTTCAGGGTGTCCCACACATGCTCGACGGGATTCAGATCTGGGGAGCAGGATGGCCACGGTAGAAGATCGATATCATTCTCTTCAAGAACGTTCAAGACAACTCTTGCACGATGGGAAGGGGCATTATATTGTTGGAAGAGTGGATTCTGACCCATTGTTTGGTGATACGGTACCACTACAGGTAAAACTATCTTATTTCCGTAAGAATTTCCCTTGAGGTTGTTCTGTATGAAAGCGAGGTCAGTTCCTCCACCAAGGCGTATACCTCCCCAAAACATCACTGATCTGCCTCCCTGTCTAACAATTTCTCGAGCATGCTGGAGAGGGTTTTGCTTTCCAGGTTCCCTCCATATTCGAATTCTTCTCGAATCGGGATAAAAACTAAATCTAGATTCATCACTGAAGAGAACAGTGGCCCACCTCTCTTGATCCCAGTTTAAGTGTTCTTGGCAGCAAGCTAAACGAGCAGCGCGATTTCCATGGGTCAGTAGTGAAACTCCTAAAGGACGTCTGGAGTGGAGTTGACCTTCGTGCAGTCGATTTCTCACAGTTTAGTCGAAAATTCGTACATTATGAACTCGTGATAGCTCTTGAGCTAATTGAGATGCTGTGGTAGTACGATCTCTTCTGGCTTGTAAAACCAAAAATCGATCTTGGGCGACTGTAGTAATCCTGAAATGATCTCTGTGGCGTTCTTCTACACTACCTGTTTCATTGAAACGCGACCATAAACGGTTCATGACACTTGGGCTACTTCCCAGAACCCTGAATACTTCCCATTGTGAGCCACCAGATTGAAGCATGCCAACGGCTCGTAACATCTCTTCTCTAGTCAAATGTCGTCTTTCCATGGTCGAATCACAAAACTTGAATCTTTTACTTGTGTGTTGTGTTACAACAGAAACAAAGTGCCAACTAACTGATTTCAAACACTGAATACATGAAATGATTATGAAGCAGCATCGCATCTGCTGCATTTTTAGTTTTTCATAAAAAAAAACAGAAATTTGTTGCGGCACGCTACATAATTTGGTGAGAAATTGATGAAGGTGTTGATCGTTCTGGATACGATATATCGATGTTCAGAAGTGTTCCCTAGACTTTTTTGAGGTGTGTATTCACGAACCGATTAGCAGCTCACATTCATTTTCAATTTCTTTTTTCTAAGATTCTATAATTCGAAGTGTAAACCTTACCTTCAATTTCTACAATTGTTTGGTTTAACATCCTAAATATCAAATTATATGTAAGACGTAGTTTGAAGCGACGAGCAGTCTGATTTCGAGATCTTAATGCAACTTAAGATTACAATTTGGTAAGTTTTTTTGCGATATTTTCATTCATCTGTTCAAACTATATTGAAGAGATGAATTTTTCGAAATTATTGGTGCCCATAATTTGAAATATTTGGCTCATAACTATATGTTGTTTTCTCTCCACTATTTTGTCAATTATATACGATGTAAACCGTTTTTGTGAGCTGTAGTTTTAATAGTTTCGATTTTTTTCAAAGATTCTTTAAATGATAGGTAACTAAAGGACTAAAGGATTACTGAATTGTGTCCCGAAATGTTATGTAAATTTGAGTGAATAGAATTCTGGAGAATTCATACATCTATGTTGGCAGGTTTTCTAATGACATTCAAGTTAAATTTGCTATTTGAGTAAGAAATTGAGAGATCTGAAAGAGATGTTTGATGTTCTTCCTCTTTATCAAATTTGAATATTATTTTCGAATGGATAATGTTAATAAATTTGGAAAAATCATTTAATTGTCTAGACGTACCGTTTAAACTAATAAGTATATCATCGACATTTCTATACCAGAAATGAATTTCAACAGGTAAGTTGAAAATAATTTTTCCTAATGCTCGTCATGAAAATATCTTCTAGTAGAGAGCTAAGAGAATATACAAGTAATTTTTTAATAAAATTTCATAGAATCGAAAATTTCATACATAAAGCTTGAATTTTTACAATTTGATGAAGAAATATATGAACAACCTAGCGATCTTGCGATGGGCTCACAAGTAAGCTTTCTTTCAGAGGATATATTCAACTCAAGTACAGAAAACGAAGTACTACATACTAACTTCTCAGTTGAATATCATTTTAGGTATAGATAGGTCGATGACATACTTATTCATCTAAAAAATACGCTTAGATAAGTTGATCATTCTCAATATGTGAATAGTATCTATCCTACAATAAAATCAGATTTATAAAAAGCGGAAAACCATCAAATATCATTTTCTGATATCTCCGGGTTCTTACTCAAAAACAAAATTGACCACAATATCTTTAGAACACCTAAGAGCGCAAATATACTATTCCCAAGGATTCCACTCAACAAATTTCACATAAAATTTGGAAATAAAATTGATTGAACCATAGAGCATCTTGAAAAATAATGAAACTAATAGGAACGGTGTTGATCGTGACTTAATAGACAAAATAGTAAAATAAAATCATTTATATATAACTATTAGCCAAATATATACAATCATATTTGTTTGGTTACCACTTCCATCAATTTTTTATTTCATTTTCTTCAATTTATAGTTTTCATTTTTATTATTAACAATTAAAAATTTTATTATTTCAACCACTTGCACATTTCGCAGCCGGTTCTCAAATCAAACTTTTGGCTCAATTTTATATATTTTTTAAAAAATCTTTTTTCAAAATTTAGACTTATCTATTTTATACCTTCCTTCCTTACACCTTAGCAACACTGCTCAACATCAAGTGAGTAGAGAAACTGCATTCAACACAATCTACAATAAGAAGACGAACCACATTTTTCCTTAAATTTTCTTTTCATTATGAAATAAAATTAATATTTCACAATTTAAAACGTATAGCCGGATCCGGTGTGTGAGTGAAAGTGCTGAATCATAGAAAACTTTTATATCGACGAGGGCGAAAATTCTTCTACAAGACAGCAAAAAACTGTCATCGCTTTCCTTTTTTTGTTGCTCTCTCATTTCCTGTACACCCAATTGGTAAGTCTTTTCTCCTACTTATCTTATCGTATCATATATTTTCTATCATATTATTGCAAGTATCTTTGCGAAAGAAAGAATCAGGGTTTCCGCATGAAATAGAAAACTTTAACAGCTTCTCCTATTAAAAAAAAGTCCGCTGAATCGTCAATTAATTAATATTGTAACTACAAAGGATTTGAATTTGGGAGGCTTTTACTTGGTAAAATTCCATTATCAATAAAAAAAAACAAATACTGTGTTTTAATTTATTCATTTATTTGTCTGAAGAAGCTACGGTGTAGTGAAACGCGTTACCAATGGCAATTATTAAGTATAATCCCTAAAACACAGTACTTGTTTTTAACTACCAGAGAATCCAAAAAATTCGTCCCTTTAACATGTTTTGAACAGATAAATAAAAATGTCACAAACAAT
This sequence comes from Cryptolaemus montrouzieri, assembly GCA_013387265.2. NCBI lineage: Eukaryota > Metazoa > Arthropoda > Insecta > Coleoptera > Coccinellidae > Cryptolaemus > Cryptolaemus montrouzieri. The sequence goes on from JABFTP020000185.1 coordinate 80,230,268, forward strand.
ATTCAGAAACCTTCAATTGGAATCAGACCTCTAAATAAATTGTCATCACTCTTATTTATTGCTGAAAATCACATAGAGAATTTAAATGAATCAGGAGTTTATAAGAAATGTTGCCCAGACTGCTAGAATTTCTACTTAGGTTAGGTTAGTCGTTCCTTGAACATCACACATGGAGAACATCAAACTTCATTCCATAAAATAAAAAAGATTCAACATTCTAAAATAACTGCATCCGAAATTGACACTTTTTCCTGGTATCAAAAATTCTACACATTGACAAAAAGGGTAGAAAACTCAATCAACAAGAGTCAGTTGAAATTTTTAAATCACCTGACTGATCTATGTAAATCCCAAATTTTCGATATGTTCAAATAATAACTCCTATCAATTGTTTGTGAACCTTATATCTCATAACTGGTCTTTTCGAATCTAATTAACGACCAATATATATATATATATATATATATATATATATATATGGTCTTTTCGAATCTAATTAACGACCAATATATATATATATATATATATATATATATATATATATATATATAGGGGTTTCACCCCGACGCGTTGCCCATATATCTGTTCATGCAATCAAACTGATTTCATGAAAAATATAAATCCACCACCCGAATGATTATAATCAAAATATATATATATATATATATATATATATATATATATATATATATATATATATATATATATATATATATATATATATATATATATATATATATATATATATATATATATATATATATATATATCATATAGTATTTTGATTTTATATATATATATATATATATATATATGTATTTCATGTCACTTAGTACTTGATCCGATGATGAAGGAGAGTTCGAAACCTCAGTAACAGAAATCTTACACATAAAGCAAAAATTCAATATCTAGATCGATGTGTAGCCCGTCTCTATGTCTGTCTGTTATGTCCAATTTCTTAAGAACATGTGTAAATATGAAAATGAAGTTGATACAGCAGGTTCGAACTGGCAGTCTCTAACAGCTGTGAAAACGGTTTAACCTCTAGATCAACGCAATCGAAATACATGGCCATTTCTGTTTCATTTCGCTACATATTTCGAAGACCGCTAATCCTATATAGTACTTCGCGTCCAAAGGATATAGCACACATATGGGAAAAATATTTTTCAATCATGAACTCGTTCGCATTTCCTCAGGAACCAAGATGAGATTGGTATCTTGTAATCGGATTAGATCAGCTACTATGAAGAAAATCAACCTCAAACACGGCCGTTCATGCCGCAGTTGCGGCATGTTTAGACGCTACCAGGGGACAAATCATAAGTGAAATAATTGAGAGCCATGCAATAAATTACGAATGAAAAAATTCACATAAACGACCCTGATATCGGCGAGAGGTTCACGGCTTGACTCGAAAATCAACTTTTCTGACTTAACTTGACTTTAAATCATGTCAAGCTTTCGTTTTCAGAATACAAATCAACTCTTTTTTTACAGCTTGAAAATTAAAGTTTCTTGAATCACAAAACTAGAAAGCTTGAATCAGAACATAACAGCAATAAAACATTGATCTTCCTCTTATATTCAATAAAAGCGAGAATGAAGATTCAGATAATACTGAATATTTGATCAGGAAATATTTGAATCAAATTCGATGTATTAATCTGAAAAATATTTGTTGAAGGAAACACAAATACGTAAGCGTGACGGTGGAATGTATATTTTCAAATAAAACAGCAAACACAAATTCAACATAAATTTAATATAACAAAACTGAGACAAACTTCTGTGAAAATGAAACTTGAGTCAAAAATTAAAAGATATATTATATATTCATATATGTTTTCTTATATACGAGCTTCTGAAAAGTCTCTGGACTCCCTCGACTCACGTTTCACGGGGAATCACCGTTCACTCTCCATTCTCGGGAATTCACCCATTCTCCGTTTTCTTCTACTTAATATTACCAAATGTTGCAAATCTTGATCGATAGATTATTGTATTTGCTCTTATGACCGCTAGGTGATGACATTATATAAAATTCTTTAGTTTTCCATATATCTTCACAAGGAATATTGAGTTTTTAATGTATGATATGAAAAACCTCTTAGAAATCAGTTCATTTGAATTTACTTTATAATATATAAAAGTCTTCTGTAGGTTGTAGGCGACATCAATATTCCGTTGACTTTTGTTGGTCAATACAGAAACTCTTCACATTCCTGAAATGACGGCTGGTTGATTTTCTCTCATTCTCCTTTCAATCAACCAAAATTTCCCGCGCAGCCTTTTGTATCTATTCGTTGCGCTTCAAAAAACAAACAAAAAATGACCAGAACGAACGTAATGAGTTTTGAGTTCGTGGATTTTCGCTATGACAAGCGCTTAGGTATGTGATGGTGAGTTGTTTTGGTAAAACAGAATTTTCTTTTTCTGTGAATGTGTCCGATTTTTTGCAAGCTCTGCTTTCAGCGCGTCAGGTTAGATGATACGTAGTATCCTCCTGTGATGGGTTTTTCTTTTTGAAGATTGAAATAACAACTTGGCTATCCCCGAAAACATAATTATCATTTTCACAGCCGAGAAACAGTTTTTACATTTTTTGGAACCGGTTTTTCCATTGTAGTCTACTGTTTGAACTGTATTTTGTTTCATGCGTATAACGGTGTATCGAAGTTTCATTCACAGTAATCAATCGGCGCCAAAAGTTGGAATTATGGCGAACAAACTGCGCTAACAATGTTCATCCCAATACGTTTTTGGTCCTACGTAAGCTAACGCAGCAATCGAAGAAACGGCTCTCTCATGTATGAATCTTGACTTAATATGTAAAAAACAAGTTCTTTTGACAGGTTCATAATCTTCGCCATCTCTCCCACTTTGATTCTGTCGTCTAGCACCAATCAGTAAATTTTGACGGTGTTATCATCAGTAGTTGCAGTTTTTGGACTCTTTGAACGTTCATTGCCTCTCAAGCTCTTACGGCCACGTTAAAATTGAGCTGCCCAAAATTTCACTATGATAAATGGTGGGGCAGGGTCCCAATATACAGAATCCAACACATCTTCAATTCGCATCGATATTTTATCTTCAGAAAACAAATATTTAATAACAGCTCGATACTGAATTTTGTAAAGTTTTACAAAAACACTCAAGTCAACTCACTCCAACGACTGTTCCGTAACACTATAGCTTCAAAAAATAGCTGAAACTGTGGTGAACAACTTTCAATAGATCAACAATGAAAATTTACTCCCTCATAATCGGTGCTGCCATCTTCACGTAGAGGTCGGAAATTTTTCAGAAAATCCTCTTAGCTATAGTAATTTCTAAGCTACCGATAGATGGAGTGGTAATACTATGTTAGTTGGCAAGGACATTTCCTCTACATCTTGTGTAAAAGACACGGTTGATACTACGCTCCAACTTGTTGAGAAGATAGAGGAGGAGTGCAATGTTATCATAAAAAAGCATGTACTAGCGAACTTGTTCGTTGCTTGTGTGAATCTGAATGGTAGAAAATTTTTTGGAACGTGAATCATTAAATTCTGAATATACTTTTGTTCAGTTGAGAGGAAGATAAATTTAATTTACAGTAATTTTTTAAATATTTTGATTTTTGATCAAGAGATGATATCGAGATAAACTATAGTTTGAATAAAGTTTCTTACTTTTTGTGTGTTGTCTCAACATCATTTCCACAATAATCCAACTTTATGAAATCCATTGATGAAAAATTGATTGAACTGATCCAAAAATTTTAGATCGGTGAAAAACTAAATGAATAGGTGTACACAATAGTTATAAAAGCAGAAAAACAAGATAATTTTACTGGGACTGCCATTTGAAAAACAAATTCTTCTCCATCTATCTTGAGATACTTTATTGCAAAATAATGGTATGAAGTAGTAAACTCATTTGATCCTACTGAATCATTTCATTAATGCGTTTGTTATAAGACTTCAAATTAGTTATTGGGTGTTTAGTTGAATAACATATTACATTTTCTTCAATCTGATTGAACAGGAAAAGATGTTAACGAACATGATAAACCTAAACTATATACTCATGTAGAATTCTAATTATTTCACTTTTATTCTTCTCATGAAAAGGTGCGGAATTCAAGTGGTAAGTCCTTTGAAATTCATTTTGGGTATCATGAGATCACCACAGAATTTGCACAGAAGTTAGGTATATAGAAATTCCGTTCATCTTCCTCATATTCGAAGCGGAACTATTATGCACAAACTGCGGACGACCCTTACATGGTAACACTACTGTCCAGCTTTTAACGTAATAAAATCAAACGTTTATGTTGATTCAGCACGAAAGGCGTAAAACATTAAATTGCTTCGTTCGTCCCCCAATTCTGACGTGATTCGATATTCTCGTGCTATCCGCGGCGTACATATCGCACCTCGGTATGCAGATTAGTCCCTCGCCGACCCTGAATTGTCCACCCTCACCCAGCAGTCGTCCAAATTTTATTATGATGACGAAATGCGATTTGCAGTTCAATTTGGATAGAAAACATCTAGGATTGATTTAATCTTTCGTTATGGTTCCATTGGATTACTCTTCCTTATGTTTCTAGAAACATTCGATGTAACAGATGAAAAACAAATTTATTGCCATTTTAAATACTTGCCTATGATGACCTGAATTTATATCAGCACAATACTATAACCTATATAAATTATATATATATATATATATATATATATATATATATATATATATATATATATATATATATATATATATATATATATATATATATATATATATATATATATATATATATATATATATATATATATATATATATATGGTGACTGTTAATCGGGCGCACTAGTATTAAACTTGCTCTCCCAAAATGGTGGAACAATCACCAGGGCTGAAAATTGTTTGGAAGCGCAAATTTGTATTCAGTATTATCGAAAATACATACGATCAAATTCTTAGAAATAAAATCAAATACTGTTATCACCACTGGTGTCTTACTTTTGAAAAATTAAAGGGTGAGGCTTGGCCTTTAACGCGATATTTATAGGCACTCGCCGCGTCCGTCAGCCGCTCTGCTTCGGCAATTTGAATTTCTGATATCTTCTAAGACATTCATTTTAATGGGATACTTTAAGTGGCAATTTTGATCTACACTAAACGCACAAGGTATTTCTTGTATTTAATTGAATAGGGAATAATAAATAACTCATAATCTTCTTATGATTTCCAAAAGAAAAAAATGGTTATTGTGGGATCACAGAGAGAGGGGAAAAATATACACGCTTTCTCGGACTCTTCCTCAGATCTTTTCAAATAGAAAAAAGTCCATAGTTTATCAATTTGAGCTCGTACAATTCAGCCAACGTTTGCAATGTAAGCGCATCAAAATGTATTTGTTAAAATATCAGATTACCGATAGTTGTAATTCTTGTCTCTTCTGTACTATAGTATGCATATATTGTACAGGGTGCCCCAATTTCTATGGATCAGTACTACTGCTATGAGAGGTATTCTGAATAAAGAAAAAAGGAATCTCGTTTTCGTCTTCGATTTCCATAGAAAAATATTTGCTCAAAACCTATCGATGCTATCTTCTTTTGATTTCGATTATTTCGAATTACTTCTGGATTTCTCAATTTTCGTACTGGATTTCTCTGAATTTTTGTCGATTGTGCTTTCTCAAAATAGAAAGAATTTGCAGGAATTGTAACATGAGGCAATCTCAGTTGTGAGACGTGACGTCTAGAATTTTGACAATGGGTCAGGAAAAGTCAGGAGATAATCCCGAATTTTGACAGTTTACCATAAAACTGATGAAATTAGGGTGACCGGAGACGGATTATTCAACCGCAGTAATGAACTTCTCATCGGTAATGTTCAAAACCATGGCCAATTCTAATTCAAGGTAAGGTGCGAGTTTATAAACCGTGATCTGGTTGACATTATTTTTTACAAAAATTGTTGTCTTAAACTTAATTATGAAATAAATGAAAATATTCTTGGCTCACAGAGGGTATATTATAAGCATGACGTAGGGCCACCAAACTAGACAAGAATGTCTCAGAACTCTAAATTAGTATATCGATGGATGAGATCCAGTGGACCCGTGAAATGGCCACCTTGTCCACCACATTTAACCCCGTTGGACTTTCTTTGTCTCTGGGGTTATGCCAAGTAATTAATTTCAGAGATAAACCTAGATTGATATAGAAAAGTTGAAACAAAATTTGTTCAGCTTTGAAAACATTCAAATTCAAAGTTCATGCAGAGGTATTATTGGATATTGTAATTCTTTCATTTTAAATATTCGAAATGCCTTTGAATATTCATTATAGTTTCAATTTGTTTCTTCTGTTATCAATTATTTTTGATGTTCTCTTACTCATGACTAATGAAAAACTTTTGTTTGTTTCATCAGAAGTGGGCTTTATTATTTTAGCATATTAGACGAAGCACTGAATGATCAAAGATTTGTGATTCGAAGAAGAGTTTACATTCTTGAGTACTTTTTGGAGAAAATTCATCAAGCATGCTTGATTAATCCGGAAAGAGAACAGAAAATTTTTCCTACCTTCATCTAAATTCACCTATGGTGTATATTAAAAAAGAACTAGTTCATATTATAATTCGAAAATCATTCAACAGAAGGTACTCTTAACACCTCCCCATATTCTACCTACAAAATGTGTCCCGCGAATTATTAGAAAAACTAAAATAAGTACCCACAAATCAAATACTTGTAGAACATTCAACGAAAGAAATCAAGATCAAGCATAAATCAGCATAAACAAAGCTTTTGAGTCGAATATTTTAACCTACCGAAAATATTTATGATCGTAGCTAATGTAACAAAAAATATAACAAATCTTGAAGAATCGATATTGACATACATATAATGTATCCATATTCATTTTTGACATTCGGCGGCTTTTGAATTGAAAATAACTTGAACGTCAGTGAACCAAATTGTGTCAAATTACAATTCTATATTGGCTTCGCCAATGAATTAAGAGGGTGCAAAGAGCAAGGTAGAATTTTGTGACATGCACACTGTTCCATTACGCTGAAAACCAGAATTTTTCAATAAAATTATTAGGACGAATAAACTAAAATTCTCCAGTAAAGGTTTCAATACACAGAACTTACACAAGAAAACGTTAGCGACATGCGAAAAGAAATTTCATTTAAAATCCGTTTCAACGTTATCAGTTTGATTTATAATAATCAATGTTGTTTTTCAATTCCTAATGAAAATTCAAACGGTGATAGACAATGAAAAATCATGAAAACTTCGGTTGCCGAATTCGTGTATTCCTTGTCTTTGAATTTATTTCGAAGTATTTGGACCGAAAATGTAGTGTTCTTACCTATTGCACAATTTATGAGTCGCAAAAGAGCCCAAATTTATTTGATTGGTATATGGATGCGAAGGTTAAAATCATGTAATTGAACTGCAAGTTCTTCTGACTGCACATCTTTGAATTTTTTCCTTATAAGCTCATTTAAAAATTGTTAATCATTGAATACCAGCGGATGAGCCAGAATAATTGGAATATAAAAATCTCCCGACTTTTAAAAATTAGGATCCTCATAATCAGAAAAGAGTATCGATCAATGGAACGAGTTCCTGCTCTGAAAAATGTTTGGAGAATATGGGGAGATTCGCATATTTGTGATGATTGGACTGAAATTTTATTATGTACAATATTAATACATTGTTTCATTCTTATTCATTGTACATTATATACTTTGATCTATATTATTTAGTATTCTGTTCCACAAGTTACAAAATGAAAATGTTTTCTCAAAAACTTTTGTGTGCTGATTGTTTGTAAATTTTGATATCTATGTGTCTTTCTGAATGTTCTTCGAATTCCTTATATTATTTATTGACACTAAGCATGAATTATAAAAGTTTTCATAATATGTTCGTTTCTAACTTTAGTTATTTTTCATTCTCAAATTCTCATGATAAAATTATTAGAGAGCATTGCGCTCTATCGACCACTCGGAGATCACGCGTGATCCCTAGCCTCTCGCTCAAAGGTGACAGGTTGCTGATCTTTCTCATTTCTTCAGGTACTTCCATGAAAATTGCTCTCAAGAAATGAAAGGCTTGATTTCAGAAGGAATCTAGTTCTAAAGAAAAATCAAGTTCGCGAAAAACTCTTATCAACGGACGGTTCAACTAGCTACGCCACGTACCTCTCTATAAAAATTCTTTTGTTTACAGGGCTATTGTGCTGTGGTACTTGCTTTCATCGAAGAATATTCCGATAACTGAAAATTTGGCCGTCTTCAAGAAGGGAGTGAACATATACATTAAATCATCTTGGGCGGCCTCACCTGTGGTAAGACGGGAGTTGCCTCTTCCCAAGAGTTGAGGATGAAGAAAAATAATGCTCCATAGCCATTCTGAATCTTGTTTAAATATTCTCAAACAAGTGAAGGTTGAATGATGTGAAGCAAGGGAGCTTTTTGAATATAGGAAAACCAAATACTCCTTGACATTATCTTCAAAATAAAAATGCCTTTGAAAAATTGAATAGTTGCATTTAAAAAAATTGACTCTTTTATATACTATTTGATTGAAAACCTAAAGAATTGATTATCCAGGTTCTTTTGATGATCGAAAATTGCTACTTCAAGCATCAGCGCTAACTAAATTACATTGTCAACACAGATTATTCATAACAGGAAACAAGTACTATTTCCTGAGAAACTTTACTGAATAATTGTGAATCGTAAAGCGTTTCACTTCACCATACCTTCATTAGACGAATGAATGTACAAAATTATGACAACTTTATATGAATACGATTGAGAATATAAATACAAATGTTCTTAAGTAATTAAAAGCTTATTGAGTTTCTACTTCTTGAGTGGTTATTAATGGAAGGTATATCCAATAAAATTAAGGAATATATTGCTCCCTGAAGAGATTCAATAGAGGTGAAGAGCTTAAATCAACTTGTTCATTAATGAGGCGGCATGAGTGTTTGTGATTGTTGATTTTTTAAGTTTCCAAAAGATCAACTTTTCAATATTTCTTATCTATTTGCAAAATAACGAACTGTGAGTCGAAAGAGTTATAATAAGATAAGAGATAATTCACGTAATTCGAATTTGAGTTTTTAGGTAGATTCACAAATGAACAAGTCGATTTAAGCCCTTCCCCTCTATTGAATCTCTTCAGGGAGCAATCTATTCCTCAATTTTATTGGATATACCTGTCATCAATAACCACTTAATAAGAAGCAACTCGATAAGCTCTTAATTAGTTAAGAACATTTTATATTCTCAATTGTATCTATATATAGTTGTCATAATTTCTGTACATTCATTCATCTGAAGATGCTACGGTGTAGTGAAACGCGTTACGAATAATAATTATTCAGTAAAATTCCTCAAAAAATTATACTCATTTTTTGTTATTGATAATGGAATTCTACCAAGTAAAAGCTTCCGAAATTCAAATGTTACAGATCATTCAATATATCTCTCATAATATCAGCGGGCGTGAAACGTGAAAAAGGTGCTGTTTGAAAAAAATAGTGTTCCAATTTTGAACGAAATGTTCACTCTAAAAAAAATATTCTCTTAGTTCATAAGTCTTTCAAATATAATAAAGAACTACTTGTGTAGTTTCATCACGGGGGAAAAACTGGAGGTGCGTTAAAGATAAATTTCAAGCATTTCTTCGACTAGTTCGCCAATCTAGGAGCTGAATTATAACGAATTTGACTAAAAACTAGGTATTGCTTTCATTTCACTTCATTATAATTCTACTTCTAGATTCAAATTACCCAACCATTAGAGCAAAATATTCTGCAACGACAAAATAGGAGCTGCTCTGCTAACCAAAAGTGCAGTGCAACAAGGTGTATGTGAAAATCCGTCGAAAATAATTGGACAAGAAAAGTACCAAACTGAAGCTGACATTACATATTTAACGGCGAATGATTCAGACTGCATAAGGAAAAAATATTATCATACACGGCGGAAACTGTTACCAGCATTACAAAAAAGTATCCGAGAAGTTCATGATGCATTGAATAAACTCAACGTGAAAACCAGCAAAAACGATGAATTTTAATTGATGAAATATGTTTCAGAGAATTTCGTAATATTATCATGTGATCAGAATCTAAAATTTTAAGGCGATTATAAAATTATTTCTATGTACGGCACTAAGTTTTTTAAGCAACTGTTTACTATCAATGGATTCTTCAAATTCAAAATTTCATTACATTTCTTTGAGTTTTGGTCTGTCAGAAATCAGATCAATTAGGACAGACGAATGAGGCTTATCAAAATTCAAAATCTGCTATACCGGATTAATCATTGTATTATGCTAAGCCGAAGTAGTGATTGTCTTTGAAATTTCTATTCACCATACCTAGGTAAATGTTTTGGCAAAAAAAAAGACAAAGTTCTCGGATTACTTACTTGAAAATTTTATCGAAGATTTTCACCATAAATCTGGAAGGCATCGGCAGCTTTGAATGACAAGACGAATTCATGTGAAGTCCTCGCTTTTCACATTTGTCAATGTTATTCATAGCATTCAACCTGAGATTTATGTGAAATATTATAATATTCACCTTCTTCATGAATTTGAAATTATCGAAGTTAAAACAGAAAACATGCCTTTGTAAAAGAAAAATTAGATGCAAACATTGGGTTTGGTAAAACATAAAATTCGTACTAAAGACGAAGAACCAGTCTTTGTGAAATCTTTCGCCATCCAAAAACAATGCAGTTAGAAATTCAAAATCAAGTTCAAAATTACTAGACGATAAAATCATAAGACATCACTTTCACCTTACAGTGCACCGGTTTGGATCGTACCTAAAAAGGCCGACGCATCTGGTAAGAAAAAATACCGTATGGTGATTGACTATCGCCGCTTAAATGAAAACTATCGAAGATAAATATCCACTTCCTCGAATAGACGAGATTTTGGATAATCTAGGTAAAGTCGTTACTTTTCGACAATTGACCTAGCCCAGGATTTCACCAGATTGAAATGGACGAGAATTCAATCGAAAAGACAGCATTCACTGTCAATAATGGGCATTACAGTATTTACGTATGCCTTATGGTCTCAATTCTGAATATTGAGAGGAATGCTCAGAAAAAAGCAAATGGCGGAGCATTGTTTTGGGCTTTTGTTTCTGAAGCCCGAGGATATGCAAGATTTTTATTTCATCGAAATGTACGAGATCGAACCACTTGATGAAAGGCTAGAGCGATTCTCGGATTACTTACTTGAAAATTTTATCGAAGATTTTCACCATAAATCTGGAAGGCATCGGCAGCTTTGAATGACAAGACGAATTCATGAGAATCATTTAATTCTCATTCAAATGATTATATGTATTGAACAAATCCTCGCTTTTCACATTTGTCAATGTTATTCATAGCATTCAACCTGAGATTTATGTGAAATATTATAATATTCACCTTCTTCATGAATTTGAAATTATCGAAGTTAAAACAGAAAACATGCCTTTGTAAAAGAAAAATTAGATGCTTATGAAAATAATGCTTTACCCAGGATGGATTATATTTAAATTCTTTCGAATTATTACAGTGCTATGTTGAAGTATTGTATCATAATCACATTCAAAATTTCAGAATAGAATATAATTAATAAATATCACAAATGATATTAAAGGTATTTCCATGGATGAACCAACAATTAAATAAATATATGAGCCGAGATGAGCATACAGATTATTGACATAAGATTTAGTTGGGGCCGAGATGGGCACTTTCCATAGCCTTATACTTAGGTCCTGGGTCGAGATATGCACCTCTGGTCCTAGGTATAGGGACACGTAACTCATAATGCCCTTTTAAAATGAAAATTGAGAATAGGTAGTTGTATATATAATAACTGATATAATTTCTAAGAAGAATACGCTGTTTAAATCCCATACCATATATATGGGGCCCTATACATTAAGAACTATATCACTATTTATTTCTTAAATCTTAAGAGCCAAATTCAATATAAGTTGCACCTCGAGAGTTTTTTTTTCTTATATAACTTGCGAGAAAATCTACTAATGAGTAATCTATCAAATTGAAAACAAAATGCAAACAACAATTATAGCGTTGTTATTCATCAGATGTAATGGGAAATATATTTACATTACAGATAGCTCAGCCCTAACCTGAAACCTTACCCAGAGCGACTCTGCCTATTTGAACATAAATCACTATATGAACCGAAATTTGCAGTAACGGAATGATCAATTATGATATTATGCAAATTGAATCAATAACTATGCTGAACCTAAAAATTTAACACACGTGTTCTATTAACATTAGCCGATACAAAATCACTTTAACTTTTGAATTCGTTATGTGCAAATTATGCTCCATTAACAACAATAATTTCAGCACTTATGCTTATCTGTACCATATAGCACGTTTGACCAACTGGAAGAAAACTGGGGATCGACCAACTCAACAGAACCGCCATAGCGTGGTTTATAATATCATGCAAATCTGATTGATATTACTATTATTAGTATGCCTGTGGCCTGGGTTCATTATGCAGGTTCGACTGAATGGCTTTTGGGAATATTTATAGTCCACCACATACTTGCTATTCATTTACGAAACTCCAGTCTTTGTCTTTGCATTCACAAAAGATTTTTCGCATTTCACTGAATACGGAGGACCGAATCAATGTTATATTCATATTCGTAAATTTTGTCCGAATGCTATATTGTCAGAAAAATGAAAGCATATGATCTAAGAGCTGAAATTTTTCCTATTAATTCAAATATACAAAGCCAGTTAAACAACTATCTACTCCATATACCGGGTGTCCATTTAGTGCATATTTGATCCATAAATTTTCTTGATAGGACACCACCGTATTTTGCTCGCTGACTTCTCAATAAGTATTTACAAAACTGAAAAAGTATATTCCTATTCGATGTTCAAAATTGCGTTGTTTTTTGTTGAAAATTTGAAAGATATTTCAACAAGTTATAGAATGATGGTCATGGAATATCGATTCAATCAGTCAATAATATATAATAAAATAGAATAGAATAGTATAATCGCCTTCAGAGAAATACATGACACTTCAACAGAAAAACATTGTAAAAAACACGATACAAACTATACAGACCAACTGTAAAAACAAATTACAGCAAATTGATGGCAACAAATACAACACATTTTTCACTTATTACATTCATTGAATATTTAAATCTGAGTCCATAAACTCATCAGTACTATAGAAAGATCCCGTTATGAGAGCTTCTTTCAATTTTTTATTGAACTTACTTTGTTTCTGTTGTTTCAGGTCCAGTGAAAGTTTGTTATACATTTTAACACCCCAATACATAAAAAAATTCTGAGCTACTTTTTTCCTAAAGTTCAATTGACGAGGCTTTTACGTGATAGAAATCCGTTTTCACAAATACAAGTGAACGATGATTTCTACTCAAATATATTATTAAATGCTCGACGCGTTTTAATACATAATATCTGTATCAAGAGCGAATGAATACCACAAATATATCTTACTAACAAATTTTTATATGTACTAAAGAGGCAATCCACTCAGAGCTATCCGTACTTGAACTAATGTTTAGGAAATAAATTTAATGAGGGTGAGTTATTTATGTCTACCAGATCATTAAGAATTTAGAGTGAAAACACAAATCTATTAATTTCAAGTACTTCCAGAAGGTTGAGTTTTATACCTCTATTCTCAGAATGTAGGATTTTAATTTCTGAATTGAAAGAGTGACCATTTTCCCTAAGATGACTTTAATAATTTGAATCGGTTTTTTCATTGATGAAACTGCGTTTATGTTCAGAGATTCTAACATCAAAATACCTTCCTGTTCTACCCATATAAAAACAATTTCAATCGGCACAATCCAATCCATAAGCACCTGATTTATTTTTTTATTAATTGGAGATTTATAATTCCCTGATAAATGAACCTAAATTTGTTGATGTTTTGAACACTATATTTAAATTTGAATTTTTGAGAAGGCATTTCACATTATTGCTAATATTGCCTATATATGTTAAACTATTGAATTTCTTGTCGTGGTGTTCACCGATTGGATATATATTTTGTGAAGCTAATTTTGTTTTATCTCATGTAATATGCTGCTAACTAAATTTGCATCATAACCAAATCGATTAAATCGATATGTCGATGACATTATATAAAAAATATAAAATTCACTTCTGAAGTAGAACAGAACAATTCGATTCATTTCCTAGACCTAACAATAACACGATCAATTAATAAACACCAGTTTTCAATTTATCATAAGCCTTCTCATACAGATATCACAGTTCATTATACATCGGCACAACATGAAGTTGCAGCATTTAATAGCTATATACATAGACTCTTGAACACACCGATGTCTAATGATAATTATTTCAAAGAATTGAATTTGATAAAATAGATAGCAATAAATAATGGTTATGATGCAAATTAAATTCAGCAGCATATTACATAAGAAAAACAAAAATTAGCATAACAACATATCTATCCAATCGGTGAACATTAAGACAAGAAATTCAATAGTTTAATATATATAGGCAATATTAGCAGTAATATGAAATCCCTTCTTGAAAATTCAAATTTAAATATAGCGTTCATAATATCAACAAATTGAGGTTAATTTATCATAAATCTCCAATTAATATAGAATATAAATTAGGTGTTTATAAATTGGATAGTGCAGATTGCAATTGTTTTTATATAGGTAGAACAGGAAGAAATTTTAATGTTACAATCTCTGAACATAAACGCAGTTTTATCAATGAAAGAACAGGTTCAAATCATTCAAATCATCTTAGGAAAAATGGTCACTCTTTCAATTCAGAATTTAAAATTCTACATTCTGAGTTAACAGTTATGAGAAAGGATGTGCCAACTATACCTATTTCAAATTATGAGTAAGTCGCCCCCGTGGGTAAGTTAGTTCAGCGCCTGGTCTGGGTTCGAGTTCCAGATAAGAAATGCGTGTTGTACCTGTCCTCAAAATGGAGAAACAAATGTTGCGTAGTGGGGGGTTAGTCAATTAGTCAATACAAATTATATCAATTTCCAAACTTTCCAACAGATTCAGCCTTTTATTGCATTTGTGGGGAATTTCTGAATATTTTTTATGTAATTTTATGATTCGAAGTAAGTACGTTCTTTCCCACCACTATTAGCTCTAGACACTTGAAAATTACGTAACTCGTGAAACCGGTCGTCTTCATCAAGAGTAAACATTGTGGAAAACACACATAACACACACATAAGTGCATCATTTTATTCATAATGGAATGAATTTCCATGAAATAATGAATAATATTATTAATTATCCTGAGTCCTGTATCTGAAGTTTTCGGTACATCAAAGAATTATATATTTTCTATCTTCAGCTTCAGCAGATCAGAATACACAATTTAAAGCCATTGAATTTGGATTACACTGGACGTAATAGATTTTGAATATTGCCAAAGGAATTTAAAACACACAAATCAAATGATGACAGTAGCCATTCAGTTTGCTTCCGTCGATATATTCATAGATTTGTAAATATTTTATCTTAATATTGATACACGTTAACTGCATAGTATGGTGAAGCTCTATTAAACTGATACCAAAGAGCTTCTGAAATAATGTAGGGTCAACCTTATTCGAAAATAAACGAATATGAAGATGGTCATATTTCAATCTTTCATTAGTAATGTCAGAGAATATAACATTGGATCAATGTATCAATAATTCAGTTTTATTAATAGCGTGTTCTATGAATTTTCAAAAAAAGTGACATCTCCATCATATTTGATTCATCTGTTCTTGTTTTCAGGTGTATGTCTCCATCTTTATGGAGAAATCGATATTGGGCAATTGATACATAGAATTAACTTCCTGGAAATATTCCTGACCGTCATACTCCCTCGTCGATGATGGTCTACCTATACTAAATTCAACGATGTCGTCAAATAAGCCGGAAAAGAATCAAAATTACCATTAAGTGCATTATTTGTTAACATGTTAGGGTAGAACAGCATTCAGATACTTGAAGAAGATTTTCGTATAGCATACACTACTGTTGAAGCAGAACTTTTCGTTGACTTACATAAACATTCACATTTGATTACGATTAGCCATAATGCAATCGGGTGTATGGTTGACTCGCCGCAACACGAGTGCCCTTGTTTTTCAAGAAAACTAGCCGGAATGTATTACGGTGAAATGTAAATCTAACTGCGATATATACTACGTATAGAGAAAGTGGGAACTGAAAATGATCGACATTGTCACAAGCTTACTGGATGGTTTATTGCCTATTTTAAAGGATGTCAGAAGATATATAAATACAATGAAATTCCATTCCCTGAAAACTATCACGCATATGTGATTTTGATGTGACACATCTTGAGTTTTTCTTCAATTATCACCACAAATTCACTTGGTCAGTGCATTGCAAAACTGCTTGAAATAATTTGAATTTTGATGTATTTCTATTGTCATTTCTTTCAGTCAAATTTGTTAGTGCATTGATACTACCACTGAGAGAATAAAATCTTGAGAATATTTTATTGATATTGTTAAGAGAATTGAACTACAGTAGAAATAGTTCCATACTTGTTCGATAATATATCTGCATGCAATGCACCCATACTTATTTTGTGTACTATGAATAAGTAATGTCTACCGAAAGTGTCATTTCTCAAAACTTTTCACTGAGTGGTAGCAAGAAATTTTCACTAACTTCTAATGAATCCAAATTTACGTAGTTCAGAGAAGCTTAAGAATTAACAAAGAAGAAAATGTTGTAGAACAATGAGTAATGAAATAAATCAGGATGATGAACCATGGATTGGGATGAAATGTTTAGCTATCATTAGAATGAAGGCATTAGCACTAAAAAGGGAAACACATATGAGAATTAGTACAGGTGAAAAGGCTTAACAAAATGAAAACGTATTTTAAATGCTGTAAACCGACCCACATTTACCTGAGCGCTTCACGAGTTTTCATAAGAATTATTTCGTATTTGTAGGTTAGGATTTCCGTGTGAATGGCGTCAGACGTAAGCGCGATTCGTTTGTGTTTTAATTTCGGCTCTTTCTCCCAACCTACGTGATTACGTAACAAGCGAATTTCAGCTGATGAAGGGACAGAGGCGTACAATATCTAATAAGAAATGAAAAGTGATAGAAATGTTTCGAAGCTGAATAGTTGACTTGAGAGAAAATCAATTCATTTATTTTCAGGAAGTCGAAACCTTCTACAAATTGTATAGAGGTATGTTCAAAATAGCTCGGGGTAATCTCATAAAATCTATTTATATTTTTTGGGCCTCCAATAACTGAATAATTAATGGAACAAATAACTTAAGAACTCAACCAACAATTTAGTAGCTTTTTCATACCGGATATAAGGCTACACCCCCTATTCTATTCTGTCAATAATCTTCGTATTTTGTTAAGCATCTTAAACATGTGCTTTGTCGCGTCAGAGAATCACAAATATCCTCTCAGATCCTAGACGTTCCTCTATCTGAGCTAGCTGCTCCTCGTTTAAAACTATAACACAGTATTCTTGGCTGTTCATTATTCACTGCTCTTCGAGATAATCACAAAAAACCAATTGCCGCCCAGAATCTCAGCGTCAGAGATGTCAACAAATTGATAATTTGAACTCTGACTAACAGCAGATATCTTAGTGGGGTCAGTTGAACCTGGTGAGCTTCAACGCAAACAAGACGCAAGCAACTACGTTTTCTGAAAAGATTCTCCTCTAATGATGCAAGCCAACAAATTGCATCCAAAGATTCGATGCACCTTCTCGGAATAACGGTAAACTCAGTTTACAGGTTTTGCTGGCATGAACATGTACCAGCAAAAGCTGAGTTGGCATCAGCTGAACTTAATTTTCTCTTCAGAGCCAAGCGATACTTCACGTCATCTTAGCTGTTGCTTCTTTATAAGGCGCAGATTCGACCTGCTTTGGAATATTATTTCCATGCGCCAAAACATTCGATGCGGATGTTGAATAGTGGGCAGAAACGGGCTGTGCGCCTCATCGACCACCTGGAGGTCACTCGCGATCTCCAATCGCTAGCTCTCAGAAGACAAGTTGTTGACTTTTCTGCGGAAATGAAATCATTATAATAGAAGTTCAAAAATATCACGATCCTCGCCTACATAACATTGCACAACATTGATTGATGGTTCTCCTCACAACAATATTCGACTGTTGGGCTGTAATGCCTGCAATAGCCTGCCTCAAACGGTTCTTCAATTCTTAATGGGTTCTGACAGATGTTTGGTAAACCTCTTTCTTCCAATGGCCTCACAGGAAGAAATCTAGTGGACTCAAATCTGGAGATCTAGCTGACCATATTATGGGACCGCGATAACCTCCCTTGTGTTGTGAGGAGGTGCACCATTTTGTTGAAAATATATTTCATTCAGAATAGCTGATGGTAACTCGTCAAATTCATCTTGTATTTGGGTCCTCAAAAATTCCAAATACATCTCCCCTGTCAATGAACATTCAAAAATTATAGGCCTTATTAAATATCTTGCCATCCTCATCTAGATATTGAACCCAAAAAGTTCTTAGAAGTTTCCATCTTGATATCTGTTCTCATTTTGTTGCGAACAGTACCACGTATTTTGCTTATTAAACATCCCATTATTCGTGAAACGTGATTCCTCACTGACTAAAATCTTTAAGGGATATTGTGGCTTCCCCTCCATTTTCTTAAGGTACTCTTCACAGTACTGGAGTCGCCTAACACATACATACAGGTTAGTGTAGATGATATTTGAATGAGCGGAACTTATGCTTTTTCAAAATTCTCCATGTACTTTGGTGGCTAATTTCAAGCACCTCGGCTATTTTCCTTGTTGATGTGGTTGGATTAATATCAACAAATATCAATACGTCTATTTCGGTATATTCGTCGATAACGAAATCTTCCTCTTCAGCAGGTTTCACCTCACGAAGTTTCCTTTCAACTTTAGAGAAATAGTTTGTATTCGTATAAGGTCTTTCCAGACAGCGCTCTCTCATAATTGGCGAGCTTGAACGCTATTTCGCCTGTTCTCTCCATAAATAAGGAGCATATCGATTTTTTCACTTCGGGTGTATTGATTCATACTCATAACTTAATTCACTAATTCGCAATGTCGATAATAACAACAATACAATTTAGACATATCACACTGATATTTCCATGATCACAGAATATTATAAGTATGAACAAAAATTTTGCATCGCCAACATAGATATTGTTATTAGCGAATGGAGAAACTCTGTGAAAATTGCCTAGGTATTTTCCACTAGAACTCCAAAACCGTTAAGAATAAGATAAAGTTAGTGGTATAAAAAAGATAAAAATCCTGTTTCTGTAATACCGGGTAATAAGGTTCTCTCTGAAGGAAACCTACGTTTTGGGGAAAAATTGAAAATTAAAACTTTGACACCCCGTAAAAAATGAGCAATTAATTAAAGTTTTAGATACAATCTTGTATTTTCGTGATAAAAGATGTTGAGCGTTTTGTTTCTCTTTCAAAAGTACGTCAAAAGATCGTAGGATGAGATGAAGAATTGAAATTAGCAGAAAATACTGAGTGTCCCATTTGAAAATCTAAAGTTGGTTTCGTTTCCGGCATAACCGAAAACGAAACATATAAAAGTTATAAAATTCAAAATGTTATCTTCTATCCGATTCCCAAACCCGGATTTTACATATATATATATATATATATATATATATATATATATATATATATATATATATATATATATATATATATATATATATATATATATATATATATATATATATATATATATATATATATATATATATATATATATATATATATATATATATATATATATATATATATATATATATATATATATATATATATATATATATATATATATATATATATGATATCATTGTCTGATGATGCTATAGTATGTATATATTCTGGTAGATTGATATATTCTCATAACATTGAACGTTATCCTAATATATAATTACTCCAGGATATGTTTTGATTATAATCATTGCCTGGCAATGGTATTAATTACCGGGTGGTGGATTTATATTTTTCATGAAATCAGTTTGATTGCATGAACAGATATATGGGCAACTCGTCGGGGTAAAACCCCCTATATGGTGGAAAAGATATGTTTCTGTCGGTATAAATCAACTCGCCGTCAACATGAAACAACCGACATCAGTTACGTTTTCCTTAGGATTTCATAGGAATATTGCCAAAGGCTTATGTTCTCAGCTCGGTGGTATATATATATATATATATATATATATATATATATATATATATATATATATATATATATATATATATATATATATATTTATATAACTAGTTTCTTGGTCGAATTTCTCGAATATTTTTGGGTACCCTATGGACATTAGGTGAACGTGAACTTGTTACTCCACGTCCATTGAAAGGGTATTCATCTGTTCGATGACTTTTGTTCAACCAATTAGAATTTTTTTCGTACAATTTACAAGCAAAAATCTCATTCTCATTTTAGCATCCTTAAGGTGTAAATCCTCAATTAATGCTTCGTTTCTCTAGCTGCATAGCGAAATACCGCATTCTTTCAGCAAACTAACCAAAATGAGTATCTGCGTATTTATTTTTACTGAAACGAATGAAGTGAAAAATTAAAATAGTGATCTTAGGAAAAAAATGAACAATATCTTAATCAAGATTTGCAGGGGCAAAGACCGAGTGAAAATTAGAAATTTCTGTAGTATTTTGATTGGTTTTTATTGTTATTTTTGTTACTAATAATTATAGCTATTGTTATTGTTATTATTAGTGTTCGCAGTATCATTTTGAGAATACGTTTTAGTGCGCAAATACGCAGATATTAATTTTTGTTATGGATTTTCTGATGAAAAGGCGAAAGCTGCAGTTCGTGAATTTCGAAGAAGCTATCCAACTAGAAGAAGTCCAAATGTTCGTGACTTTGGTCTGCGTATTAATTATGAATAAAACAGGAACGATAGAAATTACAATCGCAATGACATACTTCGTATATTTGATAGTTATCCGAGACACAGCTCTCGCTAGGCAGCTCTGCAATTACAAAGACCTATGTCTCAAATATTACGAACATTACGAGACCATTACATACACGCATATCACCCACGAAGCCCATTCCAGATTGACACCCAGAAGATGCTAAATGAATGAGATTTTGCCAGGGGTCTTTAAATTCGACAGAAAAACATTCTATCATTTTGCGTAAAATTCTGTGGACTGATGAATTCCCTTTCACTAGACGTGGAGTAACGAATTACCATAATATCCATGTTTGGGCTCATGAAAATCCTCGAGAAGTTCGATCAAGATCATTTCAAAATGTATTTTTGGTAAACATTTGGTAACGATTTATCGATAACTATGTTTCCCACTCCTAAGAATAACCTCAGAATTTTGTTTTGAGTGTTTTATTGATAACGAATAACTTTTCGAGCTACATCGAAGATTAACCTTCTGATTTAAGATATAAAAGTTTGTTACTAATGGATGGCGCTCCAGCACTCTAACGTAGCTATAAAGAAATGGTTAAATGTTTATTATCCGCAACGTTGATTGGATCGACTACGGAGAAATGATATGCATCGTGACAAGATTAATGAAATTTAACCAGAGGCATGGCCACCCTGTTCACCGGATCTTAATCCCATGAACTCCTTTGTTTTGGAGAATATGAAAGAAAAATAATATAGTAGATCTTTCAAGATCTTTCAACACTCTGATATAATTGATAATGATTGAAGATACAATTCACCTATCTAATCGTAATAAACATTATATTTTATCTGTAGGTATGTAAAAATAGTACAGTATAATTGTCAGATAGAATTTCATACAGATTCACACCAAATATATTGGTTCAGGTTACTTATAAAGATATTTAACCGACAACAAGGAAAATTGACCGTATACAACTTCTATCTATCCTAAATCATAGGACCAGTTGCATGAAATGACCAAATATAAATCTTTCGTTCTGCAATCTTTATGAAATATTTTATAACTTCTCCATTTTCATGGTGATCCATATTGAGGAAATATATCACAAATCTATTTGTGCTCGGCAATATTCTTGAGTCGGCCGATATCACCTATTGATTCAATTAAATTCATACGTGAGATTACATTATTTCCTCTTGTGTGAAGTGATAAATAATCAACAACTGCAAGAAGTATAAGTTATATAATTTTCAGTGAAATATATTCAATTCATTTATAAAAACTATGAAATGAGATTCTGTGTATTATTAAGTACGAAGAAAACCTATGACTCTACCACATTATTTGTTTAGGAAAAAAGCCTATGAATATAATTCAAGATTTGATAATTCTTCAGCTGAACTTGAGTTTTCGTGAAGATTCCCAGGAATAACAGCTATTGTAGAAATAATAATCGGTAGAATAAATATCTTTTTCATTTTCCACATTTTTTAATCTCCTCGCCAAGCATCATGTATTTAGAAATTTTTCATTGTATTTATTTTGTATATTATTTGTGTTAGGTATATCAATATCAATTATATATGTTATTCGATTTTGTTCATCAGTAAAAATGATATCTGGCCCATTGTGTTCTATAGGTTTGTTGCATAGAATTGTTTTATCAAAATAAAGTTTATATTACTCGTTTTCACAAATAATCACAGGTTCGTATTTGTAACATTCTTTTCTTTTGAGCATGATGTCAAGTTTAATTCCTGAATTAAAATGAATATTATTAGCGACGGCATAATGTCTCTCTAAATAATTTGTTGAAGCAAGGACTGAGCATCTACGGCAAGAATCATCTATATTTTGGTTGATGATGTGTTTTCTATATTTCCTCGTGAAAACAACCTAATCCTGGATTGCAATTGCCAAGCTTTCTGTTTCAGCGAACAATTCTCAAGATACTAACCATCTATTTAATGCGATTTCATCAATATAATCATTTTTTCGATTTTTTAGGGTGATTTCAGTGTAATTCCTTCAGCATTCAACTTTCTCTTTCAGAATTATTATAAAATATATCAAAATCTACATTTGCATTCTCATGTTCAGAGATGTAAGATTATAATCTGAAGAACAACAATATCATGTAATTGAGACGTTCTCTATTTATCGTGAAAATGGGAGAAGAGTAGATGAAAAATCTATATACTATGAAGATTGTTCAAATCAGTTAATTCACGACCTCCAAGATGTCTAGATAGTGTAACTCTTTGATATTTACAAAGCATTTTCCTTGTTTGACATTGTAATTCATTTAGATCAGTTTTAGACCATTTAATTATTCCAAAAGAATAGGTAATAATAGGAACTGCATAGGAGGTGAGAGCTCTGAAAAGGTTTTTACTAGTTAAATCACTCTTGATGATAATTGTCTGTTGTAATATAAACTTTTAATATTTTCTTTAGTGCTGCTATGGTTAATTGTCTTCTCTTGAACAAATCCAAGATATTTATATGTATCTCCTTGATGCATTGGCTCGATTTCGATATAGGAAATCTTCATATAATCAGAGGTTATCTTTTCGTTTTTAAAAGAAAGATTTTTACATTTTGGAATCCCAAATTTCATATGAATACCATTGAAATAGTTTAAATTAATCTCAAGTAGACTTTTCAAATGAGATCTATTTTCGGCATAAATATCATCTGAATAAATAAAGTGACCTAATTTGAATTCAGTTGATAGACTATTTTGGAGCCGAAACTAGTGACATTTAATTCATGAGATAATAGAATAAGGCAAGGACAAAACCAAAGAGCACTTAAAGAAACAACTTTAAAAAAGCCTCTTTTGATTGGAATTACTTCCGATGTAAACGATTGTTTTGAAATATTTGAATGAAGATTGTTTCTACAATTTTTCATTACCAATTCAAGAAAAAGAAGTGTCTTATCAATTTCATAAATTTCCAAAATTTCTTGAAGCCATGGATGAGGAGAACTATCAAAAGCCCTTTGGTAATCAATGAAGGCTGTATGAATATTTCTCTTCTTAGTTTGAGCTTGATTCAAAGCAACAGAATCAATTACAAGTTGCTCTTCAGTACCAAGATGTTTTTTTCTATATCCTCTTTGTTGTTCGGAAAGAATATTTTAATTCTCCAAATGTGCATAAATTTTTTGGAATACATGCAGTTAGAATTTTATATATTGTTGGATGACAAGTAATTGGTCCATATTGAGATGGATCAATAGTAATAGCAGTTTTCGGTTTTAAATAGGTAATTCCTTGTGTGAAAAATAAAGGAGTAGATGCGGGTTTCTTTATTATAAATGAAAATATTCAGCCAATTTTTCATGAACACAAGAGAATTTTTGAACCAAAAGCTATGAATACCATCAACACCTAGAGATTTCCAATTTTTGTGAGTTCAATAACTGATCTTCGTTTGAAAATCTTTTTAATCGCATGTATACTACTTCAGAAAAGCAAGACCTTTCATTCTATATATATATATATATATATATATATATATATATATATATATATATATATTAATATAATATTTAATAGGTTTTTATATGGTCTTGGGCGTTATCTTACTTATAATTTCAAAGTTAACTCACCTTATTTTCGCAATATATTGCCCAAGTTTTACGTATAGTTGGGCTTCTGTTCTCCAAATGGAAATAAATTCTACTCTAGTTTATTCCAATGTAAAAATAGAAGTTATATTATATTTATTAATATTGAGTTCTATGAAATTATCCGTATGTAACTAAACCTAATATATATTAGCTATTGAATCAAAACGCTTATTTATTTCTTCTTTCAATACTACAATGGTTTTTGGCGTAAAAGTTATTTTCGAGTTATCCCGAAAAGTAACTAGTGAAATCAAGAAATCAATAGATCTAATTCTGGATATATAAAATTGGCCTATATTTCATGATTGTCCTAAGAGCATGATTTCGAAAGAGAAATGGACGGCTCATCTCTAATAATCAGTCAAAAATATTTTCTTGAATGGTTCTATATTAATGTTTCATCTGATGATTATGAAAATGCTCCATTATCATTCATTTGATAATTCAACCTTCGACAAATCCAATTATTATCGAAGTTACAAATGAGTGTTGAGAACATCATCCAAATTTACTTTGAAATCTACACCAGGAGTGCTACTGCAGAAATTATTATAAAATTCAAAATAAAATAGATATTTGTGAATTGTTGAAAGGTTAGGTTAGGTTCTATATTATTGTTCCTTCTGATGATTAGAAAAATGCTCCATTGACATTCATTTGATAATTCAATCTTCGACAAATCCAACTATTATCAAGGTTACAAATGAGTAGTGATAACATCACCCAAATTTAGTTTGAAATCTACACCAGGAGTGCTGCTGCAGAAATTATTATAAAATTCAAAATAAAATAGATCTTTGTGTATTGTTGAAAGGTTACTGAAGCTCAAGGAACAAGAGCACATTTCTCTAACACCCCTATACATTTCAGCATGCAAGAATTGAAAGAATCAACTATCTTAAAGTGCTGAAAAGCTTATCCTAGTTATGAATAATGCTGAATACATGAAGAGTCAGTTTGAAGAAAATTCAGTGACTTATCCTACTTTTAATGGAAGACTTGATTAATAAAAAGTGAATACGTTCACAGATGGTAACCGTGTAGTGTGCTTATCGACGCTGGATACATGGAAAGTAACATTTTCTCTAATAAGCTGCAGGCAAATTTATAATTGAGGCACAATATTGTCAAGGCGATGGAAGAATATTTCAAAAGAATACTCAATACTTTGTTCAAAATATTCGGCTCGATTCAATAGATCACCGCCAAATTTATACAAATTGTATCTGTTTTGAGGTTCGAAAATTAAACTTCAGTAAAAGAGACCCTATTAGGAATGAACAGATAGAAATAATCAAATAAATACGAATTACTCCTTTTCATTGGAGAAGATTCTTTAGAAAATGTTACTATTAAAATTGATCAGGGACATGCAGTCGTTTCCGAGTTCTTCCTTACTGTGGTAACAAAAATATATCTCCTTCAGGAAAAATGAGGACTCAATGTTGTTCAAACAAACTTCCGGAAGCTCAAATATTCCTTGATGTATCTAAGATTTCGAAGGACAGAAAATAAACCTTTACTGGAAAGAGATACATAAAAAAGAACCTGCGGCTTTTTATCTTGCCAAATGAAGCATTTTTCGAGCCCTTTAGCTGTATACGTAACGATGAAACACTGGCAAAAAATCCCTACCTTGTTAGAGAAGCTTTAGTGCGCTTTTAATTCCAGCAGGCTGCGGCCACTCTATGTTAAGCGTTTTACTCTGCATTGGCGTACCTTCCGTGAAAAAGAAAAACGAAAATATTTCTAGGGAATAAAACCCTTACAAGTTCTCACTTTAACCGATGTTTGTTGCTTCTTTTCCGGTTTAAATATTCATGCGAACTTTAATCAACTTCGAAATTATATATATATGGTTATTGAATTATATATGTCGGTTACAAATTGAGACGAAAGTATCAAAAAGTGAAAATTATAACTTTGATAACTACGGAGCTTTCAATTAATCACTCGAAATATAAATGTTCTCAGGTAGATTTCCTACCAAATACTACCTATTGCCTTCATCCTCATGGTGATATTTCTGGTGGATTTCGAGTTTTCTCCTCCGATCATGATCCTCAAATCCTGAAACCACCCCTCCATTCAGAAATATATATGACGGTGGTCCAGTCTGCAGAATATTAAGAGATCAATAGAGAATCGAAAAATAATGTGACTTTGCTCTATAAACTGTGTCCAAAAATGCTCCGTTAAAGAAATATACGGTGTTTTCTGTGATAAAAAAATCAAATTTATTAATTGTTGCCAAACATCTGCAGATATTTGAATGCAATTTTATAGGCATTAACTGCCGTTTTGGAGTGTTTTGCAATGAAAATATTATTTTTAATTTCACCAGTGTCCGTACTACCACGTAACTGAATATTTTTGAGGAACGAATGGTACGCCACTGTGTTTTTTGTCTAAGAAAACTGTTCAGTATTCTCCATTGAATTCGGGAGGGAAAAGAACTCGTTTGAATTATCTATATGACTCAGCATTTGCGAGTAAAAAATTGAAACTGGAATTCAAAGAATTTTTATGTATTATTTATTCTTCTGAAAAAGAGAGGATTTACAAAAATTCAAATAATTGTATTAACAATAAATGGTTATATCTATAATTTTGGTGTGTCAGAAAAACACAATTGTGAGCTCAGGAAAATGTAACAGGGGAACCATACTATCCTGAGGCAAAAACTCGTTACCCTGTCGCTATTGCATTACCAATAGCTTGTCTGTTTATGTTGTGTTAGTGTAGTATGTACATAAAGAGTACCAAAGATTTTTCTGCTTAGTAGCAACAATTCCCATCTTGCACTCCATGATTTCCAGACGAAGACAAGGGTGAAAGGAAGAGGGTTTGGGACAGGAATCTGTAACAATGGAAAAAGAAAACCAGCAGAAAAATATTTCAACAATCATACCTGACTCTTATATGTCTAAACACGATTGAATTTAAGGAAAGATTTTACATAGCAAGCAAAGCCATAAAAAGGACTAAGGAGATAATCAAAAAGTACATAACCTGCGATATTTTCTCTTTCGCGGAGATGTTCTTCCGTCGCAGTGTGAGTCTTCTGAAACATAATCACTTCCTTGCTCTTGCTTGCCAATTTTGATGTATAATCTCGCAAAATCCCTTCAATATTCAATTTCAATAAAACAATTCCCTATCTGTTTGACCGAGAGAGCCCCGATGGCTAGGTTCGGTCTTCTAGGTGATGCCTATTATGATCTATAGATGTTCTAGAATCATTATGAACCCAATAAACAACAACAATTATTAAATTCATTTTTATCAACAAATTTGAACACTATGTACTTCTTTTACGAAGCATTTATCGAAAAAAGTTCATTAGTATACTTATACTATTTTTCGATTTTCCATTGATCTTCCGTTATAGAAACCGGACAACCCTGTACAGAATAGATATAAACGTGCATCACAATAACGCCGTAGTTATGATCAGACCCCCATCAAAGTTCACAGTCTCAATGAAGGTGCCAAAATCTTGGCAGGGATTGCTATTGGTCACAATCGGCCCAAGCAGGTGTAAATAGGGGGTCTGAACATTTTTAAATCACCATATGTCTGGTAAAAAACAAGATAAGTGTACTTGGTTAGGTTAGGTCTTCATAATATTCTTAGGCATGTTATTATCAGAAACTTTTGTATGAAAAATTTTTTGATACACAAACTACCTCCTCGAAAAAGAAGGTTTGAAAACTTTCAAATCGCCATATCGCTAGTAATGAACATGATCCACGCATGAGGTTTTCATATTATCTTATATACTTATATATATATATATATATATCTTATATATACTTATTATTTTCAAATCATCATATCTTCGGTATTAATCAGGATAAGCCTATACGGTTTTCTCAAAATCCTTTACCAGGTTATTATCAAAAACTTTTGTTTAGTAAATTTCTCGATACCACCTTTACCGGACGAATCAGAAAAGAGGGGTGGAAAATTTCGAACCGCTACATTTCCAGTAAAAACCAATACAAACCTATGTATCCTCATATCATCCTTAGATATAATTTTACAAAAGACTTTAGTTTGAGAACTTTTCTTTTCTTCTATTCCACAGCACAAAAGTTGAGTTATTTACAGAACCCTCTATAATTATATATAATACCTGTAGCTAGATAGATGAAGATCTTCAGAATCTAGAGTATCAATCATCAGGAATAACACACGTTCTGAGTAGAATAGTGTTCATTAAAGATGATTCTGGCTAGTCGATCCTATTAGAAACAATCAGTTTCGAATGTAAAATGTCTCCTTGCGTTATAGAGATTGTCCCGAGTAATATTTAAAAATGAATTCCGAATCATTTGCATCCTATCTTCCGTAGTAGTTATTCATTAGGTAAATTTAAATTTTTACTGCTCCTCATAAATTTTAGTCCATACATGTTGAATCTGCCTACCTTCTGGTCCCTGACTCATTCATTTGTCCGGAAACATGATGTTTAATTTGATTTAAACATCAAAAAAATGATGGACTTCACCCCATTGCATCCACATTTAATTTTTTATGGCGATCGGACGATGCTCTGTCAATATTGAAAAAGCTTCCATGTAAAATCGCAAAAGTTCTTTGCCATTCAATTACTTATCGAAGAAATGAAGCCCAACTACATAATTATTAGCAATCCCTCCCCATAAATTGGGGAACCTTGAATGTTGAAATTTGTACATTCAACAATTTGCGGGTTTTTCCAATTATACTAATGGAAGTCTATTGATGAAGCCACTCTTATGAAACGTGCACTCAGCAGTAAACAAATTAAATTTCAAGAAATTTTAATTCCTTGTCTATTTATCTAAGATCCATTTAATCCATTTAATTTTTGGTGAAGTTAAAGACGGTATGGACGATGCTCATTTTTTTTCGAGATTTTTGACACAGAAGAATTCATTTATGTATTTCAGTACTCTTTTCTCGTATACTTGATTTTCTCCTACAGGCGGACGACTTTCTTGTTCTTTACCTACGGTCCAAACTGTTTCCGTTGGTGTTGTTTTATCGTAACAGACAAGCTATTGCTAGTGCTATAGCGACAGGGAAACGAGTTTTTCCTCAGGTTCTTCCACTCGTTTATTGAATCATATCCAAGATGGTATGGTTCCCCTGTTACATTTCCTGAACTCACACTTGTGTTTTTTCTGACACACACCAAAATTATAGATATAAATTGTAAAGACAATCATGTATTATACACATATCGTAACACTACCAGTCCGATGAAATTGTCCTTTTCAACATTTCAAGCACCTCACTGAAGGAAGTCTTCTTCCTCTTGTGCACCATTCTGATCAGCAAGAATTGCTCTAAAAAAAGTGCCCACGCATTCCACTAACCTTTTTCATTGTATTACTATGAGGAAAACTCTTTCTTTCTTGGTTTGAAGAAACGTCACGATCATCAAATGTAACTCACCTTCCAACTAAGAATTTAGCATTGGGTATTTATCGTTTTTGTCCCGGGAATCCTTCAACTAGTCCCCTTCCCACAGAATGAAGTCGAGGCAGAATAACAAGGGCGTATTCCGAAAATTTCACCTCAGTTTCTTCATTTCAAAATACAGTCTGCCTCCATGTCATCTCTCAGGAAGTTTTCCAATACCATAGAAATATCACATCTTATTTTCATGAGTTGCTCTCAATTGAAGCTTTACCTGACCACACAAACAATACCTAAGAGATATTTCGATTAATATTCAGAATCATGTGAAAGACTTCAATCAAAGACGAATTTTTCACGTTGATGAAAACTCAAAATAAAAATGAAAAGTTCATTCGAGAAAGAAAATATTAAAACAGATCAACCACTTACAAAATAAGAAATAACTGACGAAATATCAATTTGAAGAAATTTCACTTTCACAAGTTTTCAAAACATCTTCCGCCTCTCGTACACATATCCTCGGGCAAACTGCCAGAAGCCCATTAGACTTTTCGCAAATTATTTGTTTTCATATACATATTGTGACTTTATTGACAATCACCACATATTGAAGGTGATACTTTCCGATGGGAATTGACATCGGACCTGTGATTATCATTATTATGACTAAATAACTCATCACTGTTAATCCTCATTTCATAACTCTATATGATTCACGCTTGTTCGTGATACCAATAGCAAATTTCTAGCCGTCACATTCGTGAAAACTCAGATTATGGTGTCGTACTCTCTGCTTCAAGTTGCCTATATTAGATTGTGAAATTCGTAGTAACAGCTCGGAAAACTTCCATAGTAACTTCATTATATTATTTATTGTAACTCATTATTCTGAATGCTTTGAAAGATTTAATGCTTATGAGATTCTGTTTTAATTTTTGGAATATAGTTTCATAAGGTTGCCTTCTGACAGAAAAAAGAACTTTTTTCAGAAGCTGCAAAGTAATAATATCCATTCTGAACGTGTCAATCTGACATGTCGAATTTAAGTTAATTACTTGTGAAACAACAATGTAACTTGAATAATGGAATTATTTTGAGATTAATTAATGAGCATAAAATTAAAAACATTTGGGATGTTTGTGTGAATTCGCGCCAGCATACTAGGTGAAACTACAAAATGTTCAAAGAAATTTCTTTCCTGAAAAATTCACATATTTGAGGAAATTTGTCAGGCATGTTATATATATTTGGAGAAAGAGTAATATAGTTTCTTTATTCGATTCAGAATTCACCTGTTGCTCATTTAAAAAAACCCAAGTTCATATTATAATTCGAAAACGATTCAACATTCAACCATTCAAAAAACGTTTAATTACGCTTCTGCATTATAATATAATATACTTAATAAATACTTGAAGAATGTCACAAATGATGTACATCTCACATTGATAGCAACCGAGATATGGCATATGCCGAAATATCGTATTACCGGAAAATCAGAATAAGTCCAAAACAAATGAAGTTTGCTGCTATCTGCTTTCAAGAATGAATTTTTTACGAAAATCGAGGATGGGGATAGAAAGGAGGAGCACTTTTCTCTATATGCAGTATTTCATATAGCTGCAGAACTGAAGTTTCAAAAATTGGAGACCCTGTACACATTTTCCACTGCACATGAATCTGATTATTTTCGATTTATTTCAGCATACGTCAGCACCAACATGTTTAGTGACTCTGGATACAACCCTGTATGAAACATTTGTTTGATTACACATTCTTAGGGGAAGCAATTCTGAAATTTAATTAAAATTGAAAATTATTATACGCACCGCTGAGATGTCAGGAGTATGAAGTGTTATTCTTTTGCGTTATTAGTAGTGAAATCACGTGAAATTTATGCGATTAAGTGCCACTCTTGTTCATGTTTTTGAATGAAAAATGTAACGATGCCAACGTGCCAAGAAATTTAATGCCGAGCCTCTAGAGTTAGAACTATTTTGTGGTGAGCTAGGTATTCATGATGAAAACAGAATGATAGCAGATGTTTTAGCATTAGTCTATTAAAATGTTACAATTTAGGAGCCAAGTAATGCATTTTTTAGATAACGCAATTTAATTGTTGGGACATGTGGGCCAGGACAATAGAAGCTCAACTCCAAGTTTGTGCGGTTGCAGCTCTTGTTCTCCGGCCACCGTCTTGAAAAAGGGAAGCAAATATATTTTCCGCGATATCTCGGAAACTAAACATCTTATCAAAAGAAATTTTAATACGAAATTGGTAGCAAATCACTTTATCTACAAACAAGTTTCCATCAATTCTTGCCGTAAATGAAAAAATTCAAAAGTTATAAGCGAAACAGTGAAAACAATACTTTTTTGATTTTTCATTTTATCCAAAAATTATTCAGATCAATCTTGTAGATTGATCCTTCTGAGGATCCTTTTCACATATTTTTTTTATCATTTACTATTTTATTCACTTTATTCATTTTTATTTTTTTTTTGCCGATGCAAAAGAAATTGTGGGAGCATGTATGGCTGCAGAAGAGCTGGTCTCAAATGCTTTGGCGAAACATGTACCAATATAATGGGACAATGACTCCAATTTTAACACCCGTCACATAGCATATAATAGAGTAGGGCAGCCGATAACCCATCAAAAATATAATCATGTGCACGATTACATCACGATCAAGGTTTTTGTGAGTTGTAGGTCATCATCATCATCATCATTAGCCTATGAGTTTGTCCACTGCTGGACGTAGGCCTCCCGTGAATGCTACCAAAACACTCTGAATCTAATTAGTGTGAATTTCCCGCAGGTCGTCAGCCCATCCGGTTAGTGATTCCACTTCAAAGTTGCGATCTTCTCAATGGCATATATCACACCAGTTCTTTTGCGGATTTCTATAATGGAAATTCTATCCCTAAGCGATAAACCTAGCATCGATCTTCCCATTGCACGCTGTGTAGTTCTTATTTAGTTCACAGATTTCTTGGTCAAGGTTAATGTGCACAATATGTTAGAACGGGGAGTACACATTGATTGTAAACCTTTCTCTTCAGGCATATTGGAAGGTGAGAATTGAAAATATGTTCACATGTCTGCTTATCTTTACCTAACCGTATTTATAAGATATTTTCATTTCTATTGGGATGCCATTAATTTTCATATTTTTGCTCAGAACAAGATTTGTCATCAGTTGAGTTTTCGAAACATTTATCTTTAGCCCTACTTGTTGGGAAGCCTTGTTTAGTCTTTCGAGAATTTTCTGAGCCTTTTCAATGCAATCTGCAAATAAAACGAAATCGTTTGCAAACCTGAGATGAGTCAGCATCTCGCCGTTAATAATTATACTAAAGTCTTCCCAATCTATTTGTTTGAAAACATATTCACCAAGCGTGGTAAACAATTTTGGAGAGATAGTATCGCCTTGGCTTACACCTCTTCCAAGTGAAATCTTTGCTGTATTTTCATGAAGTTTGACATTTGCAGTTGCATTTTCATAAATAAATTTTATGACTGTGGTGTACCGATAGTCTATACTACAGTTTGCTAGGGTCTTAAGCTGTGTTGATTAATCGTATCAAACGCTTCCTCGTAATCAACGAATATAAGGACTAGTGGTTTATTATATCCAACTGATTTCTCAATAAGATTTCCCCAACTAGCAGATTATCATTTATGCCGAATCCTGATCTGAATTCAGCCTGCTCTCTTGGTTGGTATAACTCAAGCATTGCGTTCAGTCTGTTGGAGAGAAGTCTGGTGAACAGCTTATAAATATGAGACAATAAGCTTATTGGTCGATAGTTTTCTAGTTTCGTTATGTTACCTTCGTTGTTTATGAGTACAATAATGGCATTATTCCACTGTTCTGGCGTAGTTCCCGTATTGAGGATTTCGTTAAAGAGTGTTTTCAATGCATCTAGTAGTTTGTCTCCACCTGATTTAACTGCTTCAATCGCTATCTCATCCTCACCTGGTGACTTATTATTTTTCATTTCTATGAAAACATTTCGCATTTCAGGAATGGTTATTTCGTGGATGTCTTCTGAGCCTTGATTTACGACTTGTCGGATTTCATTATTATTTCTGAGCTGTGGGTGACGCCTGAACAATTCTTCATAGAAATTTACTACTGTTGTAAGAATATCGTTTCTATTTGTGACTAGTTTGCCTTGTACGTTCATTAATTTACAGATATTTCTTTTACCATTTGCCATTTTCCATCTGAGAACCTTTAGACTTCTATTATCTTCAATCACCTTAATGATCATTGTTGAGTTGTACGCTCCAACATCCTTCCTAACTTCCTAACTGGAAATTATCTTGTTCAGCTGCCTTAGTCATAATGTCCACCATATTCATCTGTTCAATTTCGTCTCTTCTCTATCTTTTGTTTCGTGCTGTCTCTAAATTTCTTCTCTTTTGCAGATCTTTCATCACAGCATTTTCGTTCAGCCTCTTTAATTCCCCACATATTGAGCTTTTTGATGTTCCTCTCTTTCTAGATGTCTTTGTATTTCATTCTGGAACTGTGTCTGGTTTTGAGGTTCTGTCC
This sequence comes from Cryptolaemus montrouzieri, assembly GCA_013387265.2. Classification (NCBI taxonomy): domain Eukaryota; kingdom Metazoa; phylum Arthropoda; class Insecta; order Coleoptera; family Coccinellidae; genus Cryptolaemus; species Cryptolaemus montrouzieri. Next base: position 80,264,935 of record JABFTP020000185.1, read on the forward strand.
ATCCTTTTCCTCCGGTTTTCAACATTTGTTTTGTTCATTCTTTCTTTATATTGATGGTCACTTTCGTTTGGATCAATCTATGGTCACTACCAATTGAAGACTTATTTAACACTGCGACATCCTTGATAATGTGCTTTTTGTCTGTGATAATGAAACCGATTTCATTTTTATGATGTCCATTGGGGCTCATGATATTTTATTGAAAAAAGTGTTCATTCCATACAGACCATTATGCTGTAAAAAGTTCAACAGTATATTTCCTAGCTCATTTCTTCCCCCGTAACCATATTTTCCTAATGCTGTTTCTGACTCATCTTGCTGCTTACATAGTTTGGCATTGAAATCACCTATCAGAAGAGTGTAATGTGTATGTTCTTAGTCCAGTGCCAGCAACGTCGTCGTGAAATGATTCGAGTTCTTCGTCTTCACAAGTTGATATCGGGGAGTATACTTGTACTATCTTGATGTTATAATTGGAATTCAGTTTCAGTATGATATAGATTACTCGTGGGCTGATACCTCTTATGTCCATTATGTTACTTGAGTTTCTTCTGTGAATGATGAAACCTACTCCTCCTTCAGAGATATCTTCTTGTCCTTTATAATGGAAAATATGACCTGATTTCAGGGTTAATTGATATTCTCCTCTTCTTCTCACCTTACTGAGACCAATAATGTTCCATTTAATATATTGAAGCTCATTTTCTATCTCTAACAGTTTTACATCGGATAGTAGAGTTCTTGTGTTGTAGGAAGCTATTTTCAAGTGTCGTTTACCATGCTCTTGATCGGATATGACCGCTACCGTAGTTTTGGATCGTCGAGCTGCCGGAGACTGAGAGCCTTTTCTGAATTTGCCTTTTCATTTTATAAAATCAATTCAGGGCTTTTTTAGACATAACCTACCACGCTGACTAGTGCGGGTTGGTAGGGGGAGGAGCGCAGGATGAGTTGGATGAAGGTGGTAGTAGTGAGGAAGAAGGCGCAGTACATCATTCCTTCCTAGGTTTGTATAAGTGAAATAGATCAAGAGCTCAAGTGGGCAGGATTTGCTAAGGCCCTGAACCAGGTCTATCCACTACCGGGTTCGTAGAGGATAGACCTAGATCTAGATATATTTTCGAAGAAATGAAAAAATAAAAAGTTATTGTTCAAAAAAGAAAATTTTTATACGAATTTTTCTACTTTTTTTCTCATAACTTGAAATTTTTCATTTACGGTAAAGAATGATATTGACTTATTTGTAGATGATGCGATTTGCTACACATTTTGTCTTTGAATATTTTTCAGGAGATATATAGAAAATATATTCGCACCCTTTTTTTGAGATGGCGGCCAAGAGACAAGGGCTGCAACCCCACAAACTTGGAGTTAAGCTTCTCTTGACCCGCCCCCACATGTCCCAACAATAGAATTTCGTCCTCTAAAAAATGCAAATCAAATGTAACATTTCAATGGACTACATATAATTCTGGCATTCATGTTTCGATTTCATGATATGAAATTTCAGTTAATTGTTACGCTTTAAAGACCGTATATTTTTATGCTGGTTTTCCTGTGTTTTCAATATCTTGAAAGAACAAGGAGGCAAAACAATTTTAGTCCTGAAAAATTTTTGCTTATGTATAAAATCTTGATGAATGAACTTTTTGATTTGTAATTTTGAAACTTTATCAGGTGTTACGTGCCGGTTTTCGATACCGCATAATGTTCAGTTTAACTCTTGTATTTCTTTATGATTGTTCTCGTCTTTGTACACATATTTTAAAAAATAAGTTGAGGTCACAGATTAGCGTTCTCAATTTATTTATTGTGAATTATGAATTTCCTAATCATAATACCCAAGTAGTTCTGAAGGTAGGTAGGCGTATTGCGGGGAATGGTCAAAAGGAACTCTGTCAGTTGTTGGTTATTTCTTCTTTATTCTTTTAACAACGTGCTCGGGAATTTTGCCTATTCATACAGGTGGACCTACAGATTATAGTGGATTCCGAACCACTCTCCTAAACCGTGCAATGATAACTGCTACCAGAATTATTACAAGTTATATGACCTTCGGAAGTTAATCCCTCTTCTTTGAGGCGATTCTTATATCAATGGACATATACAAAACCCAAACCTCAACCGGATTGGAACTGGCAGCCGTATGTATGTAAAGTGGAAAGCGTGTGATCTTTCCATCAGGCCACACGTGGTGATGATTGTTGGTTACTTTGTGGGGTTTAAAGTTAAAATACGAACAAGTAAATAGAAAAGCAAATGTATGTGGTAATGAATAGTTCAATCTAACGTGGGATATACCTCGCCATCACCGATCTGTCATACATTACTTGTTGGAAGTAGGGTTCTATTCGTACGGAGATAAGCACTTCGCGGGATATTTTTGTTCACCATGCGAAGATCTCACTTTTGTTCCCTGGATAACGACGATGAAACAGAGATATACCATATCTTCAGCTCCTCCTAATGTTTTGAATATATTGTACCCTGGCATCTCACTGTTACGTCATTTTGGTTTTAAGGTTATAATAAGAAACTTAGACTATGTATCATACTATCACAAGAGATTTATTGAAAATCAGGATACAAGGATAGTCCCTCGACCATATTCAGCTGGAAACAAGTATTAACTATCGAACTATTGAGTTCAATACTTGTTGTCCACTGAAGATGGTCGAGAGATCGAAATTACAATCCTGATTTTCAATAAATCTCTTGTAATAGTATAAAAGATAGTTTAAATTTCTTATTAACATCATGATTAGCTATCATGTAGTAACAGCGGAATCAGTTGACTACTTTTAAGGGTTAGAGTTCCGAGAAATTAGCTTTTGTAGTGGAAGTCCATAACAGTTCTTAGTTCCAGGATGTATTATGTGGTAGCTATCCTAAACAGTTGGGAGTGGAGGAATGAACCTGCCTGTATATCAGCCTGATCCTCCTCTCCATCATTCAGATTTTGAAGGATTACTAGACGCCTTGTCTGGATGATCTTGTTTCACCCCCTTCTGAGGCAGAGGCTGGCCGCTGGCAGGCTGTGTACCCTTGCCCCCAGCCTAATTTGAGCATCTTGCCCTGTCCTCATTTGAATCTCCAAAGTAAGTAATCAATAAATGCTTATGGCACGCAGGCGCCAACTACCCCAAAACAGTATCACACCAGAACAAAAATGGATTTGTTTTCCTTTTTTCAATAATACTGAAAATAGTCGAGATATTCACGATGGCTCGGGATCAAAATGATCTCGTTTCGAAAAATTTTCTTGAAAAATCTTTTCTCATACACCGTTGCAAAGATGATCTTCTACCATGTTCAATTTTGCGGGGTTGAAGGGCCCCGTCTTATAAACGTCAGAAGAAGGTATTCCCTGACGTCATTCGACGTATTTTGGTAAATTTCTTCAATCACTCCGCCATAAGAAATATACAGTGTCGTTTGAGATAGAACGCCTTGTATAGTTCTAACTCATTTAATTTGTACTTTATGTATATGTGAATGAGGATAAATGATTATATTTTTATCTGAAGTCCTGAAATTATTTCAGCGAAAATTTTTCGATGAATTGAATTGTGCCGAAAAATTATCTCATCTTGTAAGAAATTGATTAATTATCACGGAAACCAAATCTTGCGGTTTGAGGTTGGTCTATTGTATTGAAAAATCATTTACAGAACAATATTTATAAATTCATTAAAACATGAATTAAATTTTTACTATCAACATATAGATCAAATCAATAGAACACGTTTACTGCGTTCATCATCCCACATAATGAAAACCACGTACAAAGGTACATGAAACATATATGAATGGTCGTAATTTGTATTATAAAAACTAGATATTAGGTACGAAGTTCACAGTCTATTGTAGAAGGGTGAAATTTGAATATATTGAAAATTTTAATTAATCAGTTTGGTCGTTCAATATGAGGAAGTAGTCATTAAAAAGTGATTTGACAATTTGTATTGATTTTAGGAAACTTGGTTTTCTTCCCTTAGGCACAATGTGTATCACTTTCATTTTCTCAATACTAGGAGCAGGGGAGGCATCTTGAATACAGTGGCTAATGTTGAATTTTGTTTATTTCTAATGAATAAAGTTTGATATTCTTCATTTTTAATTTTTAAGGAACTACTAGTCTGAAATTTGAAGAAATTATTGCAGCTTGGACAAGATAACTCATGAACCCTTGATATATTTGAGTTCTCTTTAAGATTTTCAGCATCAGATAAGACTTATGAAAATTTTCTTTTGATGTCTGAATACGATGAAGATATCAATTTGGTAAGGTTATTGGCGAAATTTTTACCTAGTTTAGCCTAATTCGTTCAATTCAATGAAAATATGTATGAACATCGTCACGGTCTTACGATTGCATTACTACCGAATCTCCTTGTAGCGGATAAATTCATTTTTAGCCAGAAAACAGTGTAAAGAAATTAAACTTACCTGTTATGATTCATTTTTGGTGAAAATACGTTTATGAGAAACAACAAGTTTAGATCGAGAGTTAATTCATCCCCTTAAGATTTTTTGGACAAATAAGTGAAAGTATCGCACTTATCATTTTCAAATTGAAATCTAAAATTGTCATCACTCTCATTCAACCCTAAAAATCCTTCAAAGAATTTGAATCAATCAAGTTCTTATAAGATATCTTGTGGAGGTTGCAATAATTTCTACATATGTCTGACTAGTAACATTTTCAAAATTAGATTTAAAGGATATCAAACTTCGTTCGTTGAAAGTAAACAAATTTCAATAAAAGCCTAGCACTGCATTCTACATTGAAACTCTTTTCCTAGTGTAGATGAATCAAAAGTTCTACATATTGACTCAAAGGGTAGAAATCTCGATCACCTAGAATTGTTTAAAATTTTTATATTACTTCTCAATGGCAACTTTCATATTATGAACGACTAGACAGGTCTATGTGAATACCAAATTCCTGGTGTATTCAATTAATAACTACTAATTCTTCTTTACTTAATCAACTAAATTATTAATAGTAATGAATAAATCTATACCGTATATTCATTACTTCACTTTTACTAAATTAAAAACAGACCTGTTCCAAGTTGCTAAAAGTATTTCTTCAATTATTTTGGAAATTTCGTTCCACTCAATATTACTGATCAACTCCATACCTCATAGACCCCAACGTCGTCGTAGAAAACAATATAGTATGAGAACGCGATCCATATATTTCACCTAAATCTCATTAAGCTGCAAACGTCAAATGTAATATATAATTTAATTCGGGGAAACTCAGACCTGTCAATTCACGTGATAGTTCTATTGCAATTTCCCAATTTGTAGAATTAAATGGACCATTCAAACTTCGAGCATCTACTTGTCTGAGCGTCTAACACTATAACCTTGAAGGCCCGGAGATTGATATGACAGCGGCTCTTAATGATCAGCAGGGCAGAACATGTATGCAGAGTTATATTGGCTATATTTCGTAGCATAATTAATGTTGCTCCAAGTCATAACAGACAACTGTCGTTTTTGAAGGATGATACGGAGTTTTCAGATCTCATTTCGTATTAACAATAGTATCATTTTCATGCGATATTGGTGAATTTATAAGATTAACTTCCATTCTTTCATGATTATCATAATTCCTACTAATATTGTAAACATTTATATGTTTGGATGGTTTCTACTAGACGGCTCTAAAACAGCTGTACGTATTTGAATGAAATTCGGCACGCAGGTAATTTATATCGACGATCAAGATATATCCCGAAAAGTTGTTATGATTGTAAGGGCACATCAAACGACAAAAGAACAGGATATATCCTACTCCTTAATCTAGATAAAGAACTATTTGTGAGCCAAACGAATACGTTAAGTCACTTTTCATGAAGTTCATATTCAGATTATTAATATTATATTCATAGAAAAATTACCTCATCTCTCTATCTCTATTTCATGGACAAGTTTAGTGATGCAATCAATTTTCTGATATCCCTCTCCACTTCAAGTTATTAAAAATTTCTCGAATTTTGGGAACATTGTCTTTCACGGATAATTTCAGTTGTCCTGAATTTCGAAATTCCCTACCCTAAGATACAATAACAATACGAGTCTACAAATATAGCATTGGCAATATGCACAATGATCACAACAAGACATCTGTAATGGAAATAATTGTAATAAAAAAATGAGATCTGAAACACTGAAATATTCTCAGACGAAAACAAGAAGTCTCCATGTGGAAATCTTCAACAAAACAAAGGAAATATTCTAGCAATCTCACATGAGGAAAAATAATTTTATAATTAGTAGTCGAAAGTGCTGTCATTGTTTTCAATGCATGAATTATATCGCCGATAAATACTACCTAAGGCACTGAAAATATGATTATTGCTAACAGAGGCAAGGTATTCAAAGAAAATTTTATTGCAAGTCTCCCAATTTGTGTAGAGTAAATCCTCAATGAAACTCGAATAAAGAAGTCAAGTCAGGTGGCCATCTTACTGGTCCTCCTGTCGTCATCTTTTTATCTGAAAAATTCAAATTTAACAGATAAAGAGAAACCCCTGCTTGGTAATGAGTAGCATCATAGTGTTGAAAGAAACTATTCAATTCTAGTACTCGGGGTAGTTCATCGAGATATATCCACCAATAATATCACTATTGATGATTTCATCATAATGACCTAGTGATGGGATATTCAATCTCCATAATAATATGGTTATAATATATATATATATATATATATATCAATTTATATTTCGAGGGGACATCTTTTGGGGTACAAAACTTGCCCTTGCCTGAAATATCAACCCCCTCAGCGGGGGTTGCAATCCTTGAACATTTTGAATGCGGAAGATGAGTCGAGTAATGACTCAAAAACAAGGTGGTATCTTTGTCTACATTGCCTTGAACGAATTTCTATTTTTAGTTGAAAACTGTGAAAGAAACAGGTTGAGCAACTGAAAGATAGATAGGGTATTTTACCTCGACGAGCTGCCCATATATCTGTTCATGCAATCAAACTGATTTCATGAAAAAATATAAATCCACCCCTGCCAGGCAATGATTATAATCAAAATATATTCTGGAATAATTATATATTAGGATAACGTTAAATGTTATGAGAATATATCAATCTACCAGAATATATACATACTATAGCATCATCAGACAATGATATCAATGTACCAACGAGTAGTGTCAGATGCTTTCTCCCCGGAGAAATCCAGTGTACGGACCTTAGTCAAGTAACACTGAATGTTTCCTTTGTGTGAAGTGGTGAACGATCGAATAGAATACTGCTCTGAATATAAATATGACAAAATTGTCAGTTAATTATATTACATTTATATAAACAAATAAATAAAATATGAAATGAGATTCTGAGCAGTATAAACTAAAGAGAAACCTATGACTCTACCTCATTATTTTTTCGGAAAGAAACCTACGAAGAATATTACAAGATTTGATGACTGTTATCTTTTGTAACTGTTCAAACAAATTTTTCTTCAGACCCAAAATCTCAATACTTTTGTGAAGATTTCTAGGAATAACACCTGTTGTGAAAATAATAATCGGTAGAATAAATATTTTCTTCATTTTCCACATTTTTTAATCTCGTCGCCAAGCATCATATATTTGTAAATTTTTTCATTGTATTTATTTTGTATATTATGTGTGTCGGGTATAGCAATATCAATTATATATGTTATTTGATTCTGTTTATCATTAAGAATGATATCTGGTCTATTGTGTTTTACAGCTCTGTTGCAAAGAATTGTTTTATCAAAATAAAGTTTATATTTGTCATTTTCACAAATAATCTCAGGTTCATATTTGTGAATTTTTTACTTTTGGGAATTAGGTCATATTCAATTCCTAGATTAAAATGAATAATATTAGCGACGGCATTATGTCTTTCTGAATAATTTGTTGAAGCAAGGACTGAGCAAGATGATAATATATGAAAAACTGTTTCTGAAGAACAGAAACATCTACGGCAAGAGTCATCTATTTTTAGTTTGATGTTGTGTTCTCCATAATTCCTCAAGTTCAGAGGTGTAGATTATAATCTGAAGCAACAACAATATCATGTAATTTAGACGTTCTCTGTTTATAGTTAAATAAAAAATAAAAATACTCCCGAAATGTTGAATAGTGTTTATATATATGTATATATATATTTATATATATATATATATATATATATATATATATATATATATATATATATATATATATATATATATATATATATATATATATATAATATAACATCACTGCTAAAATTTTGTGAAAACAACCTGGCAAAAAAGGTTAGAAGGTAAAATTTCTTCTATCAGATGTGATTTAGGAAGATTGACTCAATATTCCAGAGGTAATCGATCAAAAAACTTATGGCACATATTGGAAAAATATTCTCAAAATAAAACCCATAAAAATAATGAGATAAGTAATGGACAATTGATAGAATACATCGATACTTTAAAACAAAAACTTTCAGTATACTCTATTAGACTACGTGAATATAAAATAAATTCAGATGGAAAATTCCAAAATAAACTATTCAAAAATAATGAAAAACATTTTTACAAATTTATTTCAGGTTCAAATGAAAATATTTCTGGAAATGGAGTTCCTAAAATTGATATTTTAACTGATTATTGGTCTTCATCCTGGATCGCAATTGCCAAGCCTTCTGTTTCAGCAAACAATTCTCTAGATACTAACCATTTATTCGATGCGTTAAATAAAAAAATAAAAATACTCCGAAATGTTGAATAGTGTTTATATATATATGTATATATATATTTATATATATATATATATATATATATATATATATATATATATATATATATATATATATATATATATATATATATATATATATAAATGAACTCTTTGGTTTTGTCTTTGCCTCATTTCATCAATATAATCATTTTTCAATTCTTTAGGGTGCTTTCCGTGTAATTCCTTCTGCATCCAACTTTCTCTTTTAAAATCATCATCAAATATATCAAAATCTACCTTTTGCATTGTCAAGTTCAGAGGTGTAAGATTATAATCTGAAGCAACAACAATATCATGTAATTTAGACGTTCTCTGTTTATAGTTAAATAAAAAATAAAAATACTCCCGAAATGTTAAATGTATTTTTCTTCCTCTTTAGTATTTAATCTACAATATTACATATAATCTTTATCACAATTCACATTCGGTTATTTTCAAAATGTGCCTTACCCACAAATTTTGGGTTATTGTTTGATTATCATTTAGAGAATCTAGATTTAAACTTCGTGTTTTGGGGATTCTATGTGTGTCAAAGTTTCTATGGAGGTGTTATCGTTGTGAATTTTCAGGAAATTCTGGAATTTGTATTAAACTGTGTATTTTGAGTCTTCTGTGTTTATTAAACTTTTTTGAAACTTGTTTTGTTGTGTTTTGTTCTGTGTCGTTCTGTCTTTATGGTCTTTAACAATGTTGTCAATGTTCTTTTGTATGTGAATCATCTCAAGTATTTCTCGTTAATTTTTTGTTATGTTCTTTGTCAAGAATTTTCGTTTGGTCATAGTCAAATTGGGGTTTATCTGGTTTTTTGTGTTTGCTAAGTTCAGTGTGGTAATTTTTTGCGTGTTTGTGGGGTTTGAGACGTTTTTTTCTTTGTTGTTCTGTTTGTCCAATGTAAAGTTTTCCGCAGTCCTTGCAAGGTACAGCGTATTTGATTTCGAAGTTCAGTAACGTTCGCTTTATATTATCATGTTTTGATCTTAGGATTTTAAGCGTAACCGAATTGTTTCAAAAGAAAAGTACTACTAAAGCCAGTGGTAATATTGTAACCGTCGATAACTTGGTACTACATCTACAGCTGTTAGAAATTTAATGACATTTGTCTTTAAACAACATGAGTTATTGCGTCATGTTTGTCAATGCGTTATGCGTTAATGCGTACTCATGTGTATGAGTGGTTCAAGCGATTAGAATCGGGTAAGAAGACCAGGAATGATGACGAAAGATTCGGCCGTCCCAAAGCTTGAATATCAGAAGAAAACATCGAAAAAGTGCTTGAATTAAACAAAAGTAATAAAAAATTATAGGTGAAATTTATTGAAATAGAATTAAGCATTCATCAAGTAACTGTACACCGCATTTCGACAGCAGTGTTGGGCCTCACGAAAGTTAATTCGAGGTTTGTACCACACAAACTCACGAACGACCAAAAATTTGATCGAATTTAGCATAGCAAATACATCGTTAAAATTGCTCGGAAGAACCCAAAGTTCTTGAAAACGATTGTAACTGGTTATGAGAATTGGTGTTTTGTGTATGAGCCCGAAACAAAGCGGCAAAATACTGAATAGAGAGCGTTGGGTGAAGGAAAACTGAAAAAAGACGCTTGGAGTACAATGTGAAGGTTATGCTGATTTGTTTCTACATTCGTGAAGAAATTATTCACAAAGAATTTGTCCCACGTCACAGTAGACTTTTATTTGGGCGTCATGAAGCGATTGTTGATAAGATTCCGTCGTATTCGGCAACAAAACGGCTGTTGGACAATTTTGCACGATAATGCCTTATCACATTTTTGAAGGGTTTTGGCTGCATTTTCGATCGAAAAAAACATTATTGCCTTGCAATATTCAGCTGATCTGACTACGTGCGACTACTATCTGCTCCCTAAGCAGCATTTGACGATGGAAGGAAAGCGGTTCTGTTCGATAGAGGCCATTGAAAGTGACTGACGCTCTAAAGACAATTCTAAAAGAGGAGAGATGGAAATCTAACCTGTTGGTTCGTGCAAATTTGTGTATTTAAAAACCAAGTCAACAGACTGTCGATATAGAAATGAGAAAAGTAGCGAATTCGAAGAACTTCAAACAAATTGAGAGAAGTAGACGAGGATGCGATAATTCAATTTGTGAAAACCAAGATTCATTTGATTAGAAGGTGTTTTAAAAAATAGCTGTGGAAATTCAGACAATCGAAACGTTCCGGAATGTAAGAAGAAGAGGTCTGTAAACCACATTTGTAGTATTTCGGTTTATAAATGTTTCTTGTTATCAAAGGACTTCTTCTGAGTTCTTATATATTTTGTACGAGAAAACTTGTTTCATTTCAAGAACCACTTTTTACCCTATAGTATTCGCTTTTCCCGTTCATTTATTTTGAAAATGGCATAATCGCCACCACTGCTAATATTAATTTATCTGTCATCTCACATCACCAGAAGGTTTTGAAACTATTCAAACCGTCGGTCTTCACAGCAAGTGTATGGAAGTTCATCAGTTCAAAACGTCATGTTGAACCGAGAACCGACAAAGGGACGAAAATGAACGAAGTGTTTGGGAAAATGAGAAAAGATTGCTAAACTACACAATCTCTTGTACGAAAGAACAGGGATGAAAACCCCGAAGGATAATCATGTTTCTCCGAAACACATCCGTAACAGCAATTCGATAGCGTGTTGTTTACGTATCATTCTGTATTCCATCTAGGTCTTCGGTAGGTGGTGAGATGGCAGGATCGAACAATAATAAGAAAAACATTATGATAGTTTCAACTCAAAGAAGAATTAAATCTGAAAACCGGTCGATCTTGACATATAGGACAGTTCAAGACTAAATAACTTACAGTTTCCTCAGACTCACACACTTGAAATTTGTACTCTCTACAGAAATCCTCTCGCAAAGCATACCGTTGTGAAGTTTTCGAAATGTCGAACGATTGAGTGTATACCAGATATTTCTAATGTGTCTCAATTCAAGAAATCTTTTGGCTAGGATCTTATAATACTAATTACAATAACTTTACCTCATTCGCTCTTATAAAGAGCTAATGTATCGAGAAAAGTTAACAGAAAACTAAGCGACCAAATCGATCTTTGGGATTCAAATCTGTTATGGTTTTGTTTCCAGAATATCCAAAATTGGAGTATTTCAATTTTACTTGGAATAGGAATCTTAAATAATGAAGATTAATGACATTAAATGATAGCAAGGCTAGTTAAAATGAAATTACAATTGAAACTACTTATGAATTACCTATGCTAGCTAGATCAGAGTCCCTTTATCTCAGTGTGTGAGATCTTTGTCTAAAACCTACGTCCTAGATATAGTCTTAGGAATAATACTCATCACTTCATTTAGTAGCTTTATTACAGAATAATTATCGAAATCACAGTAACTGACTAATAAATGACTAACTATAATCAAGGTTACTAATGCAAAAAACTACAAAGTTCAACCAATTACAATAAAGGAGTCTCAGACGAGATAAATTCAAACTACATAAGTGTTAATTTTCAATTTAGAACAGTCTGAGATTTTCAATAACATGAAACTCAATGGTAGAGCTCAGTCAACGATTAATGAAGATAAAAGAGGAGAAATGGATAATAAAGAAGAACACTTAGCTTTTAGGACTGAGGTTAATTCCCACGATGGTTGGATAGTGTTTTATATCGGTTTTCTGGTATTCCTGTACCTTATAGCTTTCAGGTTACTTGATTGGCTGAATATAGTTCACAAGGTGCCTGCTCTAGGCGGCAAAACTAGTCCCCTAAAGACGTGGTTACCCAAGACGTGGAATATCAAGGTTTGGCATAAAGATGAAAACTCGTGACAGTGAAAAATCTTGATGGTAAAAAAATCTATCTATTACAATACCATATCTCTCGATATATATATATATATATATATATATATATATATATATATATATATATATATATATATATATATATATATATATATATATATATATATATATATAAAATGAACAACAAAAACGATCTTCTTTCATGTACTGACATATAACACAGGTCTGCAAAAAAAAAGTTGAGAGCTGTTTTGGTTTTGTTGTTTTGGGTGTGCTTAATTCGAAAATGACTTTCATTTTGTCCTAGCATGTCACGTTTTCTGACAATGTAGGTGTCTATGCTACACAAGCTATTATCTTTAAATAAAACATATTTTTTTTTAAATAAAGTAATGCATAATTGCATATCAAAACTTATTTTCTTATCAAAAATACATTAATAAGTGAGCACTAAACACATTTCTCTTTCCCAGTGAGACTCCTTTTGGTACATTTTCGCTTGTGGGAAGCATCTGGAAGGTTGGAAGGTCTCTTTTAAGCATCCAACAGTAGTCTGCTATCATTGAGACGCTCCATCTTCACTGGTATCTTTTTTCCATCTCCTGAATATCTTGGTTAAATCGTTTACCTTACTTTTCACTCACGTCTCCTAAATTTTCTGGAAAATAGTCGAGGTGGGAATGCAGAAAATGTACTTTTGAACTCATTAGGCAACCTTAAGCTTGACATGCTTTTAACATTCTTTTGACGATTTGTTTGTAGTAAGGGTCTTTGTTATTGCCTAAAAATTTTGTTACAACTTCCTTAAAGGCAATCCTCCCTTCTCTTTGAGGATCCGTCATGGTTGTGACGAATGGTGGGTCAGCCATAAGCCGTCTAATATCTGGTCCAACGAAAACACTTTCCTTGAACTTTGCATCCAAGAGGCCAGGAAACTTTGATATTAAGTATTTGAAGCAATTTCCATCTCTTGGAAGTGACTTTACAAAGTGCTTCATCAATCCCAGCAATATGTGAAGCGGTGGTAAAAGAACTTTATGAGGTGGCACCAAAGTTTTATGCAGGACATTCTTTTCGCCCAACTCTGAGCTCCCACGCAGGCCAACACTTTTTGGTCCAATGATTTGTTCGGTCTCTACTATCCCATAGACACAAAAAGTAAGGGAATTTGGTAAACCAAGATTGCTGTCCGAGCGCCATGCCCAAGATTTTGAAATCACCGCACGCTTGCCAACCGTGGTCTTTATATTTTAATTTACGAAGAATCAATTCCAAGTTCTTGTATGTTTCTTTGAGGTGTACGGAATGGCCTACAGGAATGGAAGCATAGAAACCGCCGTTGTGAAGCAGAACTGCTTTATGGCTTCTTTTTGAAGAATCTTTAAAAATACGCCACTCTTCTGAGTCGTATGAGATTTTAAATGTATTCATAAAACCTTTAATATTGGTGCAATAAACCAATTCGTCCCCTTTGGCAAAGTAGAAAGTAAACGGCTTTTCACGATTATAAACCAGGAGGAAGACACTCCCGGCAAAAGTAAGTTCCTGATTTTGAACCTTGATCCAAGCAACTCAGCAGCGTTTTTGGGAAGATTCAAGTCTCTTACCAAATCATTAAGCTCGCCTTGGGAAAACAATTTTGGACTTCTGTCATCTTCAAATTCAAAAGTTGACTGGTCATCGGGTGTAGGTATAGCACCATCTTTGTCAGAACTTGGAACCTCTTCCAAGGTAGCAGGGACCTTGGGCACTGGTATTTCGGATCCATGAGGGATGCGACGAATAGCTGATTGCAGATTGGGGTATGAAATTGACTGCTTTCGTTTTGAATTATACCCTTTTACATTACACGAACAAAAGTAACAATCATCACTATGGTTCTTTTGCTCGCGCCATACCATAGAAATCGCAAATCAAAAAGTTTTTTCTTGCCCTTAAACCAATTTCGAAGGTCTACAACACATCTTTTGCAGACTTTATGAGGTGCCCATACTTTATCCTGATCTCCAAGTTTGAAGCCAAAATACGCGAAGTATACTTTTTTTACAGAGTCCGTTATAGTAAATTGTTGCTTTAATGTCACATATTCTCCACAAATGTAACAGAAACTATCCGAAGAGTCCACACACTTCCGCACAGACGACATTGCACTGTATTGAACCAAGATCTATAAAACAATGATGAGTTAAGACGTGATTGTCACGCGCCACTTCTACACTATCGGAGCGCGCACGTTTAGGTTACAACATGTTTATACTTGTTAATGTAGGTCAAACAGGGTGTTCCTTATATAGAAATTAATGAGAGTTATGTCCTGTAAACATTTTAAAACAGTAATCGAAATAAGATTATACCTATCATTTATACTACAAGTTAATCCTTTTTTAGCCCAAAAAATCCGTTTTTTGGGCTAAAAAGTTTTTTTGCGTTTTGTAAAATAACCTTACGTTCTGGAATTTTTTGAGTATGGTTTTTGTTTTCAGAACACCCAAATACATAGAAATCAGTTGAAAATATCAAGACAGCATTTTTGTTGCAGACCTGTGGAATTAACCGGTGGACAACCCAGATCAATACCAGCGAAACTTTACGGATATAACTATAATCTTTATTGAACAGAAAATATGTGCCCACGAAACAGAAGTAGAGCTAATGGTACCACTTGTGATGGTCATTGACATATGTCGATGGAACTAGTTCGATTGACAAATATTTTATCCCAAAGTTTTTGTTTTGATATGTGTATATTATATATAGTTCATTAGCTTGTTAATGATAATGGACGTATGTCCGAAACCGGTCCAACCAATGTAAAAATTTTGTCATTCTTTACATCAATAAATTAGTGATAGTTAAAACATAGTAACTTGTTTTATTTTATTATTCATTATGAATATCAACTATCACGTAGTTCAGGCTTCATCGATCAATTATTTGAAAGATGCTTGTGTAGCAGTTCAAGCCAACCTATACGCCAAACTCATGGAGAAGTACAGGAATTGTTCACAGGACTTGTGGTTCAACAAATAGTGTCTGAAGTTTAAAGTTACACGGAGATATGTGAATATCAAAACGAATAGTGTATCATCATCATCATATAAAGCAGTCCAAGTAACGAAGTTAATTTGGATAAAAGAGGAATAAAAACATCTTTATAATAAAAGGTATGTCATTAAGCACTACCTTAAGGTCTTGCACTCAGAACTCAGTTTTAAATTACATTCTTTAGAATTTGATATTTTAGAAGATGCAATTAGATCTAAAATTAGTATTTCCACATTCAAAAAATTTCATAGATAGTCTAGAAAATTAAAATCACTCAAATCAAAATGTTTAGTCACACTTGAGTCACGCATAATAGATAGAGTTAATTCTTCGGGAAGTCAAAGGGTTGTTAATTTATCTGATGTTCAATTCAACGAAAAAGTAACAGATCTTCTTTCCAAAGGTCCTAAATTTGTTCCTAAAGTACAGGCTAACTCTTTAGGAACATAAGCCTTTGAATCCGAAATTTTAATGAGAACCTAAGATACTGGCAATTTTGAAAAGGCAAAAATTGAGAGAATTTTAAAGAACTATGAAAATCAAACCAACTCGAAAGATGAAATTTCAATCAAATATATCAAACGCAAAATTTCTGAAAATTCAGTAGTACTCACGCGAGCAGATAAGTCGAATGCTATAATTGTTATTCGAAAAGTACAATATGAGGAAAAAATGGAAGATTTCATTAATAAAGAAGCGCTTACACTCGTTCATAAAGACCCAACTCCACTTATACAGAAACAACTTAGAGCAGCCGCTAATGATATGTAATCACTTTTTAGTAGCTTCGAGAGAAACAGATGGATTAAAATGAATCCTAGAATTCCCAAATTATATGGTCTCATTAAAACACATAAAGAAAATAACCCCATTCGTCCAGTGGTGTCATATACCAATAGTCCAACACAAATACTTGCTAAGCAACTAAATACCAAATTCAAATCAATTTTAGATTTTCATTCACAATATAGTATAAAAAATTCATTAGAATTATCGAATGAAATAAATAATTTCATCATGCCACCAACCGCAAAATTAATATCATTAGATGTAGATAATATGTTTTCGAATATACCTGCAACAGAATGTGTCCCCTTAATATCAAGTATTCTAGAGGCAAGAAATCTCAACGTGGTCTGTAAACATGAGTTAATTTCTCTGTTTGATTTATGCTTGACCCAAAATTATTTTCAGTTCAATAATGAGATATATTCACAAAATAATGGTTTAGCTATTGGTTCACCTCTCAGTGCCCTTCTATCTGAAGTTTTCATGTCTAATTTGGAAAACACTAAAATTATGACGTCACCGCTAACGAAAAGGCATATTCTATTTTGGTACCGATATGTTGATGACATTTTAGCCTGGTTCGTTGGAACCAATAGACAACTAGAAATCCTCCTGAATTTCATTAATAACATTCATCCTAAAATTAAGTTCAAAGTAGAAACAGAAGTCGATAGTAAAATCAATTTCTTAGATCTAACAATTACCTGGGAGAATAATAACCGTTTATCAATTAATATCTAATAAATAGCAGTTGAAGGCTGCTATATTTTGAGAGTACGGGTGAAATGAATCTATGGGTATGACATGATTCACAGAGCGGTTTCTCTGCCTTTATCGGGCATGAACGGAAAATCAGAATTTAACACCATTATGTTAATAGCAGAGAACAACGGCATCGATATAAAAGCAATGGAGAGTTTATTCAATCGAAAAATACGCAACAATACATACAACATGATATATCCCCAATCCAAGAGAGAAAAGCCCGAAAAATTTATGTCTCTAACATATTTTGGGAAAACGTCAGAACAGGTTGCTAGAGTTTTGTCTGATAGTAAAAAGGTTCATATTGCATTCAAACCAGTTAGCAAATTATCAGGCCAGCTTTTCAACACAAAAGATAAAACCGATAAATTGGAAAAATCAGGAGTATAAAAATTAACATGTTCCGAGTGCAATTCCTTTTATATAGGTGAAACAGGACGCTCTTTCAAGCCTAGATACAAAGAACATTTCCGGTCATTCCAACATCAGAAATATAATTCAGCTTCAGCTGCACATTGTCTGAATGAATGTCATCCCTTTCCAGAACTTCAACAGCTGAAAATTTCTGTGAGAAATCTCATAAACTCAATTTCTTTGAATTGATGGAAATTTTCAAGGTATCTAGGGTAGAAAGGGTTAAGCTCCTTAACGACTAGGTAGACTTAATTACCTAGCAATCCTCATTGTTCAATTTACTGAAAGCTCTACTAGCATTTGATTGATGGTAATTCCTGTATTGTACATGAGTATTCAGTTTTCATTAGCTTGTTGTTGATAATGGACATATGTCCGAAACCAGTCCAACCAATGTAAAAATTTTGTCATTCTCTACATCAATAAATTAGTGATAGTTAAAACATAGTAACTTGTTTTATTTTATCATTTATTACGAATATCATCTATCACGTAGTTCAGGCTTCATCGATCAATTATTTAAATATAGCGTTGTTCAGCAGTTGTACATAGTTACAAGAACCTTAAACATCTCTAGGGATTGGACTATTCACCTTAAAGTGAACATAAGCTGCCGCCAATTATCAGCACCGTATAAAGGAAAGTGAATAAGGTAATGTATTATTTGATTATCTTCCTAGTTCTGTGTATGATCTTGCTTCTTACGTTAAGTATGCGTCATTTACTTATGCAACTAATCAAACCCAGAATCAATCGTGTCGTCATTTTCTAGGTGAACTCACTTTATAGTCAAAGTTCTATCACTGCTCAGGATTCACATCGACAAAGATACCAACTGTAACTGAACTCAGACTTGGAGAAGATATCAGGATGGGGCCGGTTGAATTTGGTCAATTTCAACGGGAACAAGATGCAATCAACAACATTCTCCAAAAATGTCACAGCTGGAGAACCACCTCTTATCATACAATTATATCGAATTTCCCCAAAAAAGAACATGAATCTACTAGGCATCACAGTCACTAACGGAATTCGCTGGCATGACAATGTGTTTTTTTTGTTTAATTTTCAAGGCTAAGCGGTATCTCACACCATTACAGGTGATGAATTTATGCAAATAACAGATAAGACCTGGTTCAGAATATTATTCCTTTCTGTGGGGCTCCGCAGCTAAACATGTTTTACATCTATTTGATAGCGTTTAGAAAAGAGTATTGCGCTTCATCGATCACCCGGAGATCACGCGTGATCTCCAGGCTCTCGCTTAAAGACGGCAGGTTGCTGATCTGTTTCTTTTCTTCAGGTACTTCGATGGTAAAAACTATTGAGAACTGAAAGACTTAGTTCCAGAAAAATTTGAATTCCGACAAGAAACCAGGCTCACGAATAATTCTCATCTGTCCCACTTGCTTTGCCAGTATCTCTCTCCGTGAAAATTCTTTTGTTAACAGAGCTGGTATGCTATGCAACTCGCTTTCATCAAACATAATTCCTATAACTTATAATTAGGCCCTCTTTAAGGGGCGAGTGAACACACATTAAATCATCTTTGGCAGCCACACCTGTGGTATGACAGTTATCGCCTCCTACCAAGAGTTGAGAAAAAAAAAACGAAGGAAAGGATGATCTGGTGAGAATGAATAATGGAATGTATAATCAATAACTCTGGTTACACTTTTGTTCTCAACTCACTCACAGACTAGTTGTCACTTGAGTATCATTAATGGCACCGACAGGATTTTCTCCTTGTCATTTAAAACCATATTGAAGAATACGTATAGTTCTCCCCTTTCATCCATTTTCTTGAGCTTACACATTAGGAGCCATGAAAGGAGGTTTATGTTCCGAATGTTTATTTATTCTACATATTGTGTATTTCGTCAATCATCATCCACAAAATTTGTTATTAGGGCTGTAAATTATATTTCAGCAGGGAATCAATCAAAAATGCCCTGAATTGTCTTTCCTTTCGAACATTATTTTGTGAAAGATTAGAACATAGAAGACTTGCTACGAAACTTCTTGAATAGTAGTTAAAATTTGTTCAGTGGTTTCGAAGCGATAGTGATGTAGGTAGGTCAATCCCGTTGGTATTAATCAAAATATTAGTCCCATTTGTAATAATTGCATTGCAGGAACAGATTCTTTTGGAAGATCTTTATTAAGTGGTGGGAATATAGTCGATCTTATACAATTTTTTATCCGATAATTTTTCCACACTGTATCACATCCTGCAGAAAGATTCAAGAAAGTGAATCTTGTTTTCAAGTTTTACTCTAAATTATCGACTTAATGAACATTGTTAGTGTCAGGACTTGATCTGTATATTAAAATATTTACCTAGAACCCCTTGCGAATGAGGCCGAGCTTCATCGATTCGGTTCAAATCTTTGATATAGTACTCTAACCAAAATTTTGAGACACATAAAGTAGACTTATATAACAGAGATGTTTCTATATTGGTCTGCTTTCGTAATTATTATGAAATTTCTAAAATATCACTTTTGTTCTCAACTCACTCACAGACTAGTTGTCACTTGAGTATCATTAATAACACCGACAGGATTTTCTCCTTGTTATTTAAAACCATATTGAAGAATACGTATGGTTCTCCCCTTTCTTCCATTTTCTTGAGCTTATACATTAGGAGCCATGAAAGGAGGTTTTATGTTTCGAATGTTTATTTATTCTACATATTGTGTATTTCGTCAATCATCATCCACAAAATTTGTTATTAGGGCTGTAAACTATATTCCAGCAGGGAATCAATCAAATATGCCCTGAATTGTTCCTTTCGAACATTATTTTGTGAAAGATTAGGACATAGATGTTTTGCTACGAAACTTCTTGAATAGTAGTTAAAATTTGTTCAGTGGTTTCAAAGTGATAGTGATGTAGGTAGGACAATCCTGTTGGTATTGATCAATATATTGGTCCCATTTGTAATAATTGCATTGCAGGAACAGATTCTTTTGGAAGATCTTTATTGAGTGGTTGGAATAGAGTTGATCTTAAACAATTTTTTATCCGATAATTTTTCTACACTGCATCACATCCTGCAGAAAGATCCAAGAACGTGAATCTTGTTTTCTGGTTTCACTCCAAATTATCGACTTAATGAACGTTGTTAGTGTCAGGACTTGATCTGAATATTAAAATGTTTACCTAGAACCCCCTTGCGAATGAGGCCGAGCTTCATCGATTCGGTTCAAATCTTTAATATAGTACTCTAATTAAAATTTTGAGACACAAAAAGTAGACTTATATAACAGTGATGTTTCTATATTGGTCTGCTTTCGTAATTGTTATGAAATTTCTAAAATATGCGAGAATACTGTATGATGCAAGCTTCATAATGAAAAAACAACAGATAGCAGAAAGAAGTTATTTAAAGCTTTTGAAGAATTTTGGTAATAAGCAACCAAATTTTGCAAAATCACGTACCCTAATTGTCTCTTAAGAAGGTATTAGCTATTTCAGAAGGAATAATTGAGACAAATTTACTCCAGGAGATGTAATTATTCGATGATTAGAGAGAAAGCGCTCAGTATGTTCGATATCAATCTTACTCACCTTATCTGAACATTTGAAATCGAGCAAAATTGAAGGATGCGTTTTTGTTGGCAACATAACTTTGCAAAAAGCAAAAAGGTTCATAAGTTCCTAAAGTGCTCGGGTAGCAATACTTCATACTAGAATCAAATCTTTTATTTCTCATAGATAACGAATTCTTGCATACCACTTTGTGAAATATTTTTTCTGAATAATGATGATAATATGTTTTAGGTTGTAACTATGAGGAAATTAAAATATTAATATGTCATTTTTACCTGAGAAACAGATAAGAGAAGTGGGGACGAACGAAAATCAAGTCAATGGGTAGTAGAAGATTTGATTTGAATTTGATTAGATCTTATTTTCGGGTTTTCTGTGAAATCTTAGAAATGATTTTCGAATATAAAGAGCAGGACACCTTTTTTTTCACCTTTATCAAGTCAATCTTTATCATTGACAAAGAGTAAACATAAATTTCTTTTATTCGTATATGTTGTGTTGATTCTTATCTGTTTTATATATAAATTAATTTGGTACTTATTTGTGGATCATAATTGAAGCTATGTCATTTTATTTTTCGTGAACATAAACGCTGTGGTACATCGAATTTCTGTTGTTTTTCAGCTATAAATTTGTCTATGATGTTCTTATCATGACCGTTATATATATATATATATATATATATATATATATATATATATATATATATATATATAAATTTGCATGAAGAGAAAGAATTATTTTCAAGTTGATCACGGAGATTTCGATCAAAAAAGGGAAGGAGGAAATGTTCATAAAAACTAAAGGATTTGAAATAACTCAGCTTCAAACAATCTTCTATTAACAGCATCGTTTCTTATCAGATTTGAGGGATCAAGGTTGATCTTTTAAGTAATTGGTTGTCAATGATAATTTTGAGTTCGTTATTCCTGATAGGAACAAATTTATGACGTCACATGAAATTAGAAGGAATATTCAGTGCTTTTAGCTCTTTTGTTAGTAACAAAGAATTTTTGAATGAGTATGCTGGGTGATCTTCAATAAATTTTGGTACGTTGGTTGGTTTTAAATTTTTCGCCTGACATAAATAACGAGTAATTGAAGGAAAAAATAGCTTTATTGTTTTTAAGAGCATTCTCCATGAAGAACGATATACTTTCGCAAGCGCTTAGACCAATTTTCGAAACACATGACACTACGAATGAGATACCCTCAGAACATTAATTTGGAAGGCTTAAAATGCCTCTAAAGACGGTAGGTGCCAAGTCAGGACTATAAGGTGGATGGGCAATCAATTCAATGTTTCCTCAAAACATTATTTTGGAACGCTTAAAATGCCTCCGAAGACGATAGGTGCCAAATCGGGGCTATAAGGTGGATGGGCAATCAACTCAATGTTTTGGTTGTTCAAATACTCCATCATTTTAGTTCTTTGATTTGATTTCCTCAACTCATCGAACACTTATGGTAAACAAATGGTTGAATACCAATCAGAAATCACCTTTCTACGTTCTAATTTTGTTCAGTTAGGCATAGACTCCGAAATCAATCTCAAAAACTCCAAAGATAATATTTTAGCCAAACATCAAACAGCAAAAATCATCAAAGAAGATTTTTCGAAATTATCACCTCATTGCAATTCCGATTATAAGATAATAAAAACAATTCGTGAAAATAGTACCGAGAACGATTTAGTATTCACTTAAGCAGATAAAGGTAACACCGTCATCGCGATTAGTAAAACCGATTATATTTCTGAAACTGAAGAATTCTTAACAGCCTGAAACTATATAACATCAACTAAGGATCCTACCGCAAAATTTCAGAAAGTGGTTAAAAACATAATTTCGACATCAAAGTCATTAATTACAGAACACGAAAAATATAAATTCATTAACTCCAATCCACAATCCCCCACATTATATTCGTTGATAAAACTTCATAAACCTAATTACCCTATTAGACCTGTTGTTTCTTATGTAACGGCACCTTCGTTCAAACTTTCAAAATTCCTCAACGACTTGCTAATAAAACATTGCAATTTTAAATCTGAATTTTCAGTCAAAAATTCATACGAACTCATTGCCAATATCAAAGATACCACTATACTACCTAATTCCAAACTTATTTCTTTCGATGTTAAGAATCTATTTCCCAACATTCCTCCAAAAGATACGTATTACTTAGTTGAAGAATTATTAGAAAGGAATCATGTCAATACTATCATTAAATCAGATATTCTTTCATTATTAAAAATTTGTTTAGATCAAAATTATTTCCATTTCAATTACAAATATTATACTATTGAAGACGGCTTGATTATGGGCAATCCGTTAAGTCCTTTGTTAACAGAAATTTTCATGAATAATTTAGAGAAATTAATTCATAATCATCCACTCAGTAAATATTGTTTATACTGGTATCGCTATGTAGACGATATCATTATTTGCTTCACAGGAACAGATAGACAGTTGAAAATTTCCGAAAATCATATAAATTCATTACATCCAAAATTGCATTCACAACCGAAATAGAAAGCAATAATTCGATAAATTTCTTAGACGTAACAATTTCGAATGAAAATGGAAAACATGTTTTCGCAATTTACCATAAGCCGTCACATACAGATATTATAATACATAACTCGTCGTGTCATCCATATCAACATAAAATGTCAGCATTCAATAGTTTTATTCATAGATTGATTAACATCCCGCTATCACCAGAAAATTTCAACAAAGAACTAAATTTGATTAAACAAATAGCCAAAATAATGGTTACAATCCCAAACTAATAAATAATATTTTAAATAAAAAACAAAGTAGAATCGCATTGAATGAAGTTTACCCTGTCGATAAATTGAAACAAAAATTCAACACCTAACCTACGTTGGCATTACAAGTGAGAAACTGAAATCATTCTTGAGTAGCAATAATTTCAACATAGCTTTCCAAACTAATAATAATTTAGGCAAATATATAAAAATAATAAAACCAAACCAGGTAAAACAATAAATCAGGTGTTAATAGATTGAATTGCAATGACTGTTATAATTTCTACATTGGTAGAACACAAAAAATTTTAATATTAGAATATCGGAACATAAACGCAGTTTTTCAAATAAAAAATCAGATTCAAATTACGCGAATCATCTCTTAGAAAATAATCACTCTTTCGACCCACAGTTTGGAAATTTGCATACAGATAATAAATATTGGAAGGTAGATCTTTGGGAAACTTTAGAAATCAATAAATACAAACACTCAGGTAGACTCATCAATGAACAAGTCGATTTAAGCCCTTCACCTCTATTGAATCTCTTCGGGGAGCAATCTATTCCTTAATTTTATTGGATATACCTGTCATAAATAACCACTTAAGAAGAAGCAACCCAATAAGCTTTTAATTAGTCAAGAACATTTATATTTATATTTTCTGTACATTCATTCGTCTGAAGAAGCTACGGTGTAGTGAAACGCGTTACGAATCGCAATTATTTAGTAAAATGCCTTCAAACACAGTACTTGTTTTTTATTATTGATAATGGAATTTTACCAAGTAAAAGCCTCCCAAATTCAAATGTTAAATTTTTTATGTTTGTCGCCCTCCCGTTAAAGGCACTCCATATTAATTCATCAACAATAGCTCTTTTATGAAGCATAAAAAAGTTCCAAAAGATGATAGTTTTTATGGAAAGAATAAACAATTCCTTATGTATAATATAATGAAGGAATAATAATGCTTTTCATGAATTGAGGTTGAATTTATTCATAAAACTGATGAAGTAAACTAATCTTTCAGTGGTATCCTGGAAAATTCGTAAATGAAATTACCGTTCATCTAAAAACCTATTGAATTAATATTTCTATAACCGTTTCTCATTCAAACTCTAAACTGCCTGAACAGCGCACCGGAAAACCTCATAATGTTCAATATGAATGCCATAACAGACATCTCTGCTCTCATTATTGCTATTATTTTTAGCAGGAATGGAATATTCTGGTGGAGAAATATGTTCGGCTATAACTGTCAATGAGCATTGAATAGGATATAATTCATTAATAGCTTGCTTTTATTCTAATGCAGGAACGGAGCTTCAGCATTTCAATTGATTGTAGTCAACAGACGTGATGAAAAATTGACGTAAAACTGAAAATTTATCAACATGAAAATTAATAGGCAGACTATTTTCATTTCAATTGTTCGAAGAAAATGTGAGTATACAAGAATTAATTTCAAGATTTTGTCTCCGATGTCTGAAATTCGTAAACAGTTGTTGACACCCGAAAGACAATCGGGTTAAAAAATCAAAATGAACCCAAAAGAATAAATATAAATGACTCAATTCAAGTGTCCTATCTGGGTAATAAATTGTTCCTCTTCGGCCAATCCACCGCCTTGGAAATTTGCATTCAAATACTGTCACACACGAAATTTGGAAGCACATCATCTTGCTGAAACGTATCTCATTCGCTGAAAGAGTTCCATCATTTTCCAAAATTCTTATGAACCTGTGATGCATTAATTCTTTCAACACCTACCAATGATCGAGATAACATTCGATGCTGAGAGGTTCTACAATATTGTTTCCATAAATTCCAGCCAAAACATTCAATTTCTGAGCCGTTAATGTGTATGCCTCGGTGAAGCAATGGGGATTCTGGGTATCTCAATATCAAGTACAATTCCAATTCACTTCACCATTGAAGGTACTCTGGTCAGAAAAGCAGGTATTATACCGAATATGTTGATTATTGTTAGTATTCATATGAAACTCCACAAAATTGCAAAGGGGCAATCCGGTCTTTGTTCATTTCATGAACTAGTTTCACTTTATAAGAGTCAAAGAGGCCGTGTTTCACGATCCTGTAGACAAGGGGTGTTCAAACGGTCGATCGCGATCGATCAGTCGATCGCGAGTGCTTTTTGAGTAGATCTCGAGAAGAAAAAAATTTAGTAGGTTACTAAATTACAAAAATTCAATACTTAACAAAATAACACTCTGCTAGCGGCAAAAGGCGACTTTATCGAAGGAAAGCGCGGTACTTGTCAAAGAAAAGCCGTGCTTTTTATTCTTGTCGCTTTTCTAGAAATTTCGGGCGGCGCCTTTAACGGAAACATTCGAGACTTTCGTTTACGCAAATATAAATGTTGCGCCTGCAGGAATTGGAGTCATTCTGACTTGTAAATTGAAGGCGATACTACGACGTTACAAAGTTTGTTATTTTATATTGCAAAATGAGTACAGCGAAGAAATCTAAAACGTATCACGTTAATAACGATTAGGAAGAATTTTTCTTTTGTGTGGTGAAGCATAAGTGCATTTGTCTAATTTGTCGTGCATAAGCTGTAACACCTAAGCGTGGTAACTTAAAGAGGTGTCATAAAACGGTTCATAAAAACTACGAAAAGGATTTTCCTCCACAGTGTGGATTAAGAAAACGAAAAGTACGTGATTTGACATCTTGTTTGAAAAAAGAACGAACCATAATTACAAGACCAGCCAAATAATCAAAAGCTGCTACGATCACGTCTTTTAAATATCTCATATATTGGCGAAACACAAGAAACCATTCGAAGATCAATCGGTTGTGAAGTAAGCATTTATTGGAGCGGGTGAGACTTCATTTGGTTCATTTGGTTTCATTTTTGAAATAAAACAGAAATCATGTCTGTTATTAGAGAAATTCAGTTATCTAGTCCGACTGTCACAAGGCGTATTGAAGTTATGAGTCAGGACATGGCAGATGAATTAAAACATAATATCATGAAATGTACATACTTTTCTGTACAGTTCGGCGAATCCACCGATATGTCAGACACTGCCCAGCTGTGTATTTTTATTCGGATGGTATTGAATGACATGTTGGTTAGGAAAGAAATTTTGACAACCATTCCTCAGAAGGGCAAGACCCGTGGCGAAGATATATATGACGTTTTCTTCAGTTTTTTAAAAAACTACAAGATACCAATATATAAATTAGTGTGCATTACAACCGATGAAGCACCAGCAATGATTGAAAACAAAAACGGTTTTGTGGCCTTGTGTCAAGATAATGAAGATTTCCTTTCATTTTTTTCATTCCATTGCATTATACATCGACAAATTTTGTGTTCAAAAGTTTTAAACAAGGAGGAAATTATGGGCATTGCAACAGAAATTGGGAATTGAATCCGTGCACGTAGCTTGCAACGGCGGCTCTTTAAGTAGCAGTTGGATGATAGAGAGTCAGCTGAACACACTGATTTAATTCTTCAAACGGACGTCAGCTGGTTGAATCGCGGAAAATTTCTAGGAAGGTTTTGAGAATTATTGCTCGAAACAACAGCTTTTTTAGACGAAAGAGGTGATGACACTCAGATGTTGAAAATCGAAAAATGGCTGACTGATTTGGCTTTTTTGACTGACATCACAACGCACTTAAGCACCATTAACTTAGAGCTTTTAGTAAAGGAAGAACTATTATTGAGATGATAGCGCAGTAAAAGCATTCAAAAGTATATTGCAACTTATGATAGATCAACTGAAAAGAAAGGATCTGAAACATTTTCCGTCTTTGAAAGCAAGGATTCCTCAGTTGCATTATTATACGTATGAGGTTGAATTATCAAATATGCAAGGAAAATTCGAAATGCGTTTTTATGATTGTAGTAATTTGGCAAATACAGCATCATTTATGAGTTATCCTCTTTCATGTAAAAACATAGATTTAGGAGTCAGCTACTGAAATAGCAAGCCAATTTAATATGAACTCATGTTCTGTTGAAAATTAGTTGGTGCAGATTATATCAGAAATACATCTCAAAGCTATAGCATCTGATACAAATTTCTGGTGTTTTATATCTGAAGATAAATATCCGAATCTAAGGCAAGTCGCAAGTCGTGTTTGTCTAACACACGCAACTGTTATGAAAAGTATTGCAAAATGAAGGACATTTGTTAACCAGATTCATCAATACCAAATAGCTGTGATTAAATCAATTGTGCGTCCTTTAAATAACATTGATGCTTATCAGTATTTCTGATTAATACATTTTCCTGAGAACTAACATCGTGGAGGTGCTGAGGACAAGAACCGTCACTTGAGAATGATAGCAGAGAATTAGAATTGTATCATTGAATGGATGTCGGAAGAGGTCAACTTGAGAATTTAATTTGGTTTTAATCATTGATAGATTTCCAAGTTTCAACAAACTTTTATATTTAACGCTATGTATATAAACTATATTGTAATGATTGTCTTTAACAATATAAGAGTAGACATAGCATAAAAAATGAATATTCCAAAATAAGTGAAAAATTGTTCTTCAGAGTATTTACGACGATAGTCTGAAAAGTTTTCGACCTCTACGTGAATGTGCAGCACTCGTAAATGAAAGCTAGTGAATTTTTCATTGTTCATCTATTGACACTTAGTCATCGATATTTCAGCTATTTAAGACACGCAGCTATTATGTAACAGTCGTTTGTATGTGTTGATGTGATCGTTTTCGTGAAAATGGACAAAATTGAGTATCGAGCTGTCATCAAATATTCCTTTTTGAGTGGCAATACGACTATACAAATTGAAGATGAAATGGATTATGTGTATGGGGACTCTGAACCATCAGTTACCATAGTGAAATTTTGGCCGAAAGAGCCTGGGAAACGATGAACGTTAGGCATGTCCATCAACTACTACTACCGACGATAGCATCGCAAATTTACCAAATCTTGCTAGATGTCCGCCGAATTCATGTCAAAGAGATTGCAAAAGTTATAATCATATCAAAGGACGTGTTTGTTATATATTAAAACAACATTTACACATAAAAATTTGAGTTGAGTTGAGTTGAGTGCCGCATTTGCTCACCTTAGATCAACAACGTGTTTGAATGATAATTTCCAAAGCTCTGTTCTCGCAGTTTGGGTGCAATAAATCCGAGTTGTGACGCCGACTAATTACCGCAGAAGGAACTTGGATGCGTTATACGCCAGGAACAAAAATACAGTCCAAACAGTGGACAGCAAAAGGAGAACCGGTTCCAAAATAAATAAAAACTATATTTTCGACTGAGAAATCGACGACGACTGTTCTTGGGAACGTGCTGGAGCTACTTTAATCGATTACTCCCTAATAGGAAAATCAACAGAAGAAAATACTACCCATTCTTACTAAACAAGCTGACAGAATAACTACTAACCGACTGTCGAGGATGACTACAGGAAACTATTCCATCTACTAAAGAAGGACAACGTCGAGTTCTCCACGTACGAGCTGAGATCAGGGAAGAAGTTGAAGGTGGTACTCGAGCAATCATCACGGAGCAAACAAAAAAGGAGATCACCGAGGACCTAGAACAACAAGGATACCCTACTACAAAAGTGACGAGGATGAAAGGAAGGAACGACCACCTAGCCCCACTGGTACTGATCGAGATAGAAAAGAGCTACAAGAGCATCTACAACAACCTCAAATTCTGCTCCGGAATAACGATCCAAGTAGAGAGCCTAAGAATGAAATCCGAGGTCCTACAATGTCACCGATGCCAATTACTTGGACACGCCCAGACGAACTGCCACGCTACATTCAGATGCCTTAAATGCGCAGATTACCACATGACAGCGGAATACGAGAAGCCGGGGACATCAGCACCGAACTGCGCCAACTGCGGAGGAGAGCACCTGTCGAGCAACTTCAACTGCACAAAGAACCCGAACAACCCCAAGAAACGACCGACCGAAACACTTGCACCAGCGCCAGCACCACCTACGAACTTCTGGACAAAGAGGTTGTGGGAGAAGAAGGCTGCCGACCAAGCGAAGAGGACCGAACACAAAGATGACCAGAAACCAAAGGAGGAGAAGGAGACGGCTGAAACAAGAGGACCCCTGATGACTAACGAAGACGAACTAGAGAGAAGTCAGGGAGCGATCTTAGTGAATACCAACAACGCGTTTGAATAATCATTTCCAAAGATCTGTTTTCGCAGTTTGGGTACAATAAATCCGAGTTGTGACGCCACAGAAGGAACTTGGATGCGTCATACGCCAGGAACAAAAATACAGTCCAAACAGTGGACAGTAAAAGGAGAACCGGTTCCAAAATAAATAAAAACTGTATTTTCGACTGAAAAATTGATGACGACTGTTTTCTTGGAACGTGATGGAGCTACTTCAATCGATTACCCTCAAATAGAAAAATCCATCACAAGAGAATACTACCCATTATTACTTAATAAGCTGAAAGAATAACTTGCGAGAAAACGGCCTCATTGACAGAACATGATAATCCTGTTTCTCCAAGACAACGCACCGTTTCAGACCTCAGCAGTTATCACGGCGAATTCACGAAATACGGTTTGAACTGCTTCAGATCTAGCCCAATGCGAATTAGTTTAGTTCAGTCAATTAAGAATCGCACCCAGAGGACAGAGATCTTTGTCAAATGATGTAGTAATCCCCTTCGTGAACCACTTTTTTGCAGGGAAAAACACCAAGTGCTATTTGGAGACATACTATTTACAGAGATGGGAACATCTCAGGGAAAAGTGTGTAGAATCACAAAGAGAATGTGTTGAATAATGATAAAAATATTCAGCAATATTTTTGTATATCTGTTCGAAAACTTTTCAGACCACCTTCGTATAATCGAAAACCATTTCTCAGATCTCACAGACATTTAAAATACCGTTGACATGCAAGAGATTAGAATTATTAGAAATTTATTACCTCACAAATATTATCTTCCAATTACTAACGGCCAGCTTGATTACCGGTTATTTCACTTCTCACACTAAGGTAAAAATGACTATTATTCTAGTTTCCTCTCAGTTCTTGGAAATTGGATAAAACCCGAAAGAAATGTCAAATCATTAAATTTTGTGCAAATAAAGTTTAGAGTTGTTACTACAGGTGATTATTTATCCATATTCATTCTTTGTAATGCAGAACATCCAAGATCGTTTCAACTATTCTGTAGGTAATGGCATCTATTTTTTGATGAGCTTTATTTATGGAGTCTTCTGAAATTTTAGTGTTATACACCTTAAACTGCCAATGGTAGATAGATTGTTGAATAGCGAATACAATTGTGAGTGTAAATATATAAGAATAATTAAGGCACACTTTTGCGATGAACCTTAAGATCATAAATTTTCAATATCTCTCAATCGTCACAAAATTTTTCATCTCGTATTTTGATATTATAACCAGAAAGCTGTGCTATTCGACGGTCATGGTCTCTACTAACTGGAAATTATTTGAAGCAAACTCTCACAGAGTTCATTAAGCTACGTAAAAAAACCAAAGAAACAAAAGTGAAAAAATAATCCACATATTTTAAAAAACTCTCTTCTGAAACTTCTCATTCAAAAATAGAAAACATCAACACAAATTTAAAGACACGCAATTTTTCTATGGAGGCGGAATAGATAAATCAGAGGCTACACTCGGGATACGTGTGCTCATTCAGAGTAACAGAGATGTATAGAACATATTCCAATACTTTGATGATTTTGGAAAAGTATAAAGCAATCTCCACTAACAGAAATCGGAGAAATATTGCATGTATTCAAAGTTCATGCAGGCCCTAAACGTACGCTTCACAATGAATAGCCTTATAAAGATGATATACTATAACCCAAGGGCGTAAGATAAGAAAGGTATCATGTTCTTCCTTTTGTTTAATATCCACTCAGAGTAGATCGTTAACGAGACATTTGAGGATGAAGACGTCAAAGTAAAGATGAACGAGCTTCGCATAAACTATTACATATCAGATACACAAACGAATGAATTCTAACGTCTATATTACTAGCGATGATATTCTACAACTTCAAATTGTGTTCATCCGATTGTACGAAGCAAATGCTGGGGATGAAATATTCGAGAACAACGTTTGGTTGTAAAGTCATCACCTGTAAGAATTAGGTAAGATACAGAACGCTAGGATAATTGAAGATTCGATAAACAGAAGAGAAATAAATTCTAGAATAGAACCTGCTAGTCGATACTCCTAAAGTTCTAATACATCTTCATCAACGAAAACTTGATATAAACCCTAGATCACTAACCTTCGTCGAAACGACGACGCGGTCCCAAAAAAGTAGTATAAAATTTGAGTGCGTCATCTCACACAATGGGAGATTCAGATGTGCCTGAATAATGAGCTACGTATCGAAAATCGAGATGAACTCAGCCGAGAAGAATCCATCAGATGTCGCGTTTTTCAACACGCCTACCGATCGTCTTGACGGAGTGTTACGTAATGTAAGCGCAGCCTTGACCGCAAGGGAGAATAACTTCTCCCATATTTCACGAACCACTAACAATGCCTCTGTTATGTGTAATTTCAGTAAAAAGAGCAAAGACGAGAGCAGCGAAGAGGAGGACTTCAAATCACCGGAGAATACCGTCAGAAGGATGAGGAAATCTGAGAAACTTGCGAAGATCGATCCGCAGACCAGTTAGAGAATTTCATGGAAGAACACGTTGACGAGTACCTACACGAAGACATCCACCTGACGAAGAAGTTGATGAAGACGTTGAAGGTAAAAGGAAAACGAAAAAGTCGACAAAGAGCCCCGCTAAGATGATTATAGGACCTCTGAAAAAACGAGAGAATATATGGCCTGTTTTCATCAGTGAAAAAAACGAAGTGGACAAACATAAGCAACCGGATGAAGCAGGTGAGTATGAAATATAATCGTGCAAAATTGATTTCACAAGAAATACGGGTGGAACTGACTACCCAGGATGACTACAGGAAACGATTCCATCTACTAAAGAAGGACAACGTCGAGTTCTCCACGTACGAGCTGAGATCAGAGAAGAAGTTAAAGGTGCTGCCTCGAGGAATCATGACGGAGCAGACAAAAATCGTCGAGGACCTGGAACAACAAGGATACCCTACTACAAAAGTGAAGAGAATGAAAAGAAGGAATGGCCATCTAGCCTCACTGGTACTGATCGAGATAGATAAGAGCTACAAAAGCATCTACAACAACCTCAAGTTCTGCTCCGGAATAACGATCCAAGTAGAGAGCCTGAGAATAAAATCCGAAGTACTACAATGTCACCGATGCCAGTTACTTGGACACGTCCAGAGGAACTGCCACGCTACATTCAGATGCCTTAAATGCGGAGAAGACCACATGACAGCGGAATGCAAGAAGCCAGGGACATGAGCACCAAAGTGCGCCAACTGCGGAGGAGAGCACCTATTGAGCAAAGTCAACTGCCCAAAGAACCCAAACAACCCCAAGATTGACCGACCGAAAAACTTGCACCAGCGCCAGCACCACCTACAAAATTATGGACAAGAAGGGCGGAGGAGAAAAAGGCTGCCGACAGAGCGAAGAGGACCAAACACATAGATGGCCAGAAACCAAAGTAGGAGAAGAAGACGGCTGAAACAAGAGGACCCCAGATGACTAGCGAAGACGAACTAGAGATGATCCTAGGACGAAAGGCCATCCAATTCAACGAGACAAATGCAACCACGGAACGAAAGATGAAATATTCAGAAGAACAAAGCAGGCTCATTCAGCTATTCAACAGAAAATAGATTTATGGAGAGACAACTTACAGTAGCATTCTGGAACGCATACTCAATCGCCAACAAACGACATGAACTGAAGATCTACCTAGAGGAGAAGAAGATCGATGAGATGCTCGTCAGCGAAACCCATCTAAAACCAACGAGGGATTGCAACATCAGAAATTACACGATATACAAGACCGACCGACTAGAGGGAAGACAAGGAGGAACAGCGATCTTAGTGAAGACAGGGACAAGGCAAGGCGAGCTAACACGCACGAATTCAAAAAACATCGAAGAGACAGGAATAAAACTCCAAACAACGAGAGGAGAGCTGAACATCTACGCAAGCTACAAACAACAAAACAACGCCATGAAGGTAGAAGGCATCAGAGTCATATTAAACAGCAACACGCCAACGCTCGCAGCTGGGGACTTGCATGCCAAGGATTCGGAATGGAACTGCAGTGAAATGAACAGAAGCGGAAGCATACTGAATACAATCACAGAGAGGAACAACATCATCGCAATAGGGCCAAGTGAACCAACACACCTGCACGCAGCCACAAGAACCATGGACATACTGGACATCGCACTCATAAAGGACATAACATGGTACTACGAGATAGAAACGTTAATGAATCTCTTTTCGGACCACTGGCTCGTCATCCTAACATTGGGACCCCACCCGGAGAAGACCAACAACAATAGACGAAAGATCACAAACTCGGCAAAATTCAAGGAAACAATGGAAACGAGAACCATCCACATAGAGACACCACGGCAAATAGAAGAAGCCATAGCAGACCTGGAGACCCGAATACACAGAGCTATTGATGGTTCATCAAGAAAAGCAAAAAAAAAACAGATAACTCATCTACCACCCAACATCAAAGCACTCCTAGAAGAAAAGAGATGAGCAAAGAAGAAATACTGAAGGATACTACACCTCGAAGACGAGAGAGAATTGAACGGAATAATTAACAGAGTAAAAGAAAAACTAAAGAGCATCTTCAATGAGCAGTGGGACAACAAAATAGAGCAACTGAGCACAGAGGACCAATCACTATGGAAAATGGCAGCAGCACTGACAGGAAAGAAGAAAAAGACGACGACACCACACATCTAACATAATGGACAAACAGAAGAAACGGATGAGAAAAAGTAGGAAATATTTGCATCAGCACTAGAGGAACAATTTCAAACGAACGCCAGCAAAATAGACGCGGAATTCAACCAAACCGCCAAAAGGATAGGAAGAAGATTCCAGGAACATACAGCAGAAGACTATCGAATTGAAGAGGTTACAACAGCAGAAGCACAGGGACACAACAACCAACTAAAAATAAGGGAGGCACCAGGACTAGACGGAATCCCCAACCAGACATTGAAGAACTTACCAGACGAAGGAATTCATCAAATGAAGGAAACAGCACGAGCAATAATGAAAACGGAGCACTACCCAGACATCTGGAAAACAGCGCAGACCATCTTGATACCGAAGCCAGGAAAACCAAAGACAGAAGCCAGGAGCTACCAACCGATAAGCCTACTACCAGAAAGGAGCAAGATGATCAATGGGATCATCTACGCCCGACTAGAAGCGTTCGCTAAAGAAAAATTAATACTCCCGGAGCACCAATTTGGATTTAAAGCTTGACATTCGACAATACACCATTTAGCTAGAATCACGGAGGACATCAAGGACAAACAGAACATATCAACACCGACCGGAGCAGCATTTTTGGACATTGAGAAAGCATTAGACAAAGTTTGGCACGAAGGACTAATCTACGAGATGAAAACCACAGGATACCCAGCGAAGCTTACCAACATCACGATGTCGTATCTACAAAACAGTGTTATCGCTGTATCTGTAGGCATAATAGAGAATATTGTTTCTTGAATAAAATTCTTCATTGTGCCTACATATACGGCGATAATTTCGCGGGTTATGATTGATTAGATTTCTAGTCCTAAATATTGTTTTTGTGTTAATATAATACGATAATACTGAAATAATTATAGTTTATCTTTTATTCAGGTCTGGTATACGGCAATTACACATATTGCTGTATTCACGGTTTTTTACTTCTGCGTTGAAATTATTTACACTATTGTTATTGCGGATCTTGCCGACGATGATCGGAATGAAAAGGTCCAAGGTAGTCCCTGAAAAAGGTAATGGAAATAAAGACGAAAGGAATTCGTGTAATTCCATTATTTCCATTGCACTCACTTATTGCTTGAGAAATATATATTCTTCAGAAATGTAGAAATAGAAAGAAACACTTTAAATCATAAGATAGGAGAGATATATATTTATTCAAGAAGGGCAGTTATATCGTTAACTGAAAAAACTCTCATAAATTATGTCGAAAAACATTTTAACGAATATAATACAGTAACAACTACACAACATTCCTAGTCACTGAAGTCTGTAAAACTATTCGCATTTCTACCTGCTAGCTCTACAGTGCCGAAATAATTTAATAATTTTTTCGCTATGTTGTTGCTCATCCCTTCTGAATATTTAATTATTTAGGAGGGTAGCACTCAAGCAATGTTTAACTTCCATCAAAATTCAAAGTGACTGCCACAGGGTAGGCTGACGATGTCTGCATTTCGATACGATTCACCAGAAGTGCTGTGTCACATCGAAACAAACTTTGTTGTACGTGGTAATATTCATTGGAATCCAGGAGGACAACTTTCATAGGAAGTTGAGACATATAATTGAACGTGCATTTCGTGAAAAATTATTCCTCAGCATGCAAAATAAAATATTGGAAGATAGTTCATGATACAAAAACTTTTCAGAAAATTTGGATACTTTGATTACTTTAAGATTTCAGATTTCGAATTACTGAAAGGCAATCACATCATCAAATCATATATCTGCTTTAAAGCAGTATTTATTTCGATAAATTCAAGGTTCTTTCGAAAAAAATATGAAAGGAGAAATACAGTCCTCACAAAAATTGTCGCGTCACCCTACTTTTACAACAATACTCTATAAACTTTCAGGTTGGTCATTCAAGAGTCGCTTGCTAACTTTTAGAAGAGTAAAATGAGAAGATATCTTTCAGAAGAGGTGAGTTTATGATGGAAAATATCAACAATTATCGAGTTAATAAAAAATTTAAAAATTCTACCATATTCAAACATTCGCGAAGAGACCAATCAACTAGCATCGATTGGTCACTAATCATCTTCAAAATCGAGTGTTTCCTCTCCGGGCCCTAATTACTGCCAGTATACGCGTCGGAAGCCCCTCAAACAAATTTTGGATGTACTCTTGAGTCACTGAGTTCCAAATTTCAGGAAGCAGATTTACTAGTTATTGGAGTGTTCTACAAGTCATCCTACGTTGCTGAATTTGCCACCCCATGTTGTCCCAAACATGTTCTATGGGATTCAAGTCAGGACTTCTGGCTGGTCATCTTGAATTATCAATTTCGGCATTTTGCACAAATTCTGTAACTACTCTAGCTACATGAGGCCAAGCATTATCATGCATATAAATGAAGTTTTCGGCAATTAATGGGCCAAAGGATACAACATGGGGTTCAAGAATATCTGCAATGTATCTGGTTGCTGTCATTGTTCCATTATTCACTAGGACTAACTCAGTTGGACCATGAAAAGAAATGACTCTCCACACCATTACTGAGCCCCCTCCGAAGTTGTTGGTTTGCAACTCGATGCTCTCTGGTGAGACGCTGGCCGGAAGGGTTGGTATCGTCTTCTCTGAGCCTGTTCCTAATAGTTTGCAATGAAATATGCAAATTTCTGGAAAGTGCAAGATCATTTTGTAGCATTCTAGCCATACAGTGCCACACTCTTCGTGCAATTAAACGAAGCCAACGATCGTCAACTGGTGCTGTTATCCGATTTCTTTCCTGTCCGACCCTTCTTCCATATTCCCCTGTTTCGTGGTATCGATTTACTGCTCTTGAAATAGTGCTATGGTTAACATTCAACAAATTAGCGACGAAACGTTAATTTCGCCCCTTCTCTAGAAATCTTACAGTTCTTACCACTTCATGATCACTCAAATAGCGTCCAGGACGTTCAGCAGCCCTTACAATAAATTCAAAGATTCGAAAATCAACAAGAAACATAAAAACTTGCATTAATTTAGCGTGAAAACTGAAGAGAAATTGAATGAACACTGATAGCCAAATAAACTCACTCTTATTTCAGACGTGTTTGAGGTCATATGGAAACAAATGTTACTACATAGATAAGATTTTTTCCCCCTCATATCTCCAAAAACATATGTAGACAAAGAAACTGCGATCGAGCTGCTTAATCGATTGTGGAATTCAGAATAGCAGGTGATGCGACAATTTTTGTGATGTGTGTATTTCGAAGTACAATTCTAGCAATTTTCAGTAGGAGTAGTATAATCAAATTCAATTGCACCAACAATTCTCTACAAATACTGGGAGTTTATGGAAAAAATGAAAAGTTCCCAACTGTTGGTAAAGGATGCCTGCAGAAGTCTGAAATTCAAAACGGAATTTGGTTAACGCCATTATTTTCGAAGATACAGACTGTTTAACGAATGACAAAAATTTCGATACATTTTTGTCGAACTAGATGGAAGGGTTTACTGTAGCCACATCGAAAATATTCTAGAAGTTGAATGAGGTGTTTCGAAGATAGAGTAAGTAAATCAATTTTTCTTGAAATATCGCATTAATTGCCCTGTAAATGTTTTTTTTGCGCAATTTATTGCCTTCATGCGAACTATCACGAAAAGTTTTATCTGTCGAAGACCTTCGCTCAACTGGCAGAATCAATCGAGAAAAGTGATGGAGAATCACAGTAACATGTCGATTGATTTGTCCTTCTCTCGACGTTGTTAGTGACAAGAAAACCGCCAAGAATTAACTATTTTGAAACATTTTCTTGAATATAATATCAATTGAATTAGTATGCTCTAATCATTTTTAATTTTATTCAAAGAAAAATTATTACTGAAACCAAAACATTATAGAAAATGGAATGACAATAAATGTAACTGAATGAATTTATAAATGAAAAACACTTAAACAGTTTATAACGAATGCTAAGAGACACCTCTTTCGTGTTTCAATAAGTTTTATCTATCTATTGTCCAACGACCTTATCTGTAACGTCCATCTGATCATATTTAATCAGAATTCTTTTGATAATCTAAATTAATGAATTATGAGAACCGTTTTTCACTATAATCATCGTATTCTCTTCGATTCTTGTTGATCTATGATTGTTTATGTCATCGAATCCATAAGTTATGCAATTTGCTGAAATGAAGTTTTTATGAATAAAGGAACTTTATCAATGCTAAATAGGTGAGCCGATATATTTTTAGTGTATGGTTTTACGAACTGTAATTGTCTAAAGGCGGTGAGCGAATACCGAAGAAGATATCCTGATCAGAGGATCTCTAATCCTCGATTTTTTCTAGTATCTACCGATACTTGGCAGAAAGAAGAAAATTTCCGTTAAATTATTCTGAGCAAAATAGTGCATTATTCAATATTAGAAAACATGATGTGATTTGAAAGAACAAAATCAAACAATTTTCTAGGATAGCTGTAAGAATCAATGTTCATCATTGTTAAATCTGAAAAGTTTTGAGGATTGAACCACCTTTATCATCCACAGCCAGTCTAATCTTAATGATTTGGCTGCGGTTGACTGCGAAACTATCCTGCGAGACCACCAGACCGAACGTGCTTGTATTATTTCTTCTGAAGAGGCTTTAAATCTCTTGTATACAGTGAAGACATTGAGGACAGAAAGCAATTGATTTAGAGAATAAATGAAATTTGTGAACACATTAGAAACCAGCCTGATATAATACGTCAGGCAGTAGGAAATTTGAGGTTAGGTTAGGTTAGAAAACTGGAAAATTTATAGAACAGGAAGGATCTATCTCTTAACATGTTTGTTATAATGTGTTCATTATTATTCATCCAACATGTTTCTTGATTTGACCTTCTCTCGACCTTGTGAGTAACAAGAAAACTGCCAAGAATAAACTATCTTGAAACATTTTCTTGAAGAATTAAATGAAATCAATTGAATGAGTATGCTCAAATCATTTTAAATTTTATTCCAAGAAAAATTAATACTAAAACTAAAACATTAAAGAAAGTGGAATGAAAATAAATGTAATTGAAAGAATTTATAATTAAAAACGGTTAAACAGTTTCGAACGAATGTACAGAGACATCTCTTTCGTGTCTTAATAAGTTTTAGCTGTCTATTGTCCTACTACCTTATCTGTAAAGTCCATCGGATCATATTTTTCCACAATTCTTATTGATGATCTGAATTAATGAATTGTGAGAACCTTTCTTCAGTATAATCATCGTATTCTCTTTGATTGATGTTGATATATGATTGTTTATGTCATCGAATCCGTAAGTTATAAAATTTCCACTGATGAAGTTTTTGTGTACCAATGCTAAATAGGTGAGCCGATATATTATAAGTGTATAGTTTTACGAACTGTAAATCTCTAGAAGCCGTGAGGGAAAACCGTAGAATATATCCTCGATTTTTTTCTAGTACCTACCGATACTTGACAGAAAATAGAAAATTTCCGTTAAATTATTCCAAGGAAAAGAGTGCATTAACCGATATTAGAAAACATGATGTTATATAGAAGAACAAAATCAAACAATTTTGTAGGATAGCTGTAAGAAACGATGTTCATGTTGAATCTGGAAAGTTTTGAGGATTAAAAGTCTGCACCCTAATCATCCACAGCCAGTCTAATATTTGTGATTTAGCTGCGGTTGACTTCAAAACTAGCCTGCGAGACCACCAGATCGGACGTGTTTGTATTATTTCTTATGAGGGCGCTTCATCTTTTGTGAAGACATTGAGGATAGAAAGCAGTTGATTCAAAGAATAAATGAAATTTGTGAACACATTAGAAACCAGCCTGATATTATACGTTAGGCAGTTGGAAATTTGAGGTTAGGTTAGGTTAAGTCAGAAAACTGGAAAATTTATAAAACGGGAAGGATTTATCTCTGAACATGTTTGTTATAATGTGTTTATGATTATCCATCCAAGATTAATTTCCACTTGTTTTTTATTGATTCCGTTATGAATAACAATATTTATCTGAATCGAAATCCGAAAACAATATTTCAAAATAGGCGATTCTTGGCAGTTTTTCTGCCATTAACAGGAGTCGATATAGGGACAAATCAAGAGGCTTGTTACTTAGATTCTCATAAACTTTCTTCGATCGCGTGTGCCATTTGAGTAAAGATCTTGGACACATAAGAGCTTTCGATATAGTTCGAGAAAAAAATTTACATAAAACCATGTACAGGCTGTTCTATATGATATTTCATATGAACATCTATTTCCTCAGTTCGTCTCTCAAATATATCAATTAGGTTTTCAGTGTGTCTGCAGTTAACCCTCGTACAATATTTGACGAAAATCGATCGTACGATTTAGGAGGTAGACAAACAAAGTTGTAGGGTAAGAGTTGTGAAAAAAAAACAAATAAATTAAATCTGAAATACAATAAACAAGTTATTTATTGAGATATTTGTATTTACATTTTATTATTGCTTTATAGTATTTGAACAGTTATTGGTGCATCGGGTACATATTCAGTTATGTTTCTCAAAACAGACTGATTACACGAGGTAAATTTGAACAGTCGTTGGAAGATGAAGGAAAGGTTGCTGCTGAATCAGCTTCATTATCCCATTGCCGCCCACCGTACACATGCGGGTACACCAAGAATAATCACGATATTTTTTGTGTTAGTAAACGAATCAGTAAAAAGGTATTTTTACAGTATAGATATAAGTACATG
The DNA here is from genome assembly GCA_013387265.2 of Cryptolaemus montrouzieri. Lineage (NCBI taxonomy): Eukaryota > Metazoa > Arthropoda > Insecta > Coleoptera > Coccinellidae > Cryptolaemus > Cryptolaemus montrouzieri. Next base: position 80,306,449 of record JABFTP020000185.1, read on the forward strand.
TAATAAATGTATATGAAATTGATCAAGTTTGTACTTTCAAATTGAAGAGGGGAGACTGTGATTTCTTTAGTGTTCAACTGGGAGTATGAACGGTGAGAAAATTTGTTGTTACTTTTCAGTTTTCAAACATAATTTATTGCAAATCGTTTCAGAAGCAATAGTTTACATACTATATTATTATTATAAATAGTTAAAAACTGAAACTAAGTATTTCGGTTCGTAAAAAATAACGTATTTTGCTACTGTACCTGATCAGGTATATTTTTTTTAAATAAGGAAATGGCTCACAGACGAATCTTTTTGATGCAAAACCACTATTTTCAATTAGAAAAGGCAGTCAATTCCATAATAGCTGAAGAAGACGATAAAGCATACGACTTTCTGATTGTTCCGCCTGAACCTGGTGCGTTAATTGACGAAGAGGAGGGCCGAGAGATGATCTTGTGACACAGGCATTGCCAAGAGATTTTTCTGGAATTTTAGAAGTAGTACGACGTATAAGACTATCCTCGGATGGTGATATCAGTGACGATAAGCCGCTTTCGACATATACCTCAACTTCAAACCGCCCTCGTATGTCTGAGGCAGCTATTGTAGGGGTATATAGGGGGATGAGCGGTGTGGATCAAATGGATCAATCCATCAGTGTATACCGTGTAGCAATGAAAGCTAAAAAATGGTGGTGGGTGATTTTTACCTATCTTAGAGATATGGCAATTTCAAATTCATGGCGTTTGCATGTCATTGCTAAGAAGAAAGAAAGTTCTGCATTTCTGGATAGGTTGTCATTTAGACGAGGCATCGCTCGGGCGATGAACTATGGTTCATCAACTGTGGCAGTGGATGGAGATCGTCAAAATAATGGCCATACACCTCAAAGGATTATAAATCCATTAAGATGTGTTTTTTGCCATAAAAGAGTTGTCAAAACTGCTCAAAAACACTTTGTGTAGAGAAACCATGTTTCGGTATATTTCACACTTGATCTGCCCATTGCACATTTTTATCTGTACTTTCTTATTTTGTATTTTTAAGTATATAATTAAAACTAAATCATTTAAAATATAATTCGTTTCATTTTGGGCGCAAATGGGTTATTTGACGAAGCTATAATTAATTGATTTTTGAAAAGTTTCTATGTCTCCTTCTGCTACTTGAGAAGATTACCAGTCCCCTTGTCTTTTCAGTGTTGTAATATACGCATCTGCATTTACTAACGTTGTCGCTGAAGTACGGTAAAACAGTGGCCAGTATATTCTTAAGGATTGTTTAGATTCAGAAATGTGGCAATTTGTTTAGGCATATTAACAAGTTAATTTATTCTAATTACTTGCCGTGAACATTTTTTTATTATGGAAATTAATATAAAAATCATCAGAGGAATTATTACACGTTCTCGGAGCCCAATAATTCCTAACGATATTATAAAAATCATCCGTGATTGTAAACTGTGTTGGTCTCTTAGTTTTTGTATTAGAAATTGCAATAGTCATTGTGATACCAGAATCTTTAATGTCGGAAGTTTTAATGTTATGAAGTTAATTATTGCGCCAAGCCTGAAACACTACAAATATAAACCGAATTTGATTGTAATTGTTATTTGAATTATATTTTTACTTTTGTAGCTAACTTTATCTGATCCGGAGGAAAATTTCAAATTCATTAGCTATATAACTTTCAGAAGATCGTTTTGAGAAAGATTGTATTTTGAAATATCGATATCGTGTCTCACATTCATTGTTGCTTTTAGAATTGAATGAATTTTCCATAAAGTTGAGGATTCCCATTATTCTAATAAATCATCAAAAATCCAAGTAAAACATTCTCAGAATAAGAGTTCATTTTCTTTTCTTGTTGCCAATTTCTGAACACTGTATAAAACTTTTCGTATTCCCATTTTGATTTCTGCGATTGCAAGTTGTAGATTATATCATTCGCATAACTTGTAATCTCAGGTGTTATATTTTAAGTTCTATATGTACTGCACTCAATTTTTCTCTCATAATCTTATTCAAAGAATAACTTTTCGACCCCTTTTATAATTTCTTTTCCATTGTAAGAAATTATAATTTTATTCATGACTTATAAACAAGAATTGCGTGTTTATTCATAAATGAGGAGCTTTAAAATAGATTTAATATTTTGAATTATGCTTTAAAATATTTGTCTGGGATTCACAGTCGACCATATATTACTCTATATGAGACAGAGAAATCTCAAAATCAATTAATCATATAGAAAGACCAAGACAAACAGTAAAGAATTTTAGACCTAACAACTTTGATGATTGAGAAAATACCATTTCGATAATTTAGAATGTCATAACAAAGCGCTGTAGAAGCATTCATCTTGTTACCCTGCATTTAGAGGAGAAAATCCTAACATTACTGGAATATAAATAGTAATGAGTTTTGTGTAAACTCTATAGAGATAGAAACGAGCACCAAATAAGAAATCATGAATCTTTTTTCAAATTAAAAACATTCTTACGTTCAGAAAGCTTAGGCACTTACACTGAGAATTTCGAAAATTTACTACTGTCCCTTATGCAAGTGGCACGAGATCAATACCAAAACCCAATTTTCTCAATATTAAACAGACGATTCCGGATAATAAATATCCACCGCCAACACTTTAAGGGAATAGTGGCCAGCTTAAAAACACCAACGGATCCTTCTGTTCCCTGAGAAATTGCATATAAAATTTTCAGGATAACATCCCTAATATACGACGGGAGCCTTTCCTGGTACTGACTGCGATAAATTTAACACTTTTTTGCCAAAGATTTTCTATTTCCAGATGATTCGCTGGAACAGAGCGAGTATAATATATATTATATATATATATATATATATATATATATATATATATATATATATATATATATATATATATATATATATATATATATAGGGTCGCCCAACGAAAATTTAACACCTCGATTTTAGGTTTCAATTAAAAATACGGAGAATCGCTCCGATCAGTCGATTTTTGATTCAAGGGGGCACAACTTTTCCGTTTTTTTAATTCGCGTTACTTCAATCCCCTACCCCTGAGCAAAAAACCTTGACTTTGAATAGAGATGAGGGATGTTGCGATGACTCATTTTGAAGATGTTATGGAATACTATCTGACCCTAAATTTTCGCTTCAAAATTTTCATCGTTAACGAAATGGCAGCTAAAAAAGTGGAACTTTGTGATTAGTTTATTGAGTGTTGAAAATGGACACCATTCACTTTCATGCAGTAAAATAAGTTTTACTCAAATCGTTACGAAAAACGTTTCTGGTTCAATTAGACGGCATTCATTAATGATCCGAATTCGCAAACCATCTAGTGACTCAGGTTGAGTAGCGTAAATCTTAGATTTCAGGTGACCCCCTAGAAAAAAGTCCAGTGGCGCCAGATCAGGTGATCTGGGTGGCCACTCAATATGTCCCCTTCTTCCGATCCAGGCCTGAGGAAATGTTTTTCATCCAAGAACTGACGCACGAAATGAGGTGGTACGCCATCTTGTTGAAAAATGATAGTTTCATGGCCTTCTACTTTATAAAACGAGGGCTGGATAAAAAACGTTCTGTAATAGTTCTAAATATATTCAGCCGGCGATATTACCGGGTACGAAAAAAAGGCCGATGATGTTGTTTCCATAAATACCCGCCTAAACATTTAACTTTTGGGGATACTGAGTTGCTCTTTCCGGAACAATTTTGGATTTTCATTTGACCAGAACCGACAGTTTCGCCTATTTACAGTGACATTAGGGTTAAATGAACACTCATCCGAAACACAGATATTGAACATGTAGTTTGGATTATTGTTAATAATTTCACTGACCACTTCATAGAACATGAGTTGGCGATCAAAATCATCCTCATTCAGTTTCTGAACTTTAACAGGATGAAATTTATGTTTTCCTAAAGTTTTCATGATTTCAGAGTGAAACAAACATCAATCGCAACGTACTATGGAGCGGTAGCGGTTCTTCGACTACACAAACAACAAGTATCCACAACTCCGTTTCGATCTAAAAAGCGTCAGGAAACCAACAAGGCAAAAACGACCGCAGAAGGATATGACAATATTAGAGCTGAGATCTGTCGCCTCACAGAATTTCTACGAAACAAAAAGCTCTCAAGGCGCTTGAAATCCCATATACGCAAAATTCATAGAAAGATAGGTACTAACATCATAACCAAAGGTTCCTCCAAAGCGCGGCCAATTTTCATAAGGGAACTAACAAAACTGCGACCAACAATATCAGAGAAGTACCTGACGCATAATGCTTGACCGATTATTGGTCATCACTATGGTCGAACCCCAAAGAACACAATAATGATGCAGAATGGATCACGCATGAAAAACAACGCCTTGATATCAAGCATATGGACTTCGAAAGAATAACGGAGGAAGAAATCACAACAGTAGTTCGAGCGATCAACAATTGAAAGGCCACAAGTATAGATAATGTTGCGGTAGCTCTTAAGTTAAGAGAAAATTTGTGGACTGTACTTTTGAATTAAAAAAGATTGATGTAAAAAAAACAGACAAAACAAAAAATACTCGCACTAGAAAACTCACCGTTGTTCTGAGGATGGACTTCTTGAGAGTACTCTCAGCTGATCTTGTGAATCCAATCTTCTTGAATTTGTGGTGCGAAATTTCACTGAATTTCTATAGTTTATAGCACTAATAGTCTTCGCGGTTTACACAAGCCGTAAACATAAAACAAATTGTGGATCTCAAGTAGAGAAAATTTGGGAGAATATTCGAAAACTCAAATAGCGAAATGAGCGTAATCTTCGAGAGCTGAAGATCAAAATCGGAATGTCACTTTTTGAAAATTGCACAGAAATGTCTACTGCGTACTGCAACACGCAATCCGACGAGTAGTCTAGTGCTTGAAATATTTTTTAAATAATAATAATTAAATTGCAGCGGCTTGCCGCACAGATAATATCCACAACTCCTGGTACAAGAAGGTTAATAAGCTCCATGGAGCCCTAGCGAAACAGCTCACGTATGTTCTTCAACATCCCAATAAAAAAACCACTTTCCTAACCCCAAGGCTTAACATATATGCTACCTAAGAGCGATAGAACACAGGATCCGTCTCAATATAGGCCAATCACTTGCCTGCCAACACTCTACAAAATACTCACCTCGTACATATCCAATCGAATATACCAACACCTTGACGACAACAATTTATTAGCAGAGGAGCAGAAAGGATGCAGAAAGAAACACCACGGGTGCAAACAACTCATAATCGATTCTGTGATAATGAAACAGGCACACATAGGACATCGGAATGTTCATTAAGCTTTTCTAGATTATCTGAAGGCGTTCGATAGTACTGCCCTTTCTTGGCTTGTTGAAATATTGGAAATATACAAAATTCACCCAGCCCTGGTAGAATTCTTGAAGACAACAATGACACACTGGCGCACGTCTCTGCAAGTCAACATGAACAATGAGTCAATTAAAACCAACGAGATACCCATACGCCGTGGAATTTTTCAAGGAGATTCTTTGAGTCCACTATGGTTCTCTTTAGCTATGAATCCATTGTCCTCAATGTTCGATAGAACGAGATACGGATTTAGGATAAAAACAGATAGGAATAATCATACAATCTCCCACCTGCTGTATATGGATGACATCACATTATATGCTTCGAACAAGAATCAATTGGATGATTTGCTGGAAACTGTCAGTGAGTTATCGGCAGATGTTCATATGAAATTCGGGATTAAAAAATGTAAGACCCTGAACATTTAAAGGAGAAAGTCATTGATGACGAAACACAACCTCCAAACGATGATGTTATACAGTGCATGAAGAATGGCGAAACATACTAACATCTAGGATACCAACAAGCCAGATTGCTAGATCAAGAACAATCAAAGGATAAGATTCGATCAGAATACTGTCAGCGTCGGAAGACTGTGCTGAAATCAATGTTGAACTCGGGAAATCTAGTCAAAGCAATTAACACCTAAGCCATTCCAGTGTTGCTTAACTCATTTGGAATAATCAGATAGACTGAGACAGAACTCGGTGATATTCAAAGGCAGACCCGAACGATGCTGACAAAGTACAACAATCATTATCCAAAATCGTCTGTGATACAAATAACTTTGAAGCGGAAAGAAGGAGGACGCGGATTGATAGATGTTGTCAATTTACACACCGAACAGATAAAAAATCTCATAGAATTCTTCTCTGCAAAAGCTCTCACTTCTGACCTACATAGAGTGGTATCGTTGGCTGATAAGGGATATACACCTCTAAATCTTGCTATCAGAGATGACCTGTTGAATCTACCATTCCTATCAGATACTGAAAAATAAGAGCAATGGTCAAGAAAGGAATTGCATGAACGACATCACCATGAGTTTAATCAACCACACATCGACAAAGGAGCCTCCAACAAATGGTTAATGAAAGCAGAATAATTCGTAGAAACAGAAGGATTCTTTTTGGCCATCCAAGACCAAGTGATCGCTACAAACAACTACAACAAAATTTATTATGAAGGACGGAACATTACAAACAGATAAGTGCAGAAAATGCCATATAAGACCGGAGACTATACAGCATATTACGTCCGGATGAGAACAACTGGCTAATACGGACTATCTTCACAGGCATAATCAAGTTTGCAACATTGTCCATCAGAAACTTGCTCACAAGTACGGACTTCTGAATACCTTCCAGCCATATTACAAGTATCAACCGGCGCCCGTATTGGAAAATGAGTCTAACGGATTATATAACGATAGGCCTGTTATCACTGACAGAATGGTGACGAATAATAGGCCGGACATAGTTGTGTATCATAAGAGAGAGCCAGAATAGCAATGCTGGTGGATGTCGCTATACCGAATGATAACAACGTTCTAAACAAGTTCCAGGAGAAAAAGTCCAAATACACAGACTTTGCTATTGAGATCAAGCAGATGTGGCAACTCGAGAAAATAGATATAGGGTTAATACCTAAAACTTTGCATGATAGCCTTAAGAAATTAGAATTGCATAAGAATACATAAGAATAATAAGAAATGCAAAAAGCTGTAATATCGAATACATGTAGGATAGGAAATTTATGAATCTGAGAAAGGTAATTTATATCCAGCTAACAGCTGAGATAGTGCATAAGACCACGATAATAATATTAATAATAAATAGGAACGACACGACCATGAACTTCTTCTTCAATATGATCCGTTCAGGCATCATCTGATACTTCTTACCTGATAACCCAATTTTCGGCTAAAGCGTTCTAAAGCGTTAAAAGCAAACCTTTCATTTTGACGCCCGCACAGGTGAGAACGTCCATCTAACCATTTCAAAGTTATTGTGTTTTCATCTGACGACAACACATTTTTCGTTTTATGGTGCTGTGAAATAACACTAATATTTCTGGACTTAAAGAGACAAGTACAAACTTCAGTGCCAGAACAAAAGTCTTTCTAAATCTTCTTTTGTTATCCCACATATCACAAAAGAAGATGTTATATGGCAGATGTGGTTTGAGGTACACCAAGTGCCTGAACGATTCGTCGTTGGCTCTGCATTGCATCAGCGAAAACGACAGCTGTATCAGCACCAGTTGCATCTAATGGCATTTTTACTACTCTGACAACTACGAAAGATCTTGAAAGAAATTCAACACTAGGTTTCAAGAGAATAGGAACGTTATCATCGTATCACCACGATAATAACTAGAAAGAAAGACAAATACAAATTCTTACTAGTGCTCCGCAACCCAATTTGAGGACAGCATCATTTCATACAAAGTTTACGTTATTTCATAAATACTAAGTACTTACTTTCATATATCTATAGAATAAAGACTGCTATAATATTTAACATAAAAGAACCAGGCGACGAAAGATATAGGTGGGTAGTATATCGTGCCTGTGAGTTTATGTAATAGAAACCATAATTGCAATCACTACCCTATGATATTATTTCTTCAGAAGAGGTTCAAATAATCGATATTTACTATTGCATGATATAAAATAATCCATTCATAAGACCAAATTAAGAAAAATATGCGAAGCTTGAGGATTCATTTTGTCGCTTAATCTTGGAGTGTTAGTGCAAGACCTTCTATTTCAGCAAACAAATTTTCATTAAATAAATATTTATTTCATTATATTTTCACTTCTCTGCGGTATAATTCATTCAGTTAAATATAATCGGTGTAAAATTGTCGTAAAATAATGTGGAACAAAAATAAATCACGAAAATCTGTATTCGAGAGGAATATGGCTGCTGGAACTGGAAGAAACAAGCTTCAATTATCATTGACGTTTCGAACGAGTCCTGAATATCGTTCGGTTTAGTAGGAAGAAATTAGTGAACTATCCAATAAAACCCTTGTATCAATAAAGTGAAACGAGGTTCACATTTATAATTCTATCGTATAAGTCGATAGGAGGACCTCAATCTCATCTCTTTTATTTCGCGGTCTTCATTTTTTTCAAATAGCCAAATGATTGTATGAAAATCAAATAGGTAAATTTATTCTTTTATTTATATTTGACTAAGTTACAACCAATTTGAAATTAATTCACTTCATAAATTATACTAAACTCAACCCGGAGTTGCACTAACTCGCAACGACGACAGGCCGCATGCGGTTGCAAAACGAATCTACTTGATAGTTATGTAAGAACTATTTCTCGTTTTTTCGTTTTCAAACATTCCTTTTTATTTTATATTGTTGGTTCGAATTTTTATGTTAGTTTTTGCGGAAACAATTCTTACAGGTATTTCTGATAATAATGCGGTAACACAATATTTTCACTCTAGAATTAATTGCCTAAATGCAAATCTGAATTCTTTATTCTTAAGAATGACTGCATCTGAATATTAAGGAATTTTTATCTAGATGTTATTTATCGATCAGGCGACATGTACGGGAAGTACATGGTGAAATAATTTTTCGGGATATTGGTAATATACATGCTATGGGAGAAAAATATTCTCACTATGATTTTAAGGTAAACTGATTTCTTATTTTTCATGAAACATTTTGAATTGCGATCCAATGTTTCTGGATCTCGATATTTAAACCTTCGTCAGCATAATTGAAGCGAGCTCCTAGAAGCTATATCACAAGCATTGAGAGAAAATTTTTATGTTATGTTTGATAAGAGCCACCTCATTTTCCCTCTACATATTTATACATGAGGTTTTTCCCCATTACTGGACATGCCGTGAAATTGAAGTTGTTTGATCATCGAGGAACCCACACTCTTCCGTACTTACCAGTTTGATGAAATTTAAAGACTTCAGTTTATAGGTAAGAACTCAATAATCTTCAGTTTTCAGAGTTGTTACAAAGAATAGAGGCCGCAAATACATTCAAAAATAGAAGCGAAAATTTTCTCTAACATTCATAGCCATTAGAAGAAAATGATCGAAAAACACTTCAAAACTAAAATATCTCTTAGTTTCAAAATAATAATTTGTAATGTTCGGGAACTATTGAGAAAAATAATTCAGCAAGTGGCAGTTGGACTCGTGCATCAAGAGTTCCTTAAGAACTCTAAGGTATATTTATAATTACATACCTAGTAAAGAAATTGAGAAAAATTATTGGTGTCAACCATGAATTTCTCCGATGAAAATCCATACCCCCAAGAATTCTAATATACCACCTTGATCAAAAAGTGCCCGACTTTGATACAGTGTGGTTTCATGGACTACCATGGTGTTGTGCACCATGAATTCCTTCCAAAAAGTCAAACTAACAACAAGGAGTATTAAGTGGGCGTTATGAGGCGTTTGCGTGAAGCTGTTTGCCAAAAACGACCAGAATTGTGGCAAATAAACTCATGGATTTTACACCACGATAACGCGCCGTCTCATAATGTCTTCACTATCCGTGACCATTTGGCTAGAAACAGCACCAATATCATCCAACAACCACCAAATTCACCTGATTTGGCTCCCTGTGACTTTTACCCGTTCGAGCGACTGAACGAACCGCTCCGGGGAACGCGTTTTAGCAGCCGGGAAGAAATAATGGAAAAATCGAAGACGGCACTAAAGGCTATACCGCAAATAGAATATAAAAAGTGTTTTGAGGATTGGATCAAGCGCTGGTATGAGTGCGTTGCAGTACTTTGAAGGAGACAATATTGATTTTGATGAATAACTTTGTATTTTCGATTTTATTAATGAAAGTCGGGAACTTTTTGATCAAAGTATCGTGAAGCAGAAGCTCCGTACATCTGTCTAAATCATTAAATATCTGCTGACATTCGTACAAACCATGTTTGTTCCATTGTTTAAATTAATTAAACTTATCGTATGGTTTTCGATTATTTTATTCATATGCATATGATATTTTCTTACCCCATCTCTTGCTTCCCTTCTGATAGTCATTTCAAATTCACAATTTTCAATCGTGGTTTAATTTGGAACATTATCTCCCGCGAATGAGACGCTTTTTTCGATCAAAAATAAAGGAACCTTTCAATTTTATAGCTATAAACTAACATTTTTCGAATGTTCGCCGTTGTTTCCTGAGACATTGCTTTAGCAGAATTTCATGATTATAAGACGACAGGAATTTATAATTAATCTCAACGTTATAAGTCTACGTAATCCTGAATAAGTTCATTCAAATTCAGTTTTTTCTTATACAGTTACAAATCGACAGTTTTCATATTTTTTCCTTCACTAGATAAACGGCATCAACTTTGGTGAAATTTCATGATTTTAGGTGAATGGGTTATACCCTAAAGCTTTTTATTTATTTAGCAAGAGTCGAAATATGCAGTAGAATGTGACATAAATAGCCTTTATACTTCATTATTCACATTTATTATTTTTCATATCTTTATTTACCATAAGCCGTCACATACAGATATTATAATACAAAGCTCGTCGTGTCATCCGTATCAACATAAAATGTCAGCGTTCAATAGTTTTATTCATGGATTGATTAACATCCCGTTATCACCAGAAAATTTCAACAATGAATTAAATTTGATTCAACAAATAGCCAAAAATAATAGTTACAATCCCAAACTGATACATAATATTTAAAAAAAAAACAAAGTAGAAACGCATTGAATGAAGTTTACCATGTCGATAAATTGAAACAAAAATTCAACACCTTAACCTACGTTGGCATTGCAAGTGAGAAACTGAAATCATTCTTGAGTAGCAATAATTTCAACATAGCTTTCCGAACTAATGATAATTTAGGCAAATATATAAAAATAATAAAACCAAATGAGGTAAAAACAATAAATCAGGTGTTTATAGATTGAGTTGCAATGACTGTGATAATTTCTACATTGGTAGAACACATAGAAATTTTAATATTAAAATATCAGAATATAAACGCAGTTTTTCAAATAAAATATCAATTCCAAATTACGCGAATCATCTCTCAGAAAATAATCACTCTTTCGACCCACAGTCCGAAATTTTGCATACAGATAATAAATATTGGAAGGTAAATCTTTGGGAAACTTTAGAAATCAACAAATACAAACACTCAGGTAGAATCATCAATGAACAAGTCGATATAAGCCCTACACCTCTATTGAATCTCTTCGGGGAGCAATCTATTCCTTAATTTTATTGGATATGCCTGTCATAAATAACCACTTAAGGTGAAGCAACCCAATAAGCTTTTAATTACTTAGGAACATTTATATTTATATTCTTATTCTTATTTTCTGTGCATTCATTGGTCTGAAGAAGCTACGGTGTAGTGAAACGCGTTACGAATCATAATTATTAATAAAAATTCCAAAAAACATATTACTTCTTTTTATAACACGGTTTAATCTAGGAGGTAACATGAAAGGTCCTGTCCCCCGAGTGTCTAGGTTCGAAATATCTAAATTCGAAAATTAAAAATTTCTTCCGTTGCAAATAGCACTCCGTCAATGAATAGTATCCATCTACGGAAAGTCAAAGGGTGATTTGCTCTCCTTCTTCCGCAGTTTGGATTGGATGTGGGTAATAAGGATGCAGACGTTCAGTCCTTAATGCTCTCCAAACTTAGCACTGATGAACATCGTATCCTTCAGCTATTTTGCGAACATTAATTGTTCGAATTTGTTCTACTTTTGTAAACTATGAACAGAGTTTTTAATTCGATATTTTATATGAAAATAATCAGTTGAACCTTGTATCTAATTTATAGGTAAATATGGAAAATCGATCGGACGATTCAGAAGTTAAGGAGAAAAAAATGTAGCGTTTCAATTCTCGAATAGCCAATATCATCAAAAATAATTTTGTTACCCAATTTCCGCTTTGAATATCTGATATCATTTTCTATCAACCATTGAAAACTTTGCATTCATTCCTGAAACATCGTGGAGAATTACAGATATGAATACATGCAATATAATATTCAGGTGGTTTGAGTAAAATTGAATGGAATTTCAACTTCAGTTCGAATTCAAGTAAAGCAATAAGGCATATTCCAGAGATGCTGATTCAAAATATAGGGTGCGCCAGAGAAAACCAGACGTTTTTTTCCGTTATAACTTTCGCAATTTTAGAGCTGAATCATTCGTTCTTAAAATTTCACTTCCTGGGAAATTCAATATGGCTGACTCATTCGAAAATGAGCAATATTTCAAGACCGCTGGAATGTTTTTTCTTCACTAAAAAAATTCGAATGGGGCATTCAGTCGGTAATTCAGTCTTTTCTGACCAATTTGACATATTGGTTTTAAAAATACCTAGTCTTTTCTGAACAACTTCTGATATTGATCATGAAAACATTTCAAGAATTGGTAGAAGAATAGCGTGAAGAATATTTTTCATTCTGGTTTTCAGCTGAAATCGAAATATTTTTCTTAACTCATGGCGTTGGCACTCCTGAAATTGTTGTGTTTTTTTCATCGATGTTCTAGGAAGACAAAGATCCATTTTTTACTAAAACCAACCAAACATTTGATTTCCGTTCGAATTCAAAATGGCCGACTTTCTCAAATATTAACAAAATTCCCCCGTGCATTGAAAAGTTTTCGCGGTCGTAATGAATCAACTGCGCAATTCAATCACTGGGTTGAACCTTTTTCATCATTTTGAGGGGTCGAACTCGAATAATGATTCAGAATTGTTCCAATTGTCGTCAATAATGCTTCTCTTTTCCACCATCATATGCAAACCCCGTTGTGAAACCTCTGAACATAGACTGCATGCATTAACTCTATGAAAAACAAAAAATAATGAAATGTCACGAGATCTGGTTTGAATTCAAATATTATCTTGGTGTTGCTTGTTTTTGACGTTTGCAATTGTTAACAATGGTTTTAACTTTGAATGTTTATTTGTGCGTGGCTATACTGCTAGGCAAATATTACGCCAATTTCCAGGAACTTTAAACCAAATATCATTTCAATAGATAAGATAGGCATAAGATTAGATTCAAAAAAATTATTGTCACATAATTCTCGATCATATGTTACCAACTATTAAGGCGTCAACTTCTCAGTTCACTTACATGAAGGTGAATGATTGCTTTTTTTTGTATGGAATGAATAAGTACAGTTGCCACCAGCTGAAAATGAATGTTTGTGAAATTGAGTAGGTTTTTGGATGATTTTTATTGGTTAAAATCTTCTTTGGAATTCTTTGGAAAAAATTGTTTCCATGTTCTTCTGAGAACGTTTTTCGAAAGAAACGAAAAACCAGTTCTATTTCACAAAAAAATGCTACTTCCTTTCAACTGGCCGTCAGTGTACAGGGTGTCCGAAATTAGATGTATCTAAATGAAATCTATTTCAAATGATTTCAAGATGGAGCCAGATGTCATACGAGTCACTATACTATGGATTAGCTTACTTGATATCATCGAAAAAGAACAATGGCCCCCGAATAGTCCCGATCTTAATCCGTGCGACTATTTTGTGCGGGGTCATTTGGAAGAATAGGTGAATGAAAAATGGTAATATTTTCAATAATTTAGAGGACCTGAAAAAAATTCCAGAATGTTGAAACAATCTTGATCAAAATGTAATTTCGAGATCCATAGAGAGCTGGAGGAGACGGGTGCAGATGGTTGTGGATGCCAATGGAGGTCATATTCCATTTCGAGTACTAGATTCTTCTTGCCGAATGTTTTTACTCATGTAATTTGTTAAACAAAATCATGTCGTATTATTATTCTCGCAGATGTTTTTAACAGATGGCATCTCTGAGATATTTGGGAAACAGTCATACTGATCTTCTTCCTAATGACCCTGTTATCCGAAACTTCACCTCCAGATCATAGATTGTACTTCTTTTGTAATTAGGCATTGGAAATTGGCGTAATATTTGCCTAGCAGTATAGCCACGCACAAATAACCATTCAATGAAACGCTTATCCTCATTTGTTAAAACCATTGTTAACAATTGCAAACGTCAAAAACAGGCAACACCAAGATAAAATTCGAGTTCAAACCAGATGTCGTCTTAAACTCGATAACATTTCATTATTTTTTGTTTATGATACAGTTAATGCATGCAGTCTATGTTCAGAGGTTTCACAACAGGAGGTGCATATGATGGTGGACAAGGGAAACATTATTGACGACAATTAGCATAATTCTGAAGCATAATTCGAGTTTAACGCCTTAAAATGATGAAAAAGGTTCAATCTAGTGATTGAATTAAGTAGTTGATTCATTACGACCGCGAAAACTTTTTTAATGCGCGGGAAAAATTGATAACATTTGAGGAAGTCGGCCATATTGAATTCGAACGGAAATCAAATATTAGGTTGGTTTTAGTAAAAAATGGCTCTTTGTCTTCCTAGAACAAACATGAAAAACACAACAACTTCAGGAGTGCCAACGCCATGAGGTGAGCGAGATATTTCGATGTCAACTGAAAATCAGGATGAAAAAAAATCTTCACGCTACTTTTTTACCAATCCTATGAATATTTTTGAAATCAATATGTCAAATTGGTCAGAAAACACTGAATTATCGACTGAATGCCCCATTCGAATTTTTCAGTGAGAAAGCGGTATAGCGATCTTGAAATATTACTCATTTTCGAAAGAGTCAGCCACATTGGATTTCAACGAAAGTGAAATTTTGATACAATTTCTGAAAAACCTACTCCTTTGACTTTCCAATGAAGCATAAATTAATGATCTAGCTCTAGAATTCCGAAAGTTATAACGGAAAAGAAGAACGTCCGGTTTTCTATGGCGCACCCTATATATCAAATAATGACGATGATATTCTCCGAACAGTTGATTAAAAATATTGCAGATAGTGAATTTAAACTCAAAGTTTATTATTATTATATAAAAAATCATAGAGGTACGTGAATACGTTTCAAAGCAAACCAATAATAAATACTTTCTTTGTAGTCAAAAAACTCGAGTAGTTCTAGAGTAGATACTATCACTGAAGTTTCCTCTCATTTATTTCCTTTTTCCGTGAACAATATAAATTTATATGGAGCTAAAAAGCAGGTCTCATAAAGCTTGTTTGTACTGATCAAAAGCGCAAGAAGCGGCCTGATACCTTCAAATATTTAATACCGACGTCTCGTCGTTGCTAAGGTAAACACATTCTCAAGATGTTCCAGAGACGGGATCAGAAACGAAGAATAAGACTATAACAGACCGAGATGAGACGGAGAATTAGTTATTATGTATATTTTTTATGTGTGTCTGCTGATGAGTACTATAAGATTCTCTGATGAAATCAAAATTATTTCATAATGACAAATTTTCTAGCATCATTTAGCTTCGAAGATTCACTTGTGTTGGTATATAAACAATTTGATTGGTAACGTCATTAGTTGGTAAAAAATTAATGTACAATTTGAATGTTGACTAAGAAGACGAATTATCAGATTTCTATTATAAATTCATTTCATTAAATCGATGAACCACACTGTCGAGCATAATTTTCAATTCCAAAAATGAAAACATTCAAGATCAATTTAAATATTGAATTAAAATTGATCTGACTGCAATGCGAGAGAGGACTTGATTAAGTGGTTGAATTACACCTTCAGCACCAGTTCATACTCGAATGATCATCTTGATTTTGTGATCGTTTTCCTATACAGCCGTTTTCTATTGCGGTTTAACAATGAGTCCATAAGATCCTCCTATACAAATCTCATGAAACTTAATATTGTTATTCTCCCCTGTACTGATAATTTCATTCAATGACTTCTGATATGGTGTTTTTCGTAGCCTAATTTACGTCGGTACAATGGTCTCCTATGAATAGCTCAAACAGAAAGCTTCATTGCAAGTAAGGATGCTTATTATAGCATTAGGCCTAGGTCTGATAGTTCAACTCGATATCTTCGAATGTTCATTTCGTGTTTCCATACCCTTATCTCCATTACCAAACTATCGGTACAATGATCTCCTATGAAAAGCTCAAGCAAGACGCTACATAGCCAAATGTATGCTTAATATAGCGTTGACCAGGCATGGTGGTCGATCAATGTGTACAACACATCCTTACTGTGCTATTATACTTCACGTAAACAAGCAGTGAGTATTATTTGATGAAGTCTGCGAATGGATAATTCGATCACTAATCCTTCTATTCGCGTCCTGTAGCAACTTTAATAATCAAGTATGGATATTTCAAGAAAATATAAACAGATTTCGTGAACGTACATTGATGAAGAATGTAATGGTTTTGTTTCTAATTTTCTCTAAAATTGGAGAAATATTTCAATTCTACTGGAACTACGAAACTTAACCAATGACGTGTAATGAGATTAAATTATAAAAAGGCTAGTTGAAGAAAATTACAATCGACACTACCTATTAATACCTATGCCTAGCTAGATCAGAGTCCCTTAATCTCAGTGTGTGAGATCTTCGTCTAGAACCTAGGTCCTAGATATAGCCTTAGGAATACTACTCATCACTTCAATCAACTAGCTTAATTACAAGATAAATATCCAAAATCACAGTATCTGATTAATAATTTACTAACACCTAATTAAAGTAAATAATACAAAAAAATAACTTAACTAAAAAGATTAACCACTAACAATAAAATGAGTCTCAGATGAGATGAATTCAAATTACATAGTACAAATTCTCAATTTAAAATGATCTGAGCTTTTCAACAAAGCGAAACTCATTGATAGAGCTCTAACAACAATTTGAAAAGATAGAAAAGAAAAAATTGATGATTCAGAGAAACACTTAGCTTTTAGGAATGAGATTAATTCCCACGATGATTCCATTTGGTGTTTTACATCAGTTTTCTGGTATTCATATATCGTACAGCTTACTTGTTTGGCTGAATATCGTTCGTAACGTGACTGCCCTAGGTGGCAAGACTTTTTCCCCAAAAACGTGGTTACCCCAGACATAAGATAACAAGGTTTGGCATAAAGTTGAAAACTCAAATATTTTGACGGTGAACAAAAAAAATCTATAACAATACCATATCTCTCGAATATATATTTTTAAAATGAACAGAATGAATTTGACTTACCCTTGCAATAGCAGATATCGATCTAAGTTAATTTAACAAAAGAAAATTCGAAATCTCTCCACTTGCTAATTGAAATGATTGTCGAGGAAATCCGGTAAAATTACCGACTACTTATACACCTCAGACGATTGGAATTTATCCAGAAAATCAATGAATACTTCAATTTCTGCAAATTTTTCACTCCAATCGCTACAACACAGCTTCAATAAAATAACAAATGATTACGAAGATTTCTATATCGACAAGAGAAAGAATCTAATGAATTCCAAACTTATATTGACTCGGTTCTATCAAAAAACTATTGATATTCAAAAAAATTAATGAAGAAGCGACATTATTTTCTTCACAACAATAAAAAGGAAACGAAACATAGAATGAGTTACTGTTTTCCGTTCTCCAACAGAAACGAGAAAACGATCTTCTTTCAAGTACTGACTTCACAATTAACCGGCGAACAACCTAGATCAATAGCAGCGACACCTTACGGATATAACTATAATTTTCATTGGGTATCGTTAACTGTTAATTCCTGATTCGAATTTCAAACTCTTTGAATATTTACTTGATGAAATGAGATTGAATTATCAATAAAATTATGAAAACTGAGTTTAAAAGATATAAATGATTAATTCGAGATATCGGACTGTACATACCTCCCTTATTCCTCAAAAAAAAAATTGAAGATTTTTTTTCATTTTCTGGAAAGAAATGCCATCCCTTTGAACTAATGAAAGAATAGACCATATAAAATATATATATATATATATATATATATATATATATATATATATATATATATATATATATATATATATATATATATATATATATATATATATATTATATACCCGACACACATAATATACAAAATAAATACAATGAAAACAATGAAAAATTTCTGAATATATGATGCTTGGCGACGAGATTAAAAAATGTGGAAAATGAAGAAAATATTTATTCTACCGATTATTATTTCCACAACAGGTCTTTTTCCTAGAAATCTTCACAAAAGTATTGAGATTTTGGGTCTGAAGAAAAATTTGTTACAAAAGATAACAGTCATCAAATCTTGTAATATTCTTCGAAGGTTTCTTTCCGAAAAAATGATGAGGTAGAGCCATAAGTTTTCTCTTTAGTTTATACTGCTCAGAATCTCATTTCATATTTTATTTATTTGTTTATATAAATGTAAAATAAGTAACTAACAATTTTGTCATATTTATATTCAGAGCAGTATTCTATTCGATCGTTCACCACTTCACACAAAGGAAAGTATTAATGAGTATTATTCAGTGTTACTTGACTAAGGTCCGTACAATGGATTTTTTCGGGGAGAAAGCCTCTGACACTACTCGCTGGTACATTGATATCATTGTCTGATGATGCTATAGTATGTATATATTCTGGTATGTTTTGATTATAATCATTGCCTGGCAATGGTATTAATTACCGGGTGGTGGATTTATATTTTCTCATGAAATCAGTTTGATTGCATGAACAGATATATGGGCAACTCGTCGGAGTAAACCCTATATATATATATATATATATATATATATATATATATATATATATATATATATATATATATATATATATATATATATATATATATATATATATATATATACGTCTAGGAGGGTAGCTGTCCCTGATTTTCCTTCAATAAGACTTATCTTGGTGAAATAGATGAGGTAGAGGTCGTCTATGTTAGAGTCCCTGAATACGTACGTAAACTGGCAGTAATTAGGGCCAAGAGAGGAAACACACGATTTTGATAATGATTAGTAACCATTCGATCCTAGTTGATTGGTCTCTTCGCGAATGTTTGGAGATGGTAGAATCTTTTAATTTTTCATTAACTCGAAAATTGTTGATATTTTCCTTCATGAACTTGAATGACTCTTGAATGACCAACCTAAAAGTTTATATAGTATTGTTGTAAAAGTAGGGCGACAATTTTTGTGGGGAGTGTATAATGTTGTGAAAATATAGAGATCTATCGCAATAGCTAATAAACTATGGAATTATTATATAATAACTAGATTATATAATCGAGTAGTGGCAGAGGCATTTTTCAGACAATTTCTAGCATACAATCCTGAGCTGAGCTTCACCGTTAAAGTAACCATTTATACATATCATGAAGGTATTATCTTTTGTTCGCGAATAGGGTTGAATTTGTGAAGAGTTGTTCAATATTTAATAGATACAATAATACAAGACGCACATTGGTGAAAAGAAATATGATACAATAGTAAAAGAAATGAATAATTAATTTTTGTTAATAAAGCAGAATATGATATTCCTCATAATGCTCTGATGGCATTCATTCCTGTTCAAATAGGTTAATTATTTCAGTGAGTAGTTTTTGTAGCTCATTAAGTAAAGTGTCTTGTTAAAACTTCGTAAGATATTTATGTCTCTTCTTATGGCCTCTTATCTACAGTCTGGTGCGTCACTTTCGAAGACATTGTAAGCGCGTATTTTCCTCTCACAGGGTTTGCATAACGACTCAGTGCAGTATTCAGTTACCGTAAGATGAGGTTAAATTGACATTAATAGTAGATTTGAAAGTTTCTGAAACTATGGAATAGAGAATGGAGCAATCATCGATGACGATTAAGCTTTTCGTTTTTCATCTTTTACAACTAGAGTTATTCAAACAAAATACGGATTTCAAGCAGAATTCGTACAACTGGAAGAAGGTTGTAAGTTTTTTAAAGCTGTTGCCTCGAGTCTCCTCAAACATAATTGAAAATCAACAGATATATAGAAGTTACAATCATCAACCTTGCGATTCTATAGCAATATTGAAGAAACTTTTAATAGCAAATTCAGAAGATTATATTCTCATCTCTGATGATCTGCAAAGTAGATGTCTTAAGAAGCCAAAAATTTCCAGCTCCAAAATCTAATACAATATTATGCCAACCGAACGCCTTACCTTTTATCTATTACTACTCGGCCTGCAAGAGACCATATATATTTTTGATAGTCATTTAATTTATTCAATTGAATTATTTATCACCTCAGAGAAAATTGCGGAGATCGAAGAAAAATAATAACTTCAATTTGTATTCTGACCGTATTGGTTTACAAGATATGCTGTATATCCTGCAGAACGGTGTCTCTGGTAAATCTAAAATGATGTCAGGACACAGATTTTCTTCTTTGTTGTTGCTACCTACTTAAATTTGTTCTATTTGTTGATGATCATGTTGCTGAAAATGTTTATTATACTACATTAGTTGTATTTGATTTTTGCGGAAATGCTAAGATCAAGTAGGTACTTGCTCAGAGAATTGTCATCAGTCAGTGGAATTTTAGAATTGTCACCTTTAAACTTGTGCCATCAGCTCGAGAAGTTGCTTCGCCAGATGCTATGTCGTTTTTACGCTTCTGGGACAGACCTCTTCTGCTACTATCGGATGGATGGTTCTGTAGATGAGAAGGGCCAATGTAATATGTTAATGTGGAAGCTTCAATGTTGAGATCTCTTTGGAGTGCCTACGATAACCTCAATTTATTCTCTAGTCACCAATCAGTTGTTGGTTTTCATCGTTTATCTTATAAAAATTTTCGATATCTGGGACCGGGACCGAAACTGTTGCTCCTATTTGTCATATCCACATCAATTCTCATTACTAGGCCTGCCAGTCACCCCAATGCGCTGGAGCGCATGAAGTACATGCATATGAATACATATACTATAAGCGCCCACAACGAACCGACACAGAGGGCACCATATCTCATATCTATATTTTCTCCGTAATCATCTTCGGATGATCTATGCCCTTCCAAGTACACAATTTTGAGCTTCGTAGATAACTAACAATGATTATGGAAAATGCCTTGTCAAATGTCAAATAGAAACGAATCTACAATTAATGGTTTTCGTTTCGATGGTCCTTGTGCTTTCATGGCGCTGGTTGACGATGATTGTGATGAGTAGATCGCAGAACTAGGGCTTTCAATGAGGGGTATCTAATATTCTGTGGAAGCTTGAAAACTGCTCCTAGAATAATAGTTTTTTGTGTTTATTCTGGCAGCGAAGTTTTCCCTGTTATATGTGGTTATGACACAAAATTAATGTATGCATGTTCTATGGAATGTTTCTCCAATGGGGTGAAAAAAATTGATGTTTCAATTTCAGGTGAATCAATTATCACATGGCTTCAGTCATTGAAAAAATAAAACTGATAAAAAGCCGTGAACCTTCGAAAAAAGCTGGTCAATTAGTGTTTGCACACCCTGACAAAATTAAATCAGCTGTCTTCAATTACAATCTCAACAGTTTTAATTACGGGCTTCTCAAGGATGATATTTAATATTGATGAGGGTTTATTAAGACGACTGAAATATTACGTTCAGGAATGATTAAATCCGTAGGTAATGTCACAGGAACGAATTATGATTTCCTAAAATTAATAATGTGATATGATGAAGGCTCTGTCCTAAATCAATCATTTATTGAAACGTATTCCTGAACGCAATATACCTCTGGGGATCATCGTTAGCTTGCCTTAGAATGATGTTCTGACGGAAACACAGAGAATTTCGAAAACGAACAGCAATATGAATGGAATTTTTGTAGGGAATATCATTTCGCTAAAGAAGTCATGAATAAATTCAAAGTTAATGTGTTCGTAATATTCTCTCAAAAGCATCGCGCATCGTATGTAGAGCGCTAGATATATTTCATATTTCGTATAGCTCTATATTTATATATATATATACATATATATATATATATATATAATATATATAATATATATATATATATATATATATATATATATATATATATATATATATATATATATATATATATATATATATATATATATATATATATATATATATATATATATATATATATATATATATATATATATATATATATATATATATATATATATATATATACCGATGTAACTGGGAAGAGGCTCTCTAAAAACTTTTTTTCTATCCAATATTTTTCAATGAAATTTTTTGAAATTGATTAAAAATTTACTTCAAGTTGAATGGCACTGACAGTTTAACTGGAACTCTTCCGGTTTCACCGGAAATGAGCCAAAGTTTCAATTTTTAAATGGTTCACCCTAAATATTTTTTGGGAAATCGAATGAAACTCTCTTTTTCTATACATTCAGTTTATTTAAAGATGTATTTGCCGAATTTTAAATCATTCTTGATAAATTTGTTCTCAAGTCTAGGTGGTTATGACGACTCAGCTGGTTCTAAAATTGTAATGCACACATAGCATAAACGCAAAACCTTAGCTTTATTGTGGCATGGCGCACATACTCATCATTGTACATTTCAGATGAATAAAAATTTAACAAAACACATTAATAACGCAAAATCAAAAATGGACCATAGATGGAATGCCATCAAATCAATTGAGCATAACTTCACAACAGGTTTTCGAAGAGACCCCATTCTGTGCCTGACACAGCCTATTGCGGCGAATGGTAGCCCGTACTACATTATCCATTTGATTTGGAAAAATTTCATTTATTTCTCCCCGAACTCTATTCTCTAAATTCTCTCGATTTTCTGAAGCAGTTCTGTAAACACGATTTTCACATGGGCCCAAAAAAAATCTAATGGGGCCAAGTCGGGCGATCGAGCTGGCCATCTTGTCGGGCCGTTGGTGCCTATCCACCTTTCATTTAAATTATTATTTAGGTATTGAACAACTTCCTGCAGTTGTGCGCTGGTGCTTCATCTTGTTGGAAAATTGAGTTATTAGCAACAGCCAGTGGTAAGCCATCAATCAGATCGCTTATTTCGTTTCGTAAAATCCTAAATATCTTTCCCTGTTAATGGTCCATCAAAATGATTGACCTATGAGATGTCGACCTACCATCGCCATCCATATATTAAACCCAAATCGCTCCTGGAAATTACCCTCACGTACTAAATGCTCGTTTTCGTGGGCCCAATAGCGCATATTGTTTCGATTGAACATTACGTTGTTAGTAAATCGGGATTCATCCGAATATAAAATTTTATAAGGATACCTTGGATCCATTTCCATCTTCTAAAGAAACTGCTTGCAATATTCTAATCTTCGGCCATTATCATTTTCATAAAGGTGCTGATGAAGATTCTATTTGAACGAGCGAAATTTATGCTTCTTAAGAATTCTCCAAACACTCTGATGACTTATCCCTATTTCTTGTGCGATTTCTCTAGTAGATGCCATACAATTCAAATTAATGTACGCTAATACATCAATTTCAAAATTTCCGCTTACTATGAAATTTTGATTATCTGCAACAACCGGTTGCTGACGAAACTTCCAGTTTTGGAAAATAGTGCCTTGAAGGATGTTGCCGTTCTGGATAGCATTCAGCGTATAAAATTGCTGATGCTGTAGAGTTTTTTCGGCATTTGCCATAAAAGAGTAGCATATCTACTTTTTCATTCTGTGTGTACAGCATTTCGTCTGTTTTTCTGCTGTGAAAATTCAAAAACTGTGAACAATTTATACCAACTCACCGATTCAGATGCAACACAATCTTATCTTATGACATTTAAAATTGAATACAAAAATTTTATGTTCTGTGATCTATCTGTGATAGAATTTCAATGCATTTCCAAAGCACTTCAGATAATGAGTTGAAAAACGAGTATTATACTATGTCCAGGAATACGAATCGAAATTTTCAACGAAAAATTATCAATTTGGTATCAAAATATTTGCAAAAATATTCTGCGTATTATTGTGCTAATGAGCCTCTATAATACATTGCGGAAATAAGATTTTTTTGAAAAACAATGTTTGGAATGTTACGAAGCTAATAACAGTAGAAATCTAAATTAATCAATAGATGCTATATGTACAAGCCTAAATCAATCAAAATCTGCCCACAGTTTTTCAAATTCCTCACTGAAAGACTGAATTATGTCGTAATCATTAGTAAGAGTAACATGCTCATAATTACGAACAATACCTTGCAATGTGAGGTTCAAGGAACCACAAAACATTTTAGCAGAGTTCTTATTCTTTTCATCGATTAGACAAAATTTGTGGTGTAAATAACTGTTATCAGATTTCTGCGTCTTTACTTGTATACCTAAAAAGCAAGCACATATTCTAAACAAATATATGAAGTTTTGAATCCTCATTACCTGATTTTCTTAATCTCTGAAGTCTGAGATTATCCACTGCTATCATTTCTTTGTCTAATATAATTCGTACTTTGATTCCTCTTTCATGCGCTTTCGTTAACTCTTTCAATATATTGAGTAGTTGTAATGTAAGGACACACAAGGATATTGATTCTTTAGCAGATGCAATAAAATGGACTAAAGTTAATAGATGATTGAGGGAACACTCTTCACCACAGGAAGCTGTTTGTAGATATGTTCAAATCCAAATGTACTCGATTTCGGTCGATAAATCACGCAGTTTTTGTCGTCATAGTCACCTTGACTTGAAAACAAATTTATCAAAAAAAAATAAAAATTCGGCAAATTCGTCTTAAAATATGCTGAATGTATCGACAAAGAGAGTTTTATTCGATTTCTCGAAAAATATACAGGGTGAGCCATTTGAAAGTCGGAACTTTGGCTAATTTTCTTTGAAACCGAAACGTTTCAGATAAGCTGTCAGTGCCATTCAAGTTGAAATGAATTTTCAATTAAGTTCAGAAAATTTCATTGAAAAATATTGGACAGGAAAAAAAGTTATATGGGCGTGCCAGTTTCCAGTTACGTCTGGTATATATATATATATATATATATATATATATATATATATATATATATATATATATATATATATATATATATATATATATATATATATATATATATATATATATATATATATATATATATATATATATATATATATATATATATATATATATATATATATATATATATATATATATATATATATATATATATATATATATATATATATATATATATATATATATATATATATATATATATATATATATATATATATATATATATATATATATATATATATATATATATATATATATATATATATATATATATATATATATATATATATATATATATATATATATATATATATATATATAGATGATACTATATATATCAAATAGTATATATATAATATATATATGGCGCTCTATATACGATGCGCGATGCTTTTGAGAGAATATTACGAATACATTAACTTTGAATTTATTCATGACTTCTTTAGCGAAATGATATTCCCCTACAAAATTCAAAATTTCATATTGCTGTTCGTTTTCTAAAATGTAACAGATCCATCAGAACATCATTCTATATATATATAATGATATATATAAATATATGATATATCAGGAATACGATATATATATATATATTTATATATATATATATATATATACATATATATATATATATATATATATATATATATATATATATATATATATATATATATATATATATATATATATATATATATATATATATATATATATATATATATGTATATATATGTATATATATATATATATATATATATATATATATATATATATATATATATATATATATATATATATATATATATATATATATATATATATATATATATATATATATATATATATATATATATATATATATATATATATATATATATATATATATATATATATATATATATATATATATATATATATATATATATATATATATATATATATATATATATATATATATATATATATATATATATATATATATATATATATATATATATATATATATATATATATATATATATATATATATATATATATATATATATATATATATATATATATATATATATATATATATATATATATATATATATATATATATATATATATATATATATATATATATATATATATATATATATATATATATATATATATATATATATATATATATATATATATATATATATATATATATATATATATAATATAATTTATTTTTCCTATAATCATTTATGTTTCTAGTTGAATTTGATTCTATACGTTCGTTTCTATAAAACCTCTCTGGATGACTACCATATTTCTGAAACATATAATATGCACAGCGAGTAAGTTTTTATGATGCCAGACTTTCTAGCGTTCGACACGCAATGCATTTTCTAAATGAATTTTTAATATATTATAAAACCAGAAGATAAGAAATTCATTTTCTTCAGTGTTCATTTATAAACTACATGAGATTATGTCAATATTTATCGATTCATCAGCTTTCTTAGTGAGAAATTTAACAATAGAAAACAGATATTATACGATTTCGAATCTGAATGTCAGTAAACTAAGATTTCATTATATGATTCATCATATAACCCTTGTGAAATTAAAATTACGCCATATCGGAGTAATGGCTAAATTTTCGGTAATATGTCACAAACTGGTTAATAAATGAAATGTTCGACTACTGAGTGTTCATTAAAAGAAGCATCATAAGTTATCAAATACTGGACATATTCAGTTGATTGAATCAAATCAATCGATCCGGAGATTCATGTTTGTTTGACATTCATAGAAGCAATCAAATGAGCATGTAACGCTTTTTCCTTATTTCTTCATTTCAATATTAATCTTCGGACTTAAATGTAGAAAAATTTAATTTTTTCTATATTTTCATCATCCTCTGATTAGGAACTGATTTCGA
Organism: Cryptolaemus montrouzieri; assembly: GCA_013387265.2. Lineage (NCBI taxonomy): Eukaryota > Metazoa > Arthropoda > Insecta > Coleoptera > Coccinellidae > Cryptolaemus > Cryptolaemus montrouzieri. The sequence continues at coordinate 80,333,607 of JABFTP020000185.1, forward strand.
TTATCAGTTTACAAAACACATTTAAACAACAAACTACCCTTCTCTCTTAAGAAAGAATTGCGCTTATGCTTTTTCGCATTTATTTTGAAATATTCATCCAATATGAAATATATCAAATTTGAATAAGGATAATCGTAAGAACTACACAACTCGTTTAGTTTTCGAACATTCTGTCAATTTTAAAGGACACAATCTCAGATATACACTCAACTACCTATTTTAAGAGAATTTAATCGTAAAAAATGTTTCCTAGAATATAGGGTGGATTGAAAAAGAATTTGAGAGTGTAAGGATATTGAAAAACTAAAGATTCTTCTCAACCTCCGTATATCAAAGATGGAATGAAATATAAAACATTCCATTCAGATATCTTAATCTTAATTTAGTTTCGTAATCGAACATCCTATGTGTAACACAATGCATATGACTACACGAAAAAGATAGAAAACCATCATATTTTGTGCCTTATCGCACTTCGCGTAAGGGGTTGGACATCCCTTGTAACAACGAACAGGATATATATCAGAAAGATACGAAACTATTTGCCACACTGTCCCCTACTAAAATTTTACTGTTAATGAGATATTTTCGAAGATAAGTATAACTTTTCATTGGAAGATCTTGGGTTAGCACGCTTTATTCCTTTACGACATCATAACGCTATTCCAGATGGTATACAGTTTTCTTTTCTGCAGTGTTTTACTATGCTTCTAGGAATATAAACGAAAAAATTACATTCACTAATATATGAATAGTTATAAAAAGAAGCAAGTGAAAGAGTTTTTCTAGTTAAGGCGTATGAACATCTATTGAAAAAATTATCACAAGTAAATTTTGTCTAATCAAAACATTATGGCTTAATCAATGGATGCCGGTCCTAGATATACCGGGATACAGTTATTGAAAATATGAAGAATTTCTCTTAAAATAGAATTATCGGCAAAACATACTACTTAAATTAATATTTCCGTTGCTGTGATCAAGATGACGAAATATTGAGAAACTGTAAGGATATAACATTAAATGGATTACATTTTTCATTTGTACGCATGGACAAAAACATTTTATGAGAATCAGAACACCTCAATTTTAACTAAAGAGCAAGTTCTACTGAAAAATGAGGAAAGAGTTTTTGTAGTATTTTTATTTTAGTTTATGCTGTACAACTATCACAAAATTTGTGATAAAATTGAAATAAGATCAAAATCCAGGTCTTCAAACACTACAACACTTGCTAAACATCTAAGATTGCATTTCAATGAATAAAATAAATATTATATCAACATTGAACTTTACTTCAGTAATGAATAACGGAGATGTCATGTGATTGTTTTGAATATCCATTCAATGAATTCTTACTGAGTAACATATTTCGAATATTATAACGGTCTAATCCCATCTCATTCTAATGATTTGTTCTAAAATTTTGAAGTTTATAAGAATAAATTGTCAAAGAACTTCTGTATTACAGCGACTTTGCCGGTAGAACTAAAAGTCTTTTAATTGTTGATTTTGGTTTTGACGTAGTCGATTTTCCATTGATAGATACTTTAGATGAAATAGTTGGTTAGCAGTTGTTGTTAAACAACTGATTTGTTGATGTCTAGGATTCTATTGGGTTCCGTTATAGCCTGTTTCGAGAATTCTTGGTTTCTGGTTATCGATAGGAATTTTAAATCGACAATGACAACAGTTAGGTTCTATGAGCGACATAGTCCTGGCAATAGTTGGTAGTAGATTTGAGCATCATAATTTCGTTTCATATACTAAGCTATTCACAGTTTTCGAATCTAACTTTCAGAAAAGAAGTTGCTTCTTTAAAGTTTCATGGTTTTGAAAATATTCACACTCAGTGCTATATGGGTAGAGTTCTGATTTTGAGCAAATCTCTACTTTGAAATTCAGGATTTGATCTGAAGTGAATTGCTCTACTTTCTAGCTCTTTTTAATTGGGAATGCAGCAAAAATAAGTTTCCATACCAACATGTCCACGTGCAGGCATGGATTTTCGCCACCCACCGGAATGTATTTTTTGTATATAAAAGCTCCGTGGGATTTTACTGCGGAAGAATTCAATGGGATGGAGTAATGCGCGAAAACAGAATGAAAGTGAAAATTTTCAATTCGCATCATGATATTTTTTTCATGGTAGTCAGACAAAAAATGTTTCAATACAACAAAATATTAGAGGATTCCATAACGAACAGAATGAATATTCATTTTTTTATGTACGATTGCTGATTGTGTAACTTCACAAAAAACATTTTGCCAACCATTCAAATTCGACTATGAGCTATTCATGTAAACACTTTTCAGATTTAATATTTAACAAAATTATTACAAACTGAGTTCCGCTTTTGTGACCATCCGACTGCATCATTAGATTTTCAAAGAGTTTGAATAATTTTTAGTCACGATATTCTTGTATCATATTCGATAGCTTGTTTGAACACGATGATTAATGAAAGCCAGTTTCTGGAATTCTATATCTTCAGAAAAATATGTCAGAAAGTAAGTAGATAAATTCAAAGCTTCTTTTCGAAAAATTCGAGTTTTCCAGGAGGAATTCGATTTTTGATACCCCTTTTCTTAGTAATATTCTCTGGCGCTTACATGTTACATGTACGAAGTGACGAGCTGTGTTACTGCTTTTAATATCAGTTTGAAATTCAATTTTAACGTTGAATCCATAAGCTTTTAAGACCAACTGAACCGGACATTTCGATAGTGTAAATAAATCAGTAGAATAACGTTTAAACCAGATCAAGCATATTGGATTTGGGATACCACATTTTGCCACTTTGAGCCTAGTATGAGTATGACAGGAAATAAGCATTAGTTTTAATAACTAAATAGAAGTGTATCATATGGTTCTTATAATCAATCACATCATTAAGGAAGTAAACATCGGCAAATCTCCATGTTTTAATACATAAGGTGAAGCATTACAATTACAAAAATAAAGGTTTAAGAGCCGGAGAATATTACCTAAAAATGAAGGTATTGAGAAACGAGTATTAGTAGTAGTGATTGTATACTGTACAGCTATAACAGTAGTGAAATATGGTGGGTATAAATTACTGAATTTTGGACACAATTATAATACCAGGAGAAAACAGGGAAAAAAGGATGTAAGATATTTTGAATCTGTTGTGATTCAGGAAGATTGGCACAATACTCCAGAGGTATTCGATCAAGAAAACTCATGAGACATATTGAAACAATATTTCTCAGAACTCAAACTCATAAACTAAATAAGATGAATATTGGACAATTGAAAGAATATATTAACATCTCAAAACAGAAACGATCACAATACTCACTTAGACCACATGAATATAAATTCAATTTAGGCAGAAAATTCTACAGATATTCAGAAGTAATGAAAAAATATTTTCACAAACTTATTTCTGTCTCAAATGAAAATATTTCTGTGAATGGAGTTCCTAAAATTGAACTTCTAATTGATTATTGCTCTTCAATTTTAGCAACTCCAAGGCAATACAATTCCAATGTAAGTTGGATTATGAATGAAAAGTCTTGATTTTCTAAAACAGAATGCATGCGATTCGAAATTTTTTTTTAGTGAGATATAACATCAGTTATTAGAAACACGAGAACTTGGAGATCTCTAGGTGCTGATGGTAAGCAATACTTTTGGTACAAAAAAAATTGGCTGAATATTTTTCATTTATAACCCTTCAGCTACTCGTTTTTACAAGGAATTATTTATTTCGAACCGAAAAGTGATAATACCATTGATGCTTACAAATATAGACCAATTTCCTTCCTTCCAAAAATATTTAAAATTTTTACTGCATGTATCACCATTTAGAGAATTTGAAGGTGTTTTCCGAACAACAGAAAGGATGTAGGTAAAAGTATCTTTGGTAGTAATAGCAACTTATAATTGATTCTGTTGCAATGAATCTAGCTCATACCAAGAAAAGAAATATTTATATAGCTTTAATTGATGACCAAACAGCTTACCCTAGTTTTCCTCATTCATGACTTCAAGAAATTTTGGAAATTCATGAAATTGATAAAACTTTCGTCTCTTTTTGAATTTGTCATAAAAACTTCAGAACCAATCTTCATTGGAATATAGATACTCAAACGTTAATATTTAAAATCATTCCAATCAAAAGATGCTCTTTTCAAGGATATTCTTTGAGTCCTCTTTAGTTTAGTCTTTGCCTGAATCCATTATTACATGAATTGTATGCTACTAATTTTAGTTTTGAATTGAATAGTCTATCAGCTGAATTTAAGTTAACTCATTAACCTCTTTGATTGTTTTCAGCTGAACTCACACTATACCAGTGCAGTATACCAGTGGTAACCGTAGCAGTTGAGGCAATAAAATGAAATGAATGAATAAATAATAGAGAAAACCTTCGAATCAAACCGGAAATGAAATCCTTTAAGAAATGGAACAATGCTGTAGTAAGGAGTGTCAAACTGTACTTACTCAAGATGTTCCCATGAAGGGTTTGAGTTATATTCAAAAATATCATATTAACAAGTCTCAGTTCGTCACTCTGACAAATAATTTCATATGGGTTAGATACACTTCGTTAATATAGGAATATTGAAGAAGATTACGACTATCAGTGAAGGGATTTAAATGTAAAACTGAAGTAACAAATAATCTAGATCGATTCATTGAATAGAAGGTTGAGCAAATATATAGTTATGAAAATTCAATAGAAAGTTGATCATCATTATGAATTTCAATTATTGAAAATGATCATGAATACAAGGTAACTCCGCCTGCATTTGTCCAGACATTTTTGGGCTACTCAGCAGGCCACAAGTCCAGGTAGAAGATGAGGGTTGCTCATGAGGTAAGTAAATCACTTCACAGCCTGAAAAACTGCGCTCTAGGAAGCGATTATTAGGTCATATTGAACATGACCTAAATGTTGTAACATGGAACATAGGAACCATGTTGCAACTAGTGAAAATGAATGAGGTCGCTAATGAAATGAAAAATTTTGCAGTTGAAATTGCTGCCTTCAAGAAATTTGTTGACAAGAATAGAGTAGATTAAATAGGAGTACACCTCAATATTCAGTAGACCTGTTCAATGAGTGTTTGACAGCTTGGAACAGGATTCAGTTTCTGGAATTCTATATCTTCAGAAAATATGTCAGAAAGTAAGTAGATAAATTAAAAGCTTTTTTCGAAAATCTCGAGTTTTCCAGGAGGAATTCGATTTTTGATACCCTTTTCTTCGTAATATTCTCTGGCGCTTACATGTTACATGTACGAAGTGACGAGCTGTGTTACTGCTTTTAATATCAGTTTGAAATTCAATTTTAACGTTGAATCCATAAACTTCTAAGACCAACTGAACCGGACATTTCGATAGTGTAAATAAATCAGTAGAATAACGTTTAAACCGATCGAGCATATTGGATTTGGGATACCACATTTTTTCCACTTTGAGCCTAGTATGAGTATGACAGGAATTAAGCATTAGTTTTAATAACTAAATAGAAGTGTATCATATGGTTCTTATAATCAATCATATCATTAAGGAAGTAAACATCGGAAAATCTCCATGTTTTAATACATAAGGTGAAGCATTACAATTACAAAAATAAAGGTTTAAGAGCCGGAGAATATTACCTAAAAATGAAGGTATTGAGAAACGAGTAGTAGTAGTATTGATTGTATACTGTACAGCTATAACAGTAGTGAAATATGGTGGGTATAAATTACTGAATTTTGGACACAATTATAATACCAGGAGAAAACAGGGAAAAAGGATGTGAGATATTTTGAATCTGTTGTGATTCAGGAAGATTGGCACAATACTCCAGAGGTATTCGATCAAGAAAACTCATGAGACATATTGAAACAATATTTCTCAGAACTCAAACTCATAAACTAAATAAGATGAATATTGGACAATTGAAAGAATATATTAACATCTCAAAACAGAAACGATCACAATACTCACTTAGACCACATGAATATAAATTCAATTCAGGCAGAAAATTCTACAGATATTCAGAAGTAATGAAAAAATATTTTCACAAACTTATTTCTGTCTCAAATGAAAATATTTCTGTGAATGGAGTTCCTAAAATTGAACTTCTAATTGATTATTGCTCTTCAATTTTAGCAACTCCAAGGCAATACAATTCCAATGTAAGTTGAATTATGAATGAAAAGTCTTGATTTTCTAAAACAGAATGCATGCGATTCGAATTTTTTTTTTTAGTGAGATATAACATCAGTTATTAGAAACGCGAGAACTTGGAGATCTCTAGGTGCTGATGGTAAGCATTACTTTTGGTACAAAAAAAATTGGCTGAATATTTTTCATTTATAACCCTTCAGCTACTCGTTTTTTACAAGGAATTATTTATTTCGAACCGAAAAGTGATAATACCATTGATGCTCACAAATATAGACCAATTTCCTTCCTTCCAAAAATATTTAAAATTTTTACTGCATGTGTCACCATTTAGAGAATTTGAAGGTGTTTTCCGAACAACAGAAAGGATGTAGGTAAAAGTATCTTGGTAGTAATAGCAACTTATAATTCATTCTGTTGCAATGAATCTAGCTCATACCAAGAAAAGAAATATTTATATAGCTTTAATTGATGACCAAACAGCTTACCCTAGTTTTCCTCATTCATGACTTCAAGAAATTTTGGGAATTCATGAAATTGATAAAACTTTCGTCTCTTTTTTGAATTTGTCATGAAAACTTCAGAACCAATCTTCATTGGAATATAGATACTCAAACGTTAATATTTAAAATCATTCCAATCAAAAGATGCTCTTTTCAAGGATATTCTTTGAGTTCTCTTTAGTTTAGTCTTTGCCTGAATCCATTATTACATGAATTGTATGCTACTAATTTTAGTTTTGAATTGAATAGTCTATCAGCTGAATTTAAGTTAACACATTAACCTCTTTGATTGTTTTCAGCTGAACTCACACTATACCAGTGCAGTATACCAGTGGTAACCGTAGCAGTTGAGGCAATATAATGAAATGAATGAATAAATAATAGAGACAACCTTCAAATCAAACCGGAAATGAAATCCTTTAAGAAATGGAACAATGCTGTAGTAAGGAGTGTCAAAGTGCACTTACTCAAGATGTTCCCATGAAGGGTTTGAGTTATATTCAAAAATATCATATTAACAAGTCTCAGTTCGTCACTCTAACAAATAATTTCATATGGGTTAGATACACTTCGTTAATATAGGAATATTGAAGAAGATTACGACTATCAGTGAAGGGATTTAAATGTAAAACTGAAGTAACAAATAATCTAGATCGATTCATTGAATAGAAGGTTGAGCAAATATATAGTTATGAAAAATTCAATAGAAAGTTGATCATCATTATGAATTTCAATTATTGAAAATGATCATGAATACAAGGTCACTCCGCCTGCATTTGTCCAGACATTTTTGGTGCTACTCAGCTGGCCACAAGTCCAGGAAGAAGATGAGGGTTGCTCATGAGGTAAGTAAATCACTTCACAGCCTGAAAAAATGCGCTCTAGGAAGCGATTATTAGGTCATATTGAACATGACCTAAATGTTGTAACATGGAACATAGGAACCATGTTGCAACTAGTGAAAATGAATGAGGTCGCTAATGAAATGAAAAATTTTGCAGTTGAAATTGCTGCCTTCAAGAAATTTGTTGACAAGAATAGAGTAGATTAGATAAGGAGTACACCTCAATATTCAGTAGACCTGTTCAATGAGTGGGACAGCTTGGAACAGGATTCATGTTGTAAGAAAGTGCGAAAAAGAGCCTCATCTAGTATGAAACAGTATCAGATAGATTGTGTGAAATTAGTCTCAATTGGCGCTCTAATTTCGAGCAGCAGCCCTATCGAAGATAAAGATGAAAATAAAAAGGAAAGATTCTTAATATGCTTAAGCCTCGTGTAGAATAGGTAATATATATGACCTTTTTCTCGACCTGGGGATCTCGATGCCAAAGTCGGTAGTACAGAGGACCAGAAACATGTATTAGGACGATTTTTCGTTCATAAAACAGGTGACGAAAACAATAGCCTTCTGTTTCAGTTTTGTTTGTTTGTTATTCCTTTATCGTGCTCTATTTCCGCCTTCTGGCCAATGGCACGCTGGGAAATTCTGTCAACTCACAAACCTGGGAATTTTGCCGAACCCCTATCGTGTCGAAGAAAGAGATCTTTATTGTCCAACACATCTCTGTTAGACAGGACCGACGGCTTTACATCTCCTCCGAAAGATGGATACTCAAGCGATTCCCAGATCCGAGAAATTGCACCGACTTTGTGGGAATTGAACCCAGGTAACTCTGCGCAGGAGACGAGAATCGTATTCTCTACACCACCGAGCCGGCTGTTTCAGTTTTTGCAAGAAATAAACTTTTTTTAAAATGAACTGCTTTTCACACTAAAGTGAATCTTAGAAAGATGAAAAATACCTGGATCAAGCGAAGTAAACCAAATCGACCATTCCCTTGTGTAATAAAGGTATTTTACGTCAAAACTGTCATTAGAGTTTGCAAAGGGCAATACTCGAACACTACTACAAGTCGAACTAACAGAAAAGCTGTCCAAGATGGAACATCTCAAAAGAGCACCAAAAAGTGGGACACACACTATGCATGAAGACGCCCAAAGAATTATGTGTGATCAAGATCCTTGAATAAAGAAAGAAAAGAGAGCAGGAATGGTAACGAAATATGGAAAGTTAACAAAAAATGGAAAGCAGCACCTATGTCGATAGGAGAACTTGAAAAAGCAAGAAATTCTGACTAGTACGATGAGGAATGTGTGGAAGCCATCAAGAGTGAGAATGCTGCAAGACAAACGATGATGGCAACGAATTCAAGAAATGATAAAAACATATACAAGGAACTGAGACTCAAAGCACTCAAATTGTTGAGAAGGAAGGAAAGAATTCCCCTTGAGAACGAAATTCTCGAGAAAGAAGATTTGAACTCAAATTTTATGTCAGAGTTAAATGTAAACAAAATAGTTTTCAGCCAAGGACCGAATGATGTAGAAAGAAACAAGGAGAACTTATAAGAGAAAAATCAAGAATGCTTGAAAGCTTTGAAGAGCATTCAAACGGAAAAGTGTCCCAGGACTACCTCCCTCAACACAAACACCCTTGACTAATATTGGAGACAAAGATCTTGAGGATCCACCTTCCCTGTGTGAAGTACATCTTGCTATACAGGGACTAAAAAATGGAAAAGCTCCAAAGGAAGATAGAATAACATACATAGAATATTTGTTCATTTTAGAGTTACATAAAATGACGTCCATGTGACGTTCATCGGAATGCCAATTTCACCTTTTTCTATAGGCGATTCATGAAAAAATTCAATCTAGTACAGAAGATTTCTTCACGGATCAAAGCTTTTGCACTGTTTTGTAATGTTCAATGAAACTATTATATAAGTATATGAGCACTCAAAGAAATGTTGGATACATTCCCCATAATTTGTATCGAAGTCTGAACAGAAATGAGGCGAGTATTAATCTATCTAACACTTTTTCTAGAGGATGTGGTCCGAATTGATTTTACAGCAATTAATTGATAGAGATCATCTACATTTTTGGAAATTATTCACATTATATCGTTTGCTAATGGATTGACGAATTTTAATAATTTTGAGATTTATTCAAACGTTGTAGGTGAACAAAGCCTTTAAGAAGAAGAAGTGAAAAGCAACATAACTGGATTATTTGATATTTACTAATTTCGTTGAAGCTGTCATATCTAGTGAGCCGAATACGGGATAGCTCGAATGTCAAGAATTCAATTGGTGTCTATAAACATTTGGGTGATATTTGAAATATGAGAAACAGGTTTCAGGAAGGTTTCAAGAAATCCTCTACCCATACATATTCTATGCAGATCATATCAGGAGGACGTAATGGCCATATAATTTTTTGACATCCTTCCAAATTGAACGCATTATTCATAAGTACTGTGTGTGGGGATTATAAATAACTAGACAGAAATTAACACCAACATCATCAAGAAGAGGGAAAATATTGGTTTAATGGTCATACTTCGATAAGGCGTTTATTGTTAAATTCTCCAAAGTAAGAAGTCTGTGCTTTGAACCAAATATATTAAACTCCAAACATAAATAGAGTCTCTATAAAAGCCTATTACGAGCAGCTGAAATTGATTCACGTATAGCTGTCCTTGTTCTCTATCAATCTTCACACGTAAATTCGAATGATGCATGCAAAATTTTAACTCATCTATAAAGAAGTGAACTCTTCATTCATTAATAGTCTAGTTTCGCCGAAGTCGCTATATTGTCGAAACGCGTCGCAAATATAGTGAAAAGGTTTTTGGGAAAAGGATATCGCATACAAATTTTGAGTTTCCTTCTTAACAATACATTTATAATAATTTGAACTTTTCTATTCAGCTTGGAAAATGATAAAAGCGCAATTCAATTCATTTTTCGGAATTCAAGACAAATAGAAGAGAAATTTTTGACATATACAAAACATTAATAAGTTTAAAAAATCTCTCTATAATAATGGTTGTAAAAACATAATAGAAGTTTTTTCGAAAAGTTTAACATGCCTTGAAAATCAAGCTTCTGAAAAATCAAAAGTTTGACTTGACTTAATTTTGCCACCCAGAAGCTTGACTTGTCAGCAAATATTTCGAACTTACTTGAAAGCTTGATTCATGTAAGAGCATAAAGTTAAATTCACTTTCTAATTGTTTGTTGCTGTATCCGTTCAGGTGCAATAAAGTAAGGTAGTATTTTTCGATTATCAAGGTAGGTGTTTTCATAGTTTATGAAAGGTAAGCACATTTCTGTTGGTAGTCCCATCTTATTTTTAGGATGGTTCATCCAGTTATGATGAAGAAAAATTCCACAAATTACTCGTAACATATATGACGACTAAGTATCTTCCGCTCAACATTCTTGAAGATGAGGTCAATGAAAATGTTTTCAAATATTTGAACCCAAGGGCGAATTCACCAAGCAGGTTAGGTTAGGTTAGAAAGCTAACCATAGGGTGGAAACATTTCGGAATTCTAGATAGAGAAATGAATTACAGATTGAAACAATTTCAAACATCGACAAAATTTATAAAATTAAATATTTAGGCCAAACCCAAGCCAACATTTCCATCAAGAACAATATAATCGAAGCAGGGTGAATGCAGTGAATTAGAGTCGAATAAATTCGAGATTAACCTACTAGGTCTATACAAAAAGTCTTTTGTGCTCACAACGAATGATGATGTGGCGATATGAGATAGATAAATATCTGAATGACTCCCATGCAAAACCACTCTGCAATTTCGGCTCCTATAGAGAAGTAGTTCTCAAAAGTTTCTTTAATTTTTAACAAGACTCGAAGCAGTTGAGACCTAACCTAACCCTTCTTGGTTTAAAAACAGCAAACTATCAACTATCTGATGAAATGGGAATGTAGTTTCTGTTATTCTTATTCTTTCTGACTTAAGTTACAATTTTCAATGTAGATATTTTTTTATTTTCATAGAAGTTCAATTCAGTTAATTTTTATTTTCATTGTAGTTTATTTCAGTTGTTTTATAGAAAATTTATGTATCTTGTTTCGTGATTTAGGGCTGTGGTTTATTTGAAAACATTTCAATTCACTGTCACTCTTCTTCTCGTTTTGTATTCCTTCAACAACTTTATGAATTATTTTCAGATTCAGAATTTCATTCAAATATTTTCCGATCACATATTTAGTATTACTTGAACCTTTATTCTCGTTCTTATTGAAAATTAGAGGAAGCGCCATGTTTTATTGCAATTGTGTTCTGACTCAAGCTTTCGAGTTTTGCGATTCAAGAAGCTTGAATTTTCACTGAGAACAAAAGCTCGACTTGAGTCAAGCAAAGCAGCTCGAATCTCTAATCATAAGATTCTATTTTACACTCCATATTAGACCTCACGTTGAATTAATATCTATAACAAGGAATTTCAAATTTCGGCAATGCAGTGAATTTAACGATCATCAAATTCACTATTATTTATTGCCGATTGTCAAATTAGTCGAACAAATGACTATCTAATGCGTAACCAATTACCGACTGGAATTAAACATTGATTTGTTTCGGTCGGCTTACAACCAAAATGAAATTCGACGCACGCTATGATTTGTTGCAAGGAATGTTGATAGAACATCAATACTGAAATCCAGAAAAGTGGTATTGAAACTTTGAATTTATTACCTGCGTGAAAAGTTTTATGTGTATTGTTGTTGTCAGCAAGCTGAAGAAAAATGTGATGATTGCATCAATATGAATTTTTCGATATACGTGTATTTCATGACTCTGAATATTGACTTTCTCAAATGAAGACTGGAACTCATGAAGGCTTCTCACTATTTGATATTGTTTATTGTCGTTATTTATAAGAGTTAACATTTAATTTAATCATTAGAGAGTTCTAGAACAAATATATTTCAGACGTTCATTCTTTATTCAAATAATAACATCAATTAATAATAATTTTATTCAATACAAATCTGAAGGCGTGGCAGTACTAACTAGCTACCTAAGCTGAGGTCACATTCGCTCATGGTACTCTTGATTCATTTTAACTCAGTACAAAAAATGAAAAGCCTAAATCACTTGTGACTAAATGAACCTTCTCTCGTTAGGTATATTACTGAAGTGTTGATTATTTCTTTTAAACAGTTCACAAATATATATTATTCTCAAAACCCTAAGGTATTATAGCAGACATCCCAAATTTAAATTTTGAAAGTAACGAAAACTGAAACACTTCTGTTACGGTTTTGAAAAATCAATCCTGCTTTCTTGGGTATTGATAATAATTATTTATTGTTTATACTCGAACTCAAAATAGTTTAGAAGCTCCAACAATTTTCAATATATCGCCTAGCTGGCAATGAATATGATTCATGAAAGTATGCATGTATCAATCAGTTAGTAATAAATAATAATTCAGCATCTGATCTCAGGGTTTTTTTATGAAAAATGAACGAAATGCATCATATCATTCTCAAATTCAGAAATTCATTTGAAATTTAAAAAAACATTCTTATTTCCTGGAACGATTAATCAGAGGAGATATTCGAGGAGGAAAATGATGGTAATGTTGGTGCTTCATTGATCTAGGATTACTGTGCACAAGATCGCTTTTCAATGTCACAGGCCAATAGAGAGTGTACCTACACATCAAACCAATTGATTCAAGAGCTGTCTCGACAACATGCTGTATGAATTCGTGACCAAACTATCAGAAAGAGAGTGCTTCAGTAGACATTATCACTTAGTGCCAAGAATAGAATTTGGATCAAGAGAGACGAACTGCATTACTTCTACAGTTTCTTCTGCAATTTTAAACCTCAAAAAATAAACTGCCTTCATTTTGCTCCATCAATTGTTAACCAGGAGAGCGGATAAGTAATGCTTGGGCAGACTTACATTTTAATGAAAAACTGACTTCGTTTCTATACAGGATAACCTCACGAGATATTTTTGAAGAGATACTTCTGTAATTTTACTTCGGGAGCGATTTTGTTAGTCTATCTTATTGGAATGCCTCGCCGATTGATAACAGTCTGAATTGCTGTAGAAGACAACAATATTCCTTCTTGGATTTTTCACTCAAACCTATTTACCAGCGAGCATGTGTGGGACATTTCGGAAAAATGTTTCTCCATCCGAAACTTCTTCCAAAATGATCGGCGATTGGCTTGTTGTCAGTTGTAGGTTAGAAATCGAAACATAACGAATATTTGATATTTATATACTGATATTACCAGGTTCGGATGTAAACACCTGGAAAAAGCATCGGCCACAGCCTCCGCTGAGTCGTGATCAGAAGAGCACAGACTATCGACAACTCTATGGAGAAGAGGTTTGCTAACGTTAGTCCGTAAGTTAGCACGTATAGACTTGAACATTTTTTTATTATTGTCGGAGTTTGAGAGGGATTACTAGTATCAATAACATGACGCGCGAAGTGTAGCAGGCAGGTGGTTGGAAAATATTCGATGGTTAATGTAATGTGACTGTTTCCCACATGAGGTTAAAATCACTGAGGGGATGACTTAGTCCGCTTGAATCAATAGAGAGTAACTCGTCTGATAATATTTCCTAATTGTTAATATTTAACGTGATACAACCAGGCTTTGTGAAGGTCTCTATGTTAAGTTGAATTTTAGAAGTAACCACCACACCATAATTTGGCTTGCTGATAAGTTGAGCATCGGGTAAAATAAAAGATAGAAGAAGTGTTGTTTGTACGAAATCAGGTTGGTTGAGTTATAACCTGTTCTAGTCAGCTATAAATCGTAATTCACCTGAAGGAGAAAACTCCTAGTGACAGGCGAAAGATTGTTACTCAACTGAACCAATACTCAGAATCCATTGATATTCGTAGGTATTTCTTGGACTTTAATGAAACTTTTATCTACAGCCCCTAATAATTGTTAGGAATCATACTTCAATTTACGGGTAAACGTGAAAATTATTGAATGTTTCTATAACGTGAACACATGTTAATCCTGTATACATGTCCATGAACTTTGAATCAAATACTGCTGAAAGTCTTGTTAGTATCTTTCTAGGACCATATCGATATAGAGGAAGGCTTACCCTTATTTTAGAAGAGAATAAGAAAGCAAAAACTACCAGCTTCAATTTTGCCTTCAAAACTACCACTGAAAGAATCATATCGAACGAAACACTGAGGAGAAGGTTGAGAGTAGTTGATTTTCGGGCAACAAGACTCGCAACATGGAGTAGTTCGGCGATGGTGACTATTCACAGATTAGTTGAAATATTGTATGTATCATTCTTATGTACGTAAGCAACGAACAGGGGCAGCTTTATGTGCAGGAATTTCGGTATGGTCATCGAACTGAAAATTGTCCTCTCTTGTGATGCAGTTGGTTTCAATTTCATTTCCACCGATGATAATGCGTGAACCAGGGATGCTCGAACTTGAACTGCTGGTGATCTACGTCAATATTTTAGACTACTTACGATCGACTCTAAGGGGCTGAAAGTACGTGTACTGCGGGGTTGTCGTAAATACACGATACACCCTACCTAGCTAGGTAAGGTATACCGTAGGATATATAGATATTACCTTTCCGCACAATATATATCATTTAAGTCAAGTATTGGGTTAGGTTTAGTTAGGTTCTTCTCTATAAGTTGAAGCGTGGCACTGCATGTCCTCAGCATACTTTTCATAAGATGGTACGTAGCCACTAAGTGCTAATCGCAATCATGATGACATATGGTCTTCACTTAGTCGATTGCGATGTTTTGACTTGTTCATTTCAGAAAATGAATACTCACACAAGTAAGTTGATCCAAACATTGCCGTCAGTTGAAGGACGATTTGCCTTAGATTCGGATATTTATCTTCAGATATAAAACACCAGAATTTTGAATAAGATGATGTAGCTTTGAGATTCATATCTGATATAATCTGCAACAACTCATTTTCAACAGAACATTAGTTCATATTGAACTGACTTGCTATTTCAGTAGCTAATTCCTCAATGATTTTGATGAAAAAGGATAACACATAAATGATTCTATATTTGCCAATTCACTGCAATCATACGAACGCATTTCGAAATCTCCCAAAATATTTGATAATTTAGCCTCATATGTATTATAATTCAACTGAAGCATTCTTTCTTTCAAAGACGGAAAATGTTTTAGATCCTTTCTTTTCAGGTGATCTATCATAATTTGCAATTAAAATTTACACTTGAATGCGTTTACTGCGCTAATCATCTCAATAATAGTTTTTCCTTTACCTTGAAGCTTCAAGTTAATGTTGTTTAGGTGCGTTGTGATGTAAGTCAAAAAGCCAAATCAGTCAGCCATTTTTCGTTTTTCAATATCTGAGTGACATTACATCTTTCGTCTAGAAACGTTGTTATTTTGGGCAATAATTCTTGAAACCTTTCTAGGAATTTTCCAGGACTCAACGACCTGACGTCCGTGTGAAGAAATAAATCAGTGTGTTCAGCTGATTCCTCACATTCCAACTGCAACATAAAGAGCCGCCGTTGCAAGCCGTTTGAGCACCCCTGGCCTGAACTGAACAAATCGCAAAGCACTTGTGAATAGTACTTTTAATTAGCAAAGAATTCAAAGAATTCGAAGAATTCAAAGAATAATATGGCCAGCACGTTCTTCAGATATGATTTGAATTGAACATGTTTAGACCGAGCATTGAATGCATTCTCTCAAGGAGCTGATGTATAGATTCGGTAAAATATCCTACTGAATGACAAAACTATTTAACGTTGAGGTTAGTTCTGATATTGTTGGATCTCGGGAAGACCTTACTGTATTATAAAGCTTCAAAAATAAATCATTTGAATGATATCTATGTTTCTAGAACGACATATTGAATTATCTCATTTTCTTTCATTCTGAATTCTCCCTAACAATTTTTGACCGTTTATCATTCAAATACACAAGTAAGCGTGAGACGATATTATGTATACAATTCTGAGAACTACTACATCATTCATCGGATCGCCATGAAATATAGGGAAGTTGTTTAGTATATTTCCGCGAAGATTTCTGGCATGGTATATCTATCCCAGAATTAGAGGCTTCAGAAAATTTCAAGGAATCCTGAATCAATTTAATCCGCATCCGGCAATTTTTCGAATATCATCAGTATAAACGTTTTAGTTAAGAACTTTCAATTCCAACTTTTAGACACAATATTTTATAAGTCTGAATAAACGTTTAATCACAGAGACATTACATAATGTCTGTACGTGAATTGAACTTAAATAAACAATATATTTCTCCCATAAGTACAAAAAATAAAAATATAAGCAAACAACAAAAAACAAAACCAACATTTCTAATTAGTACCATTGAAATTTCATAGTCACCACGAAGAAAGTTACTATTAATGTCCCTTGATATGTCGCTATCGTTGGGAAAGTCACCATCGGTGTGAAAGTCACTATCGGTGTGAAAAATCACTATGTTAAGTCACTGTCGGTATAAAGGTCACGATCGGTATAAAAAGTCACTATCGGTATGAAGAGAGACTATCAGCATCAAAGTCACTAATTTGGTATTTTATTGTCACATATCTGATTAAGGCAGCTGATTTATAACATTAAAAAGATTTGCCTGCCACTTCGTTGTATCCATCTTCTTATTTTTTCTTGAAATTTTATACATATAGGCTGTTCTTAATTCTTGAGGCAACATGGCATATATTCTCGGTGCCAAATAGGTGAAGGATCGTTGCCCAACTTTTCTCAGCTCAGGGTTTCAAATGTTTCTGGTAGAATAAATATGTTCTATTGAATTCAATTGTATTTTTCCTTGAAATATGTGAAACAAAATGTGAGCCGAGAACAACTGATGAATGTCAGCTATTCCTGATAATCTATACAGTTCGTCTCCATCAGAGGTAAGTGGTCCCCAAAAATAATCCTCAACAACCATTTTTGCATTGTTTAAATCTTTTTAGTTGATTCTCGTAAGCACCCCCAACCTATAATACCATAAGATAAGTGGGATTCCACGAGAGCAAAATAGAGTATGCGTAGGTGCTTGACGTCAAGAATCTTCCTCAAATATCTGAATTTATAAAGCAGCCTCTTAACTTCTCAACTATATTATCGACATGTTTATTCCATCTCATAAATCTGTCGAGGGTAATTTCTAAGTATTTTATACTCTCCGTTGCAGGTATGATGGTGGAATTGTCGACGTGTAGGGGACCCATTTGTGGCAGACCAGATGCATATGATACAAATGGTAAGTAAAATGTCTTTTCTAGATTGAGAGTCAGCTTATTACATTCGAACCACTTTTTAATTTGTAGAAAATCACATTCTGCATATTTTTTTAACTCTTTCCAGGATTTACTTTCATAAAAAATAGCAGCGTCATCTGCTAAACATATAATTTGTCCTTTTGTTTCCATTAACAGAAGATTATTTATATATATTGTGAATAGGATCGGACCTAGTACTGTTCCTTGTGGTACTCCGTATGTTACTTCTTTCACACTGCTTCTATATTCTCCGATTTCCACCATTTGTTTGCGATCTGTTAAATAACTTTTCATCAAATCATATCCTTTTCCCCTGAAGCCACACCGGTAAAGCTTATCTAATAGTTTCTTGTGAGATACAGTATCAAAGGCCTTAGCAAGATCTATAAATATGCAGAGGGCTGGGATTTTTTCATTTAGACATTTGTATATCTTTTTAGTTAGTTCTCCGATCGCATCTTGAGTTGATTTACCCCGTCTAAAACCAAATTGATTTTCGGCAATAATTTGATATTTGTCCATAAACCCAATGATACGTTTTTTTATAATCTTTTCTATAATTTTATTTATATTCGACACTAGCGATATGGGCCTGAAATTTTGTAGTAAAGTTTTGTCACCAGATTTATAAATAGGTTTAATTACTCCAATTTTAAGTATATCAGGATAAACTCCAGTTTCGAAACAAAGGTTGGACATATGTGCAATAGGTTCTGATATATATTCCTTTATATTTTTCAACACCTCTGATCTAATGCCATCGTGTCCAGATGCCTTTTTGTCTTTAAGTTCTGTTATGATCTTTTTCACTTCTTCTGAATCTGTTGGGTAAAAAAATAAAGTTTTATTTGAAAATGGCTCGACCTGTTCAAATCCCCCCGGATCTTTTATTTTTTCCGCATATTTTTTTCCTAGAGAACTAAAATATTCATTGAATTCATCAGCTATATTTTGTTTATCACTAATTAATTTATTTTCTGCATTTTTTATTTGTTCTATTTTTAATTCATCTTTCTTTTTGTTACAGATCTCCCCTACACAATCCCACAAAGCTTTCGACCTGGACTTGTTTTCTGTTATTTTATCTTGAAAGTATTGTTTTTTTGATTTATTTATAAGTTTATGCAATAGATTTCTATAATTAATATATTCCTCTCTGAGTTCCAGATTATTTAAATTCTGTGAAACTCTTTTATATAGCTCATTCTTTCTGTTTATAGACTGAAGAAGGGCTGGCGTTATCCAGTCCTTTTATTGGATTTTTTACTTTTTTATTTACTCTAGATGTATTAATTGTTATCTGCTCATTTAATATGTTAATAAACCTTCCAGTAAAAGTGTTTACGTCCTTCCTGTATCCCTTTTGTACCAATTTACTGAATTTAGTGATGTTTTTAATCGGTCATAGTTTATGAATTTTTTATTTTTAAGTTTGCCTGCAAAAGATTTGTTGGTGGTTTGATATCTTTGAGGCATAATATTATTGGATAATGATCTGTGATATGTTGCTGAACTATAAAGGCTGCCTGACTCTCCAGGGAGGTGTTTTCATCAGTTTTAGGAAAATATGATCGAGACAACTATTACTAGAGGGTCTGGTGTAGCTATTAATGTAAGATTCGTATCCAAAAGAATTTAAAATATTTTTATATTTATCAACATATTTATCAACAGCTGATAAGTTTATATTCATATCCCCAATTATTATATGATACTTTGCTGTATTAGATTTTCTTATATAGTTATATAAATTTTCATGAAACAATTTTATATTAGAGCTTGGTGAGCGATAAATGCTTGTTATTTTCAATGTTTTATTCAATAATTTGATATTTACTTACTGCTGTGTTTTCACCTAGTGACACAACATCATACTTGAATTTCAGTTCTTTGCTATATATACAAGAACTCCATCATTTCTGTTGTATTGCCCATTGCTGTAAACACTTGTGTATCCTTCAATATTGAATAATTCGATATTTCCTATTTGAAAAGTTTCTGAAAGTATAATTGCATGAAATTTTGAGAGCTTCTCTAAGAAAATCTTATCCTTATATACTTACTTCTTTGTATATTTCATCTTGAGATTAATCGATTTCAGTTCTCAAATTATTCATTAATTTCCGTGAATATGCAAGATACCTTGACAATTTATTGATGTACACTCCATGGAAAATTTTTCTGATGAAATAATTTACTGTCAATAATGAATAATAAATATACAATGTGAATTGAATTTTATCATAGTTCACTAATATTTTCATTCACCTGAAATCGTAGACTTCGCGTGACGTGAAATGAAAGCTAGATATAAGAATATTCTTCAAATAATATATATCGTTCTCTTTCGTAGTGATAAGTGTTGTCATGAAATATTATTCACATAATTAAAAACAATTTGACCAATACAATCAAGTACTTCAAATAATAATAACTGTTAAAAATTACAAGCAACCTCTTTGAATAGGCGTTTTAATTACGAGGTTAAAACGGGAAAAAGATATATCTGATAAGAATGAGAATGAGATCTATTGGCAGCTAGAATTGATAGATATTCAAATATTGATTGTTTCAAAAAAGTGATTCAATTTTTCAGTATTGCATCTTCACATACGTAACAACTAGCTAGGTGTTCGGAATTGGGTGTATGGTTGATTCACTCTGAAGAGCAAACTTTCCTGCACAAGCCACTTAATTGAATGAAGGGATCGAAAATTTACCTATTGCTAGCAATGAGATATCAATAAGAATAAAATTTCTGATTTTCTCTCATTATTTCAAACGTGTACATTTTATTCAAGAATTTTTCTTCAAATTAACCTAACTTGTTCCGAATCTAAATTATCATAAATAGAACTATGGCATTGAATAAATATAAAGCATATATATAATATCCAAATTGCTTTACGGATCTTCATGATTGATTGATTATATTCCAGCAGAAAAATGTTTTTTCATAAAAGTTCAATTTATATGTTGGGCTATTGTTTTCGGGATATTTTTCTCCATCGCATATCGAATTATTTGATTGAAGGATTATCGAAATAACTGTTGCATATATATTGTTGAACAATGTTTTTGCTGGAAAAATTTAAAATAGATATATTCGTTGAATTGGAGGCTTTAAAGATAAAAATATCATTAAACTGAACAACGATGATTTCACTGCATAGAGTCACTAACTATTCAAAAGTACACTAAAAAATTTGAAAGCGAAAAAGCAGGAACCAGAAGCATAAACTTGTAGACAGAAGATAACAGAACTGCTCAAGTATCCTTCTTGGTATCTCAGTCATTTCATTCATGTGCAATAAGTGCTGATGAAATGAACTACTGTCAATAATGAGTAATAAATATATAATTCGAATTGAATTTTATCATAGTTTACTCATATTTTCTTTTCCTGAAATCCTAGACTTCTCGTGACGTGAAGTGAAAGCTAGATATAAGAATATTCTCTCAAATAATATACATCGTTCTCTTTCGTAGTGATAATTGTTGAAATGAAATATTATCCACCGAATTAAAATCAATTTGTCCAATACAATCAACTAGTTGAAATGATAATAATTGTTACAAATTACAAGCAACCTCTCGATTTAATCACAAGGTAAAGAACGGAAAAAGATATATCTGATAAAAATGAGAATGTGATATATTGGCAGCTAGAATTGCTCGATATTCAAATATTTAACGTTTCAAAACAGTTATTCAATTTTACAGTATTGCATCTTCACATACGGCATATTTAGCCGAGTGTTCGGAATATGGTGGATGGTTGATTCACTTAAAATTTACTTTATTGCTAGCAATGAGATATCAGTTTTACGAGTAAAGTAGATATATATATATATATATATATATATATATATATATATATATATATATATATATATATATATATATATATATATATATATATATATATATATATATATATATATTTTACCCTCGACGAGTTGTCCATATATCTGTTCATGCAATCAAACTGATTTCATGAAAAATATAAATCCACCAATTAATTAATACCATTGCTACAGGCAATGATTATAATCAAAACATATCCTGGAGTAATTATATATTAGGATAACGTTAAATGTTATGAGAATATATCAATCTACCAGAATATATACATACTATAGCATCATCAGACAATGGTATCAATGTACCAACGAGTAGTGTCAGAGGCTTTCCCCCTTGAAAATTCTAGTGTACGGACCTTAGTCAAGTAACACTGAATGTTACTCATTAATAGTTTTGTGTGAAGTGGTGTAGACAGAAGATAAACAGAACTGCTCAACAGTTATCCTATTTGGTATCTGAGACTTTTCATTCATGTGCAATAAATGCATGTGGCCGAATTATTTGGGACAGTGCTTATTTTTGTAATTTATAGTTTGAAATATTTTTTGTTAGAGTGAACAAATCAGCTTTCAAAGTATTATGATAATAAGAAATTAAACTATGTATTATGCTTTCACCAAAGATTTACTGATATTCAGGATTTCAATTTCGGTCTCTTGACAACTGGCAACAAGTATTGAACTAAAGTTGAGAATACATACATATATATATATATATATATATATATATATATATATATATATATATATATATATATATATATATATATATATATGAAACAGAAGGCTTGGCAATTGCGATCCAGGATCAGGTTGTTTTCACGAGGAATTATAGAAAACACATCATCAAACAAAATATAGATGTTTCTTGCCGTAGATGTTTATGTTCTTCAGAAACAGTTTTCATATATTATCATCTTGCTCAGTCCTTGCTTCAACAGATTATTTAGAAAGACATAATGCCGTCGCTAATATTATTCATTTAAATCTAGGAATTAAACATGACCTAATTCCCAAAAGAAAAAATTTCACAAATATGAACCTGAGATTATTCGTGAAAATGACAAATATAAACTTTATTTTGATGAAACAATTATTTGCAACAGAGCTGAGAAACACAATAGACCAGATATCATTCTTAATGATAAACAGAATCAAATAACATATATAATTAATATTGCTATACCCGACACACATAATATACAAAATAAATACATTGAAAAAATTTCTAAATATATGATGCTTAAGCGACGAGATTGAAAAATGTGGAAAATGAAGAAAATATTTATTCTACCGATTATTATTTCCACAACAGGTGTTATTCCTAGAAATCTGCACAAAAGTATTGAGACTTTGGGTCTGAAGAAAAATTTGTATGAACAGTTACAAAAGATAACAGTCATCAAATCTTGTAATATTCTTCGTAGGTTTCTTTCCGAAAAAAATAATGAGGTGGAGTCATAGGTTTTTCTTTAGTTTATACTGCTCAGAATCTCATTTAATATTTTATTTATTTGTTTATATAAATGTAATATAATTAACTGACAATTTTGTCATATTTATATTCAGAGCAGTATTCTATTCGATCGTTCACCACTTCACAAAAAGAAACTATTAATGAGTAACATTCAGTGTTACTTGACTAAGGTCCGTACACTGGATTTTTCCAGGAGAAAGCCTCTGACACTACTCGTTGGTACATTGATATCACTGTCTGATGATGCTATAGTATGTATATATTCTGGTAGATTGATATATGGTCATAACATTTAACGTTATCCTAATATATAATTATTCCAGGATATGTTTTGACTATAATCATTGCCTGGCAATGGTATTAATTACCGGGTGGTGGATCTATATTTTTCATGAAATCAGTTTGATTGCATGAACAGATATATGGGCAACTCGTCGGGGTAAAACCCCTATATATATATATATATATATATATATATATATATATATATATATATATATATATATATATATATATATATATATATATATATATATATATATATATATATATATATATATATATATATATATATACAGGTAGATACAAAATAAATAAGGCTGCTAACAAGAGGTAATAAACTAATTATGATAAAAACAGGTATTAGTTCACGATCTACCGGTGGGATCACCATTGAGCCATTTGCTAGCTGACATTTTCATGGCGTATATTGAGGAAAACATACACAATTCCTCCTTATCAAAATAAGTACGTTTTTGGTATAGATATGGTGACAATATACTAACATGTTTCATATGAACCGCTAGTCAACTAGAAAAATTTTTAATTAACATCAATAGCATCCAGCCCAAAATTAAATTCGAGATAGAGAGAGAAATTGATAATCAGATTCACTTTTAGACCATGCAAACAATTATATAAAGTTTTCGATATAAATCGAAATCCTACATTTATTAATATTTGCATCCTTTATGACTCAACATACTCAAAATCTCATGAATACGCTGCATTTAATTTATTGATTCATAGGGCTTTCTCCTTATCATTATCCGAAGAAAATATGTCCAGGGTAGGGTCTAATATTAAAGAAATAGCTGAGAATGGTGGTTATTCCTCAAGTCTAATGAATGAAATGATCCGAAAAAAACAAACATAAATAGCGTATCATAATATCCACCCACATAAAGAATCAACTTATACAGAAAAATTTATTTTATGAGCATATTTTAGGCCTAGCAGCGTCAATATCATTTCAAATGAAACAGAAATGAATGAATGAAAAAGTAGATTTCAAGACCCACATGGAACTTCCCAGGAATTTTTTAATAGTAAATATAAAACTGATAAATTCGACAATACTGGAGTTAACAAGTTGTCCTGTATGGTTTGTGAAGGCGTTCATATAGGTCAATCTGGTCGTTCATTCAAAACGAGATATAAAGCGCATCAATCAGATTACAACAACCAGAGAACAGACGAATCTACTATCTAATTTCGCTTCACATTGTTTCGGAAGCGGCCATCATTTCCTCCCAATGATCAACTTCAATTTCTTCATACCTAAGGGACGAAATTTATATTTCTTGGAATCCATCGAAATTTTCAAACTGCAACAGATCCCATAGAGATAATCTTGTGAATGATCAGTATGGTGCGGCTTATTCTTCCCTATTTCAAATCTTCAAATATTGCCTGCTTTTATCATAATTAGTTTATTACCTCTTGTTTACATCCTTATTAATTTCGTATCTACCTGTTTATATATTTATGTGTTCCCAACCTTAGTTCAATATTCGTTGTCAGCTGAAGATGGTCGAGAGACCGAAATTGCAATTGATTTTCAATAAATCTCTTACGATAGTATGATTCATAGTTTAATTTCTTATGATCAACATGATTAACTATCACGTAGTAACGGCGGAATTAATTAACTATTTTCAAAGTCATTACTACTGATATCATTATTATTTTAACAAGTGGCAACTCAGGAAACCTGAATCACATTGTCATTTATGTGATGTTTTCTCTAATTTGGTTGCAATATGCCAAAGCGTGCTTCATATTATATTGACGTTTTTCTTTAACTACTATTGAGCAATGCTTTTTATCAAAATTTTTTCATCAAGCAGTTTCATCTGTAGATGTGATCTGATGCAAATCATCAAAGTAATACTCCCCAACCCCTCTGTGACAGAAATAACTGCAATCAGCCAGGAAACACCAATGTATGGCTATTATAGATAGGAATCAAACGAATATATTTTTTGATAGTGTAATGAACCATTAACTGAAATTTTCCTCAATTTGCCAGTACTATTCTTCTCCGACAACTCTACATTCCAAATTTTGGTTGATAAGAATTCATGTGTCAGACGATTCAGTGCAGATTGAGGAGAGGGGTTAAAAATTCAGTGAGTGTTATGGTATGCTCAGTTATTTTAGCTGAAGGCATGTGACGACTCTACTTCGTAGGAGGGACGATAGGGCAAGATGAGTTCAAGCGAGTACTAGGTACTCTGCTGCTATCTCATTTCAACAATTGTCAACAGATGCTTCATTTTCATATCTGATCTAGCACCATGTCCTGAAACAATAGGAACTGTTGCATTTCTAAAGCACAAAAATGTTACATTCAGACATAAACCTCATGAAAGCTTATCACTGTGAAGAAAATGTACTACTATGCGTCAGTCAGCTACTCCTGTAAGAGAGTAGCATTACAATTTTCATTCCTACGAAAATACAAAGACTTATACGAAGAACATGCCCTGGTGCATAGAAACTTTTTTCGATATTTAAAGTCATACTGCAATTCGTTTAAAGGTTCAACATGGTTATCTACTGTGCGTTTGCCCAGAAAACTTCGAGCAACCAGGGCTTCGTCCCTGTTATCCCAAAGATACAAGAAGCATATATACAAATGAGAAAGTTCACAATTTGTTGTCCACATAAATCATTTATTGATGTTCCCAAAGACCTAAGTGATTCTGTTATATTCATCTTATATATGAGTGGAGTGAACAATTGATATAAATGAGATAAAAACACAAGGTTTAACTTTAATCTACACTTTATTTGAAAAAATTCGACGACGTTTCGCTGACACAGCAGCTTTATCAAGAATGAAAAATAGAATGAAGAGTATGGTATTATAAACAAATCGTAGAACAAGTTGGATGAATAACTGGAAAATCCACACCGAGCCATTGTACAGTTAGTATGAAAGGTAATAAAACTAATTAAACAAGTTAAGTAGGGGTGAGTAATTCAAATCTACCTGTTCATTCAAAAGCTTGTCCGAATGTTTGTATCTATTTATTTCTAATGCTTCTAGGAGATCTAATTTTGAACTTTTGATTTTATATGTAATATGTCAAAGTTTTTATTGAATGAATGGTTTTCTTTTATTAGGTGGTTTGAATAATTTGAATCAGATTTATTTTTATCGAAGCTACGTTTATGTTCAGATGTTCTTATGCCAAAACTCCTATAGGTCCTACCGATATAAATTTTATCACAAGAACCGCAATTGAGTTTATAGATTCCTGATTTACTTGATTTTTCCACACGAGATTTATTATTTTTAATATGTTTACCTAAGTTATTAGAAGTTTTGAAAGCTATATTAAGATTTTGTTTGACGAGAAAGGATTTAATATTTGTACTTGCAGAACCGCAGAATGTTAAACTGTTGAATATTTTATAGTCTTTCTGAATAGGATATACTTCATTTATTGCCTATTGATACAGTTTTTACGAATGATTAGATCTATCATATCCGGATTATATGAATTATTAATGGCTATCTGTTTGATGATGTTTAACTCTTTATTATAATCTTCTACTGATAAAGGTAAATTGAGTAACCGATGTACCATGCTGTTTAAAGCTGCAACTTTGTGTTGAATTGGGTGTAATGAGTAGTTATGTATAATTGTATCAGTATGTGTTGGTTTACGAAAGATCGAAAAACATGATTATTATTTTGTTTAATGATTTTAAGTCCAAAAATTTATGGAATCGTTCTGTTCAATTTCTATCGTGAATTTAATGTTCAAATGGATGGAATTAATGAAATTAACAAATAAGTCTAATTGACGAGTAGTTCCAATGAAACATACTAAGATGTCGTCAACATATCTATACCAATAAAGAAATTTGGAAATGAGTGGATGTGTATGAATTTTCTGTTCAATATTATTCATAAAAATCTCTGCTAAAAGTGGACTCAAAGGATTTCCCATGATCAAACCATTTTCACTACTGTAATAGATGTTGTTGAAAGAAAAATAATTTTGTTCAATGCAAACGTCCAACAGATTCAATATTTCTGATTTGATTATGTGGTTAACATGATTCGAATTCAACATGTTTTCGATTAATATTTTGACATCACCTGGAGGAACACTTGGGTATAAATTCTCAACATCAAACGAAATAAGTTTTTCGTTAGGTGGTAGATTAACGTTTTTTATGTTATTTATCAATTCGAAAGAATTTTTTATAGAAAATTTTGATTTGAATGAACAATAATTTTTAATGATATCTATAAGGTAGTGCGACAATTTCACGGCTGGGGCTGTAACGTAAGATACGACTGGTCTAACGGGGTTATTTACTTTATGCAATTTAATGAGTGAATACAGTTGAGGTGGTTGAGGGTTTGGTAAAATTAATTTGTATTTATCTATTGCTTTAATTAAAGATTTTGCGTCATTTATTGCAATTTTAATATTTTCTGGAATTTAATAGTTGGATCTTTGTTTAAAATTGTATAGTTTCCGGACGAAATGAAATTTTGAGTTTTAAATAGGTAGTCATTTTTATTTAACGCAATAACAGTATTACCCTTATCTGCTTTTGTAAAAATAACTTCATTTAGTTGAGATTTTTGTTTGATGGCCTTTAAAATATTTTGTTCTTTACTCGGTTTAAAGTCAGCTAATGATTCATTTTTTATAATGTTAGATGCTAAATATTTAAGGTGAGTGTTATTAGGAATATTTTTCAGAGAAATTTCAGTATCTATGCCAAGTTCCTCTAAATCAGATTTTATCTTGTTTGATTTAATATTGTGTTTGAAACCTTTCTCCAAGAGATTTGTTTCATCAGTTGTGAAATTAGTATCAGAAAGGTTAACGAATCTATCAAAAATTGAAACTATACAATTTTAAACAAAGATCCAACTATTAAATTCCAGAAAATATTAAAATTGCAATAAATGACGCAAAATCTTTAATTGAAGCAATAGATAAATACAAATTAATTTTACCAAACCCTCAACCACCTCAACTGTATTCACTCATTAAATTGCATAAAGTAAATAACCCCGTTAGACCAGTCGTATCTTACGTTACAGCCCCAGCCGTGAAATTGTCGCACTACCTTATAGATATCATTAAAAATTATTGTTCATTCAAATCAAAATTTTCTATAAAAAATTCTTTCGAATTGATAAATAACATAAAAAACGTTAATCTACCACCTTACGCAAAACTTATTTCGTTTGATGTTGAGAATTTATACCCAAGTGTTCCTCCAGGTGATGTCAAAATATTAATCGAAAACATGTTGAATTCGAATCATGTTAACCACATAATCAAATCAGAAATATTGAATCTGTTGGACGTTTGCATTGAACAAAATTATTTTTCTTTCAACAACATCTATTACAGTAGTGAAAATGGTTTGATCATGGGAAATCCTTTGAGTCCACTTTTAGCAGAGATTTTTATGAATAATATTGAACAGAAAATTCATACACATCCACTCATTTCCAAATTTCTTTATTGGTATAGATATGTTGACGACATCTTAGTATGTTTCATTGGAACTACTCGTCAATTAGACTTATTTGTTAATTTCATTAATTCCATCCATTTGAACATTAAATTCACGATAGAAATTGAACAGAACGATTCCATAAATTTTGGACTTAAAAATCACTAAACAAAATAATAATCATGTTTTTTCGATCTTTCGTAAACCAACACATACTGATACAATTATACATAACTACTCATTACACCCAATTCAACACAAAGTTGCAGCTTTAAACAGCATGGTACATCGGTTACTCAATTTACCTTTATCAGTAGAAGATTATAATAAAGAGTTAAACATCATCAAACAGATAGCCATTAATAATTCATATAATCCGGATATGATAGATCTAATCATTCGTAAAAACTCTATCAGAAAGCAATAAATGAAGTATATCCTATTCATAAAGACTATAAAATATTCAACAGTTTAACATTCTGCGGTTCTGCAAGTACAAATATTAAATCCTTTCTCGTCAAACAAAATCTTAATATAGCTTTCAAAACTTCTAATAACTTAGGTAAACATATTAAAAATAATAAATCTCGTGTGGAAAAATCAAGTAAATCAGGAATCTATAAACTCAATTGCGGTTCTTGTGATAAAATTTATATCGGTAGGACCTATAGGAGTTTTGGCATAAGAACATCTGAACATAAACGTAGCTTCGATAAAAATAAATCTGATTCAAATTATTCAAACCACCTATTAAAAGAAAACCATTCATTCAATAAAAACTTTGACATATTACATATAAAATCAAAAGTTCAAAACTAGATCTCCTAGAAGCATTAGAAATAAATAGATACAAACATTCGGACAAGCTTTTGAATGAACAGGTAGATTTGAATTACTCACCCCTACTTAACTTGTTTAATTAGTTTTTATTACCTTTCATACTAACTGTACAATGGCTCGGTGTGGATTTTCCAGTTATTCATCCAACTTGTTCTACGATTTGTTTATAATACCATACTCTTCATTCTATTTTTCATTCTTGATAAAGCTGCTGTGTCAGCGAAACGTCGTCGAATTTTTTCAAATAAAGTGTAGATTAAAGTTAAACCTTGTGTTTTTATCTCATTTATATCATGGATCTACATCAAGTAACGGCCTCCACAATTCAAATGTTGAACAATTGATATTGGGCCATGTTCGTTTCCATTTTGTAGAAATACATATTTCGAATCCTTTTTGAGCCTTCAACAAATAAGTGTTAATCATCTGGAGAATATTCAGAAAAACCCTCATTTCCTAGGAGTCCTCTTATATCCAGAAAGGTAGTAATTTTTTTCGTTAAACTGTTAAATTTTGATGATATCTCCTCTTGATCACTGTCGCCTTCATGCATATCAGAAGGGTAATCCGAAGGACTCGCAGAGTTCAGGTTAAATGATAAATTGTTAGGATAGGCTGTTTCTGTCATTGAGGAACCGGGTTTCTGGCAGAGTCTAAATCCGAATAAGTCCAATTACTAAGGTTGTTTGGATTAATTCCATTATATATACAGTAATCGAAATGCCTTTCGTCATTTACAGTAATCGAAATGCCTTTCGTCATTTTGGTTTGATGCACATCACAAAGGCACTCACTTTTGTCGGTTCTCTTCTAACGTGTACATTGTTGACCATAGCAAAGTACATTGGAATGAGAATGTTATATCGTTTTTATCGTCCAAAATAGTACCTACCTATTTCAAGTCTGATGTCTCCTTTGGATTTGGTTTTAAAGATTAGTGTTTTTATGTTTGTCCGTTTAATTCAGATTCTCAGGTGATGAATTTTGTATATTCTATATTTTCTTGAATGTATAATCAATTTCTGAAGTATCTCATGTTTCACTTTTATTACTAATGTACCGAACAAAGCCATACTGTATTGAACAATCTCATCATCTAGTAGCAAAACTTTGATCGTTTGATTCAAATGAAATTAACTACCGACTCATGATCTCACAATTCGAAAATAAATACTTTAGATTCTTTATTTTGCTAAGGAGAAATAAACAAACTCATGATCAATTCAAAATAATATTGAAGAAAAAAGTTTTGTATATATATTTCTTGAAACACCTGACTTTTTCCCTGAAGTTAGAGTAGCGCGCAATATGTTCTGGTATCATCTTTGCAGAAGTTTGAAGAATAACTCATGCTCATTAGAGTTATTTTAACATTTTTAACTTTCCTATGAAAACGCATTGCATATCAATTGAATTTGTAATTTACAAACAGTATTTACTGTTTCAGTGTTTGAGTTCGTTAATATTTTTCCGCAAAATGTTTCATTAATTTATGCATACCCTCTCGGATCTTATAGCTGTGCTCCGACCAGTTGAACTGGCCGAAGGTGATACAGTGCAGATTCGAACCCGTCATCTTCTCTCATGTCAAGGAAGCTTAGCCATGTCGCCAGCTGAGTTCCAAAATTCAATGCCGTTATATAAATGGCATGGTTTCTAGTAAGAGATTACGTCACCCTACCGAAAACCGAGCCTTATCGTTTATGTCGTGTTATAAGCAGCTGGTAAATTGAGTGCGGAAAGTTGTATATCAAACAGTGAAAGTTCCGGCTCTTGGGTCCACAGATAAAGCCAATATAATAATAGATCCAATACCTAGTCAAGCGTAGCCAATATCAAATGAGGCAAACAATGAAGAATGAGAAGTCTTAGCTCGTGACAGCAGTTATTCGGTTAAGTCTTTAATTAGCTTGAATTAAATGGAATATCAAAAAAATTTAAGGCAGAAATGAGATTAGACATTACAAATTATGAAGTCGTGGTAATACATAAATCTTTTACAACTTTGTTTTAAAGCAAATTTCGATTTACTCAGTAAATACTCTCATTGTCGCTTAGGTGAATGACATGTATTATAGGAAAAATATATACTTCAGAAATCGCGCTTCATTCAGGAGACTTAAGTTCTCTCTTTTAAATGTTTGCTGAAGTTCAATTTGAGGATGGTTTTTACGGCAAGAAAAATTCAAATAATTGCCGAAAAAACTCTAGAAACAGCCCTTTCTTTTCCCCATAAATACGTTTTTTAACTGAAATGTTGAGCTTTATTGTTATTGTATAAAGTTCATTTGCACAAACATTGCTACATTCTGAAATGCCAGAATATTATACTTGGAATCAATCCTCAAGGAGATTTATTTGATGGATACAAGAAAAACCAGTTCCAGGATACCCAGATGTATATTCCACCGATGCGATTGGTCGAATTTGTTCAGTACATCTAAGAAATGATGAATTTTTTTATTTACGACTGGTATTAGTCAATGTACGTGGCCCAACATCATTCCAAAATTTACGAACTGTTGACGGTGAATTATGTGGATCCTACAGAGAAGCCTGTCAACGTTTGCAATAGCTAGAAAATGATGCTCATTGTGTTCAAACTCTCAATGATGCTGTAATATCATCACACGCTCATCAAATACGAACATGGTTTTCTCTAATCATATCTATATGCTTTCCATCAAAACCAATTGATTTGTGGATGATCAAGTACAAAGACTCTATGTGTGATGATATTTTGTATCAAATACGGAGTAAAATGGAAAATCCAAATAACAAATTAGTGAAGAAATTTACAATGAAGTATTGATTTCAATTGAGGACATGTGCTTGATGATGTCGAACAAACTAATAATTCAATTAGGCCTTGCCGCGCCCAATCGTCCAATACATGATGATTTTAACCCATTAATGCCTGAGTAAGTTTTTTTCGCGAAAATTGATGAAATTGAAAATATTCCTTCCTTTATTGATACAAAATATGAGAACAATACTTTGAGATACACCATTTTACTGAAAGTACCTTTTAATTAACATATGATATATCATACCATAGGCATTGGCGAGTCTAATACAAAAATATTCTATTGGAAGAATTTATAACAGAACTAATGATTAGTCATAATGAAAAACTAGGAAAGTATTCTGAAATGATGAAGAAAACATTAATGGTCGTTTGTGATATAACATGAAACAATCTTTTGGGTGAAGTCCAACATTGCACTTGGAACAAACGAACTTCGTACATTTCTTACACTGAGCGCATTGTCTCTGAGTTAGAATTCCAATAAACTGATTTTTGAAAAAGCATGTCGATAAAGGATCCACATATTCACCATTGCTCCGTTTATACAAAAATGAACAAATGGCCAATACCATTTTTTGGAACGTATACGGATACGGTAAAGTCCTCTCATTTGGTCGAAAATATCGACCCCGCCCACTCCTTGGTTATATATATTTATGAGGGTAGGTTGATCAACCTGCGTATATGATTTTTCTTCTTATGACCAACGCTTGCATTTTACCTTAATTAGGCACAGCTGATCGTTTTTTATGTTCGTTGCGATGTAGACAACATTGTTGTCGTTCCACCTTATCAATGAAATTGACTTATCAGAATCTTGTAGAACATGGAAGCTTCCTCGTGCTTCTTTCTTCAATTCTTTCAAAGGCGCTTTTTCAACGCTATCGGAACGAATGGAACCTATGCAATTTATGTTTTCTTTCTTCAATTTTTCTAGCAACTGTAAGGAGTTGAAGAAATTGTCCATGAGTACTACCAGGGGGCAAATAGTGTAGACATAAATTTTCTGATACCGACGAACCCAAAGTTTTCCCCTCCGTTTCATTTCCTGCCCCACAGTATGGATCGAATTTCAATAAATTGCCTTCAATTGTTGTTAGGCACCAAAATTTGAAACCGTATGTAATTGGTTTCCCTCTTATGAATTGTTTCATATGATGGTGACTGAAATATGGCTCCATTGCTTCATCTAAGGAAAAATTTTCTCCCAACGGTATAGCCAAAGTCTGAGAAATATGGTTCACTTGATCTATCAGGGGTTGAACTTTATACAGTTTGTTATTTTGATATAATGTGTTGTTGTCATTGAAGTGTAAGTAACGATGTATAGCTTCAAATCGGTCTCGTGATATGCTGTTACTCACTAGGGAA
The DNA here is from genome assembly GCA_013387265.2 of Cryptolaemus montrouzieri. Lineage (NCBI taxonomy): Eukaryota > Metazoa > Arthropoda > Insecta > Coleoptera > Coccinellidae > Cryptolaemus > Cryptolaemus montrouzieri. Next base: position 80,367,557 of record JABFTP020000185.1, read on the forward strand.
TTGAAAGTATCCGACTTTGTTTGTCAAAACAATATCCTGGACGGCAACTTGCAATAACCAAATAAAATCAAGTTTCCCAAATAGATATACATTTCTCGAGTGGTAACAGAAAACGAATGATTGCCTTTGAAGATCGCATACCTTTGTGTTTTGTCGCAAATTTTTTGAACAAATGTTTCAGAAAAAAACATTTTGAATGAATCAAGTGGTATTAAATTTTGCTCCCTTATAGTATTGACTATGTTAGGCGCCTAAGCTTTTTTTGAGAGAAGTTCTCTCTTCGCGTTCGTTCCAAATGTAATTATACCAGTTCCTTTTCTTTCTATTCTTTATTGTACGCTCACCCTGACGTCGTTCGTTTGGTGGGTGCTCGTTTGTATTCGTACTCATTTTGAATTTCTTTGCTAACTCTGTCAAAGGTAAGTTATCATCATCACTATCATCACTATTCTGAGGAACATTCAACTCAAACATATCAGTACCGTTATTATCACTATTCTGAGGAATATTCAACTCAACCATTTCAGTACCATTATCTCCACCAACGGCGTATATTTCCATCGTTTGTCTCAGAACTCCTTTGCTAAAATCCTTTAGTCGAAAATCTCCTTCTTCGTCGCTTGGACCGTCATCTCTATCGCTGTCTTGTACATCCTCAGGTGGAAATAACACGAAGTCGAGATGATCACAATTTTTTACATTTGAATAATCTTTATCCATTTCGCTTAATTCGAAAATATAATTCATCACCTCCTAGGCATCTCGAGGATCCTCTGGGTTATACTTGCGTTTCCTGCAATAGAAGGAACCCATTATTTCCTATGATATGATATATCATGTGCTACAATTGCGAGCTCCTAGCTGTTACATACATCCAAAAATGAACTTTCTGAGCTCGTAATCTGATAAAATGAACCTTTCTTGTTAAAATTCCAGAATGGAAAATAAAATAAGATCAATTTTCGTAGGAAAAAATGAATCAATTCTCACCTTAGCGGCATCGTTGAAGCGAAATAAAATCTCTCCTCACTTCCTTCGGGTGTAAAAACTTTTTTTTAAGCACTGTACTTCCCCGTCCCGCACCGAATCGAAGAAAGACTACTAATGCTAATTCGTTACACGAATATCGAACACAACGGATGGTTCAGACATGTCGCCACCTGTAAAACGGTCGTCTATGATATATGATATATCATATCCTAGGCATTAATGGGTTAACTAAGAGTTGCGCCGAGAAAAACTGTATGATCTCAATACTTTGAAAGAATTAATTCAAAAATCTGTCACTGTTGGATGAACAACAGAAGTATGTATTTGATACTCTTATGAGAGTAACAAATGATGAAACTGGAGGGATTCGCTTCTTAGATGTACCTGGTAGTACAGGAAAAACTTTTTCGATTTCATTAATATTAGCAACAATTCGCTCACAAAATAAAATTGCACGTCGGCAATCGCAGCAACTTTGCGTGAAGGTGGTCGAACAGCCCATTCAGTACTAAAATTGCCATTAAATATGCAAAGCAATGACTCTCCAACCTGCAACATTTCGTAGAATTCTGCAATGGCGAAGGTTTTGCAGCAATGTAAATTGATTGTTTGGGACGAATGCACAATGGTACACTAAAAATCTTTGGAAGCTTCAGACAGAACCCTAAAAGATCTACGGAGCAATCATAACAGATTTGGTGGTGCAATGATTTTATTAGCAGGAGATTTTTGTCGAACATTGCCAGTGATTCCACGATCAACGCCAGCTGATCAATTCAATGCATGTATGATGTCCTCTGATTGGTGGAAACATGTCAAAGTACTTCATTTGAGCAAAAATATGCGTGTCGAGTTGCAAAATGACCAATGTGTAAACATATTCTGTGAACAACTCATTGACATTGGTAATGGCAAATTTCCTATAGACATGTTGACTGGCTACTTTAACTTTCCTCAATGTTTTTGTCAGTTAACTCGATCAAAAGATGAACTTATTCAGAAGTTGTTTCCATACGTTTCTCAAAATTACAGAAACCATGATTGGATGAGCAAGTGAGCTATATCGGCTGCAAAAACATAGAAGTAAATGAATTAGATTTCAAAATTCAAGAACAATTTACAGGCGAATCGAGGATATATAAATCAGTTGATTCGGTTACTAACCAAGATGACGTAGTCAACTATCCACTGGAATTTTTAAACTCGCTGGATTTGCCAGCGTTGCCCCCTCACAATCTTCAATTAAAGATTGGATCGGAAGTTATAATGTTGCGAAATATCAACCGACCTCGTCTTTGCAACGGCACAAGGTTAGCGATAAAAAAATTACTAAACAACGTGATAGGAGCAACTATACTGAAAGGAAAGTATAAAGGAGAAGATGTTCTCATACTACGCATCCTAATGATTCCGCTGATGTGCAATTTGAGTTTCAACGACTACAGGGGAAATCATTGAGTGTTTGTGATTTTAATCTGGAAAACCCATGTTTCTCACACGGTCAATTGTATGTTGCTTGTTTCCGTGTTAGAAAACTTTCAAATTTGTATGCATTGTATATCACAAAGCACTACGATGAAAATAAAAGGATTTTTGTTAGTAATTATGATTCACAAGATTAAAAATGAAGCGATTACTTACTTTTGACTGCTTATTTTTTTTTTTTGACTGCTGTTTTATTTAATTATTTTTTATTCGCGAAGCCCTATCACCAGGGTGACGGTTCTGTTCGGGAGAATTTTTTGTCCCGACCATAAAATAGGTAGGAACGAAAAACTACCACATCACAAATCATTTCGACAGGACGAAGTCTGTCGGGTCCACTAGTTTGAAATATAGAGCGAAAATTATTAATTACAAAACTGTAACTATAACATATTGATAAATTCTTCACTTGATAATAATTACGCTAGTTTTAGTTTATAAAATTCAGAACAATACTGAATAACTGAAAATATGAATTGAACAAAATGCACATATTCCTACTGTAACTATATTTCAATTTTATATTTAATATATCTTCAATATATCAATATATCTTCAAATTCATAGTACGTCACTCCTAGCAGAGTGCACATAACACTAAAACCCTGATCCTGCTTTCACATCGCGAACAATCTCAACTTTTGCAGTTTGTTGGTTCAGCAAAAAATCGATTTCAATTATACAATGGACCATACGTCCCAGCTTTCTAAAAATAGAAAAGTTCGTATCTGAGGAGACTATACTCGGGTAAAGTACCCAAAGAAATATAATATGGATTCTTACTTCAAGTTTTGAAGGAAAACACTTATTTTCTTGTTTATTAAAAATAAAATCGAGACCTACTATATAGAACGTAATTTAGATACACTTACAGTACGAGTGTATTTTACCTTCTTATGTTTTAATCCCATGACTGAAGTAAGTATTATTATGAATATTATTTACTATAGCATATTCCTTAATAAATGAAGAGGTTGTTGTAAGATCTAATTTTTGTAATGAATAATTACCGTTACATTATCCAATATTCCATTTACATTGACGCTTGACTATGTATTACGTCATATACGCAGGGGTGTTCGTGCTCTATCTCGAAAACAGTGAATCGTATGAAGAAGAGGCGTAAGACATGAATTGTAGAATATCTTATGCTTCAGAACTTTTATAATAGATACTTAATACCATTTCATTCAGAGAAAACGAGATATTCGTTCCTTCGACTCTTTGAACGCGTACACGTTATTATATTATGTTACTTTTGACAAAATATATAAAATACCAAAACGGAGGTTGGTACAATTTTTCAGTTTATTACCTTTCTGGATTTTTGGACACTGTTCTAATATGGAGAGGTGAATACCAATAATTTGAAATTTCTAAGCTTTAAAGGCAGTTTCCCTAACCTTAATATAAATGGGTGAGTAAATTGAATTATCCTTCATTATTACGTGGACTGTGTTTGATTCGAAATATGAAAGTTCTTGTGAATGTTCCTGATAATCCCTTGTGAGTGATCGATACAAACATGATTCCCAACGGTTACAAATACAGTACGGCTTCAATTAATCATCCTTTCTAGAGGAGAATTGACCGAATAAGCGATTCTAATTGAAACCAGATAATTCCTAGAGTAGTCTCAAAAACAGAGCAAAATGCTTGAGATTTCAGGGTAACATCTGAACAGTCGACAATTATGAATCTGAGTGGCCTCTATAGTGTCTTTATATACACGTTGGCACTCAGTAGCTCAGAAGCATTCGGTCTCTTAGTAAGTAATTTACATAAATCTATCTATTTGGAGTAGTATAAGCATCATTGCGGATTGAATCTGACTTTTCGATTTTCTTCTTATATAGTAGGTATTGTCGATTACATCAGTTACTTGTCAGGAGACTCATTTTCGAATTACCAGAAATAGCTCGCTGAATGGATGTTAATTATTTTTTTGGTTAGATGTAGGTACTTTTCAAAATAATAACAACCGAAAAAACCATGGACGTATTCCTTCAACTATGCTGAAAAATATCACAGTAATATTCGAAATATTCTACTTCAGGACGATTTCTCAATTTCAAAACATCTATATCTAAAATCAATAACAATTCCGAGATGAATTTCCTGACAAGTAAATGATGTAATTGAGAAAACCAACTAGAAAAGAAGAAAAACGAAAAGTCAGATTCAATCCACTTCCATAGTAATTGATTTCGCACTTTTTCTCTCAGAATATTGACCAGAATTACTTTGATATCTTTATCAAAGATTTTAAGATGGGTCTCGTATTGAGAGATCGAAATGCATTATTTGAAAGACTTCCGGACATATATTCTGCAAAAAATCGTAATTTTTGAGATAATATCGCGAATAACTCCGAAATGATGCATTCTGGATATTGGAAAACCCATAACGGATCGTTAATATTAATGATACGAATTGAATGGTCTATGCAAAAAATAGGTAGTCTTATTTGAAAAAACAGAATTTTGTACCTTTGAATGTACTACGATTCACCACATGCTTTGGAAATACCAGTGAAACCTCTGAATGCATTGAATTCGGCTGAATGAGCCTCTCTAGTTACAAAGAGCTAAAATGATCTTTAGTATTATTATGAAGCCTTCTCACAGACAAACAAAATACTTCGGATTGAAAAATTCATATCTTTCTTTCGGTTGATCTCAGTAGGCAATGATATGAAGAAACATTGATCAGAATTCAATTTTCTCTAATAAAAACAATATAAACATACATTATGCTATGTGAAATAAGAAAGATGGTATCACATGCCACAGCATTGAAAATATTTTCAAAAATTCTCCAATCGATCATTTCTTTCTCCATTTACTTTTAATGTCCTATTTCAAGTGGACACCTCACAATGGCGCTTACTTTAAAATTGTCAAGATATAATTCTGAGTACGATAAAAATTAAAATAGTGTTGGTGCATTATTTTGTTCCAACTACGAAAATATAACTTCAGTGATGAAAACACCTATTTTTGTAAAATATCAGCAATCTAGCAGAAATGCTATATATATTTACATACAGCAATATGTATGAAACTGCTCAAAATGTAATGTAATATTATGTAGTTTATGCCCCTTCAATGAGCTTATGAGGATTTCCTTACATGAATCTATTGTCAAGATATGTACGAATCGTTCGATACGTGAATCGTACCTCCAGGTAACCACTTATAAGTAGGACGAATGAAAGGAAAACCCCAATTTTGACAGCTCGACTACACATGATTTCGTCAATTTCTTGACGTGAGAGTTGGCGAAACTGAGTGGAGAGGGTAATTGAACCGAGATCGATTTATGGAGGAAATGGCTTCGAACTTTAATTTATCGATTGACACATGGATTCAGGAAAGAAAAGCATACAATTTCTGAAGGGAAAAATATCGACATATATATCAACACAGAATTTCGCGAGAAATCCGATTTAAAAATTTGTTTTTGAACGGCTCGAAAGCTTCTATTTCGTAGAGCGAAAGTAGATTACGACACGGCACTCTATATGGCCTGGGAAAAGTCATCGTTTTTATCGTTTTCGGCGATCACTCGAAAACGACCAAATTTGAAGGCGGATTTCTCCGGAACTGTTTGGAGTGTCGAAATGAGACTACGCTATGGGAACAGAAGAATTCTCGGAAAGCGTGTATATTTCGAAAACTGCGGCTCGATATCCGGCCATTTAGGTTAGGTCCATCTTTCGGGGGGAAAAATGGAGTGTTTTTCGAAATCCTCTCGGAGACGCGTTTTTTTAAATTTTCGACAAGGTAAAAAGCATAATTCTTGTTCGAAAGGATAGTATTTTCGTATCTCGGCTAAATTTTCACTCGATTTCATCTGATGCGGCCCCGGTGCGCTCTTTTCGTCTTCTTCTGAGAGGCCCTAGCACCGCCCCCGGACGTCGCTCGGACGTGCATCGGGCGTCGTCGAACGGAGAAAGACCCAATCTCTACGAGAAAATTATTCGCTATTCGGAAAAAAATTCTCAGCCGAAAAAAATCGTCTGTCGATATCTAAAGCCTTCCACCACCGAATTCTGCTATTTACTTTAAGTATACTTTAGTATAGTTAAATCACTTTTAACGTGAATCTGTTATAAATGAAGAAACACTGTTACATTGTTTAGTGATAACAAGTAGGAGACCGAGCGAAGGAAATTATATAAAAGCAAAAATTTGCGTACACAAAAAGGAAATTATTTTATACTGGTGATTAAATCAGGGTTTCGCGCCAGTTACAAAAAAACAGACGATATTTCCTTAACCCGACTTAACTTCCGGCGCGCTTGAAATCTTTCATTCGCCCTGAATAAATAGGCTCTTTGAGATTTAATTAGAAGAGTTACGGACATTATTTTATGAAAAAGCCCTGGAAGCCATTAGAGTATCAACGAATCCATTAAATTCTGCAATCCCTTTTTATAAATGCGCCAAATACAATTTGGTTAATGAAAACGGAAAGTTGAATTGACTATGCTTACTCGGACGGTAGAAGGAATAACCCGGAAAATTTAATGAAATTTGCAATAGAGATTACAGTCTGTTGCCAATATTTAGCTAGAAGAACAAATGAACGCATATATGTATCACATTCTCAAAACATGAGTATACAGAAAATATTTTTCAGCTAATAAAATTACCTATTTTTCCAACGACAGTTTTCTTAAAAAATATTTGGCTTTTTGAATGCTTGGAGCTATTTTGTATTTCTGCAGAATATAGTCTTCGTCAAATGCTATGATATTCTTAGTATATCTCTTTCTGTGCCAAATAATAAGTTAAAGAGAAAAAAAACGCTAGAAAGCGGGTTTCATAAATTCCTTGTCAAATATGTAACATTAGAGTACCCAAACAACAAAAGGACCCCTTAAATCTAATTTCTCATTTAAAATTCTTAAGATTCTTCTTCTTCAACTCGATGTTTCCTAACATATGCATCAATCAAAAGTTTTATTCTAAATCACGGCCATCCAACTTATAGCTCGCGGGCCATTTTTTCTTCATCAAACATAGATTATGTTGATAAAAAAAAAGTTTTATTTATTCTAGAAAGAGAACATTGAAATGTTCGTAATATATTGACAACACCGTTGTGGCCCTAATTGTTTAGCAACAATATCTTTTATGTCCAACCAATATTTGTTGCGGAAAGTCTAATTATTATCTTCAAGACTTAAATCATGCAAACTATTTTCTATACTTACTTTATATATTTCATGTCGAAGTATGTATGTACTTCCGAACATTGATACAATTTGAAGTCTAAATTCTCTCAATTTTGCATATTTCTCTCTATCTAAAACTTTAAATATTTCTTTCACAGTTACTCTACGAGATGTGAGAATGAGGTAAGCCTGCACGTCCCATAATTCAATTCGATATTCAAGATAATCGGAGTAGATACCAATATTAATTGAATCACAAAATAAATTAATAGACGGTTTAAGATCATCAAATTGAGAAAATCTTCCATTGAAATCTGTGATTAGCATATCCAATTGCTATATTACAATCTTTCATTTCTTCGTTGATTTCTTTGCAAGATTCAAAACTGAAATAAATTATTTTTTTATTATTTCAATTCGTCCCTGAATAACAGTAACATACTATAAAGTTTGATTATGTACTTGCAGGGATTCATTCAAAATATTCGAATAATTGGTTATGTTCGTTAGAAAAGCAAGTGAAAAGATCAAAACTTTTATCAACTGCTATCAAATTTCCATCCACGGCAATGTCTGCTAAAAAAGGATGAACTTCTTATCGAAGTATGAAGAATCTCCCTAAGCACTTTCTAGTACTGAACCAACGAACGTTGCCATGTGAAAGAAGATCTTCATACTCAATTTCAAATGAATCCAAAAATGTTCGGTGTGAGAGAGAACGATTTTCCGCTGTGAATTAAACGAGAAATTTTGCAAACCTTGTCCTTTACGTGTTTTAGTTGTAGGAATAAACCACATAATAAAGTGTAGATTACGATATGTTCTTGCTTTTTTTTTCAAAAGTCCGGCGAGCTCAATACTTTTGCCCGTCATAGCCGCCCGGTTCAATAGCAGTGCACTTGTCGAACCCGCCACACTGCTCTACTGCACATTCTAATTTTTTATTAATATCTTCACCTTTCGTTGTTCCGTGCAACCATTGTTATTTTAACTGTTCTTCTGATCACTTATAGTTTTCATTTACAGTTACAGTAAAAATAATGCTCATCTCGTTTACACGTCGAACTTACAGTCAGAGGATAAAGTGATACTGTTTGAAATTTTCTCACCATTTCATTATCACTGAATGTTTGAGCAACTATTATAGCAAATTTTTTCGTTTCGGAACAAACCTCAAACGATGCTGCTTCAGATGCTTCTTCTAAAAATTTTCTTGATCCAAATGAATCGTTTAACCCAGCTGCTTTTTCACTCTTTTCACGGGTAGTATTTTCATGTCTCGCGTGAACAAATGATATTTTTTTCATGCGTTCCAAGTTATATTCTTTACACACAGCTATGATTTGTGAGCATTTCAAACACTGGTTTACTATTCTTGTTCAGAATAAATAAATAAGCTCTCTGTTTTTCCTTTAGTAGTGGCACTAATATTCAATAATTATTTCAATTGATGAATAAATATGAATTTGACTTAAAAATATTAAAACACCGTCACCGCTGAACAAATTATAGACAAGACTCGCTTGATTGCATAAATCAACCAAATAGCGCAAGTTAGTGGTCGCATCACGTGTGCCAACCAAATATAAACAATAACCAACCACAAATATAATATGTGGCGCCAACGTTGAGCTAACCATTATCCGACGTTAAACCGATTGCTGCAGTATTCAGACAGGTTAAGTGAAGTTTAGCAAACTAAATAGGATCAACCTTGAATTCGAATTAGATTTTAATTTTCATTTAGTAAAATAATCAAAATATTAATAATAATAATAATTATTGAATCTACCGTTCCTATCAGATACTGAAAAACAAGAGCAATGGTCAAGAAAGGAATTGCATGGACGACATCACCATGAGATTAATCAACCACACATCGACAAAGAAGCCTTCAACAAATGGTTGATGAAAGGAGAATTATTCGCAGAAACAGAGGGATTTCTTATGGCCATCCAAGACCAAGTGATCGCTACAAACGATTACAAAAAATTTATAATGAAGGACGGAACATTACAAACAGATAAGTGCAGAAAATGCCACATAAGATCGGAGACTATACAGCATATTACGTCCGGATGCGAACAACTGGCCAATACGGAGTATCTTCTCAGGCATAATCAAGTAAGCAACATTATCCACAAGAAACTTGCACACAAGTACGGACTTCTGAACACCTTCCAGCCATATTACAAGTATCAGCCGGCGCCCGTATTGGAAAATGACTCTATCAGATTATACTACGATAGGCCTGTTATCACTGACAGAATGGTGACGAATAATAGGCCGGACATAGTGGTGTATGATAAGAGAGCCAGAACAGCAATGCTGGTGGATGTCGCCATACCGAATAATAACAACGTGCTGAACAAGTTCCAGGAGAAAAAGTCCAAATACACAGACCTTGCTATTGAGATCAAGCAGATGTGGCACCTCGATAAAATAGATATTGTTCCTGTCATCGTATCCTCGACTGGTTTAATACCCAAAACTTTGCATGATAGCCTTAAGAAATTAGAATTACATAAGAATACCTATATAGAAATGCAAAAAGCTGTAGTTCTTAATACATGTCGGATAGTTAGGAAATTTATGTCAAGTATAATGTAATCGAGCCTATTCCCTTTGATAGCTACTTCTGGGAAAGGTAAATTATATCCAGCGAACAGCTGAGATAGTGCATAAGTCCACGATAATAAATAATAATTTATTCATAGTAGAATAAACTCGCGGGCCCTAAAAATAATTTGTGCGAAATTTCAAGAGCTTCTACGTCAACTCAATTGCTTGAATACCAAATTCACGTTTGAGGGTTCTATTGATATTTGAGGGCAATCAAGTCTTCAAGAAAATTGTTTCGTCGAATGGTATCGAAATTTTTCAATTCATCTTTCACGAATTTCCATGAGAAATTGAATCCTATGAAGGAGAAATTGATGCCAGTGCAATATTTCTCCCAATTGTGGACAAGATATTCTCAATTTATTGTAAAAATATATCCCTGTTAGACTTCAATACTGTCATGCTGAGTACCTAGTACTGAAATCTATTTACGTGATTATAGATTAGGCGTAAATGTAAACAAGAAAAACAAATCTGGAAAATACTGGAAGTGGATCCAATAGCTATTGAAAACACAAATCGAATATTTTACCATGTGTTTACTAACTATAAATAAATTAAATTAACAGACCACTGTTATCGCTCTCTCAAAGTCGATCTCGTATTCCGACAGTATGAAAGCCATGTACAAAGTGATATGAAATATAAATGAATAGATGGTTATTTGGATGCGAAGAAAAAATATTATGACTATTCAGCAACTACTGCAAAGGATTTATTTGAATACATCCAATATTTGGGATGTACATAGATCAATCTGGTCCTTCATTAATTGAAAGTATTTTTCAAAAAGTGATTTGAAAATTTTCATTGATTCTGGGTAGTTGAATTTATTTACCCCTTGGGGTAATATGGAGAACTTTTAATTATTAGGATTGATGTTTGATGTTATATCTAATTCTGAACAACGACCAGTCTGACCTTCGTAGAAATTATTGCAGTCTGGACAGGATATCATATAAAATCCTGATTTAGTTTAATTTGCCATAGGATTTTTGATATTGAATATTATTATTTTGATTTCAGAATGCGATTTTTAATCTTCAATTTGTGAAGGTTATTTGCGGCATTTTGACTTATCAGTCCAAAGTATGCTAAAGCGATGAATTTTATAATTTGTTAGTACTTATTATTGAATGAAGTATATATATGTACTCCTATCACGGTGACAATTTGAAAATATTCTCATATATACAGGGTGTTTCGTTCCTAAGAAACAAACCAAAATTATGTTTTTTTAAATAGAACACCCTATATATTTTCATGATTTTCATATATATTGTTTTGTTTTTTCGTACACTTTGCTGAGTTCATTCTGGGTGACCCGAGGCAGAAGCCAAGAGATCACCCGGCAATTGATAGGAATCTTCGGACGACACATGCCTTGCCGAGTAGGATCTCTTTTTGAGCGCTCGATATTATGCTGCGGCTGAGTTGAAGTCGTTCGGTGTTCACAATGAGATGTGTTTCCACAAGACCGTTGACAGAAACAATGAGGGGCAGCACCCTTACTGAATCCAGTCTATACATTTCCTTTACTTGGAGAGCCAGGTCCTGGTACTTGCTCACTTTTTCCGTGTAGGCTCTCACCAGGTTCTCTTCGAGGGGCACAGCAACATCCAGCAATGTTGCTGGTTTGCTCTTCCAGTCAAAAATATCAATATCCGGCCTATTGTGAGGCGCTCCCGGGTCTGTTATTATAGTGTTGTCCCAATATACTTTAACCTCACCATTTTCGAGTACAGTCGTAGGTAATATCTATAATTTTCAACCCTTCTGGTGAGTAGACCTAGTTTTAGTGCGATTTTCTGATGGTTAATTTTAGCAACATTATTATGCCACTGCAGATAACCTGTAGGCGCAAGTATGGGTCATTCTGAGGTAATATGTTGTATGTTTTCCAGGTGCCTTGAATATCTACGGCAGTGGTCAGAGAGAATAAGACTGCCACTTATGTGTTTCAGGTAAACTCGGGTTGGTACTACCTGGTCTTGGATGGGAAGTATACGCCCCTCAGTTTCAGGAAACAGGTACGCAGCTTTCAGATAATTTTGGGATTCAGCTTTGCTACTTTTGTTACTTTGCAGGTGTCCAGGGTATCTTTCGTTTAGTTCCTTCGACTGCCATCCTTCTATTAGTCGGGTATGTGTGTCAGCTTCCGGAACCCTTGCCTGTTCCGCTAAGTCTAATGGAGTGGTAAGTCTTTTATCAGCCTCGCGTATTTCTCGGTATGGAGGTGTGTCCTTAGGCTATATAGTTGTTCCTTGTGGGATGTCTCGAAGCTTACTAGGCCCCGTCCACCGGCGTGTCTCGATATATAAAAACGATTGACAGAGGAGCGGGGGTGCTGCATTCCGTATTTTGTTAGTATAGTTCTAATCTTCTGGCCCATATTTCTAAGGTCTGTTGTAGACCAGTTGACTACCCCGAATGTATGGGTGATGCAGGGTAGAGCCCATGAGTTGATCGCAGAAAAAAACGCTTTAGAGTTTAATTTAATCTGCAGTACTAACCCCACACGTCGAAAGAGCCTCTGCCTAAATTGATCATTTTAATATGATGTTCTGATGTCTAATGCCTGGTGAATTCCTAGATATCGATATGAATCCCTGGGCCGAGTGATGGTATTACAGTAGTGTCCATCAGTGTAACTGCATCTTGGCCTGTAATTTTTCCTATTTGGATGTTTACTGCTGCACATTTGTCAACCCCCATTTCTATGCCAATGCCACTGGTGAAGGCAGAGACAACCTCCAATTGTCGCTTCATTTGTTCTTTGTTCGAGTTGAGTGAGTTTTGTACTAGGATTTCTACTAAGAGCATAACCATTACAACTGTTATTCAGCAGGGTGCTCAGGGGGTTGAGGACGAGGCCGAACCACAGGGGCTTAGAGTGTCTCCTTGAAATACGCCCCGCCTGATCGATATTTCCTTTGTTCTCATTTCCATTTTTTTGAACGGATCCTCAAGTGTGTTCTCAAAGACTTCATCAGGTGTTGTAGGATGCGTATGACTTGATCTGTGACTCCATATATTCTCAGTACTGCTATCAACCAGGAGTGTGGCACAGAGTCGAAGGCTTTGCTGTAGTCTATTCAGGCCATGGTTATATTCCCGAGTCTCCTTCGCGCTTGTATAGTTATGACTTAGTTCATCACTAGGAGCTCCCTACACCCCATTGTACTTGCACGCAGCCTCTTTGCTCTGCGGCTAGTATCTTATACCTCTTGAGGTATCTGCTCATGTGTATCGTGATATACAAGTAAGGATCTCATAAGCCGCAGGTAAACAGATTATTGGTGTAGTTCTTGGGACTTTGGTTGGTCTCATCTTTTGGAATCATAATATGTCATACCCACGGTGTGGGATCCGGCAACAGCGTCGGGTCATATGATGAAACAGCGTAGCGAGGACGGGTTGGAGACAGTCAAAGTACTTCCACCAATAGTTATGAATTTTATCATGGCCTGGTGCCGCCCACTTTTTCGTGTTCTTGAGTACGTCAACTCTTCGCCTGTTATTGCGATATTTTCCATTTGATGTTCTGGGGTGTCCTGTTGAACTAACCCAAAGTTTTTCCATGTTCTTTGGGTCAAGCGATCGTCCTTCGTATTTGTTCCCTTCAAGTTCTCTAAAGAATTGTTTTTGGTTTCCATGGTAGAGCTTGTTATTCGTGATTCTTTTCGTTCTTTCGTTATATCTATCCCAATCTATAGCTTTGATTTTATGTTTAAGCGAATTGAGGGTGGTGGTTATCTTTCGTTTGAAGTCTTGATCCTTAATTTTGAGTGAGAACTCAGACCCAACATCTCTGGCGGATCAGAGGAGTCTTCTAGATGGTGCGTCCGTGTTGTGGTAAGTATGCAGCACGCCTATCTTTTTCCTGATATTGACTATTTTCCCTTCCAGGTGAATCTTCCATGGTGGCTCTTTTCCAGTATTCCGGTGATTACAGGCGGTTTCCATATTCATACCCAAGATCTCACACACCGACTCAGATGCCGGGTAAACCAGATCAGTAGTTGATTCCGCCTCCTCCTGGCTGTGAGTGCTGTTGTTTCGATGAGCGGTGCTGTTTGGTCCGGTGTGTGGGGTATCTTTATGGATGAGCTATTTCCAAGTCATTGGAAATTTCAGGATGTCGTCTCTTTCATTAGAGGATACGTTTTTCTCTATTTCTATTGCTTCTCGTATCGTTCTGGATTATGTTGGCGATTTGTTCGCAGCTATTGAAGGCTATCTTATGGTCTGTGTTTATGTAATGTTGGAAAAGGACTGGATTTGTTCGATTTTTTTTTTGATGGCTAGTTTGTGTTCATTTAATATTGCAGACCTTTTTCTATAGGTTTGTCTTACATAGTTTGCTTGGCGTATTCCGCAGGAAATACTATACAGCCATGTTTTTTTATTTTCTTGGAGAGGATTTGTTGGCGTGGTTTCAGTTGCTGAGTTAGTGCTTTCTCTATTGTATCTTGTGTGTAACCGTTCTGTCTCAATGCTTGTGTGTTGTTTTCGATTTATTGTTCGATGCTTTGGTTGTCTGCAAGGCGGATCGATCAGGACAAAATAGTATTGGCGACTCCTTGTATTCGTGTTGGATCATTGTGGGATTTGAAGTTCAGGTATCTGTTTGTATGTGTTGGATTTTTTTCTTCCAGTATGATGGTGACATTAGGTTTGGTTAGATTTCTATTTTGCTTGTTGTTCAGATAGTCCAGATAAACCATGATGTGATTTTCATCATATGAATAGATAACAAAAATATCGTTGAAGCATCCAAATCAAAAATTTGCTCTGAAAGTAGCATCCTGGAGTGCGTTTCGTTAGAAGTAAACCATGAATAAATTTGTCATGACGAGGATAATAACGAGCCCATCGCTGCTTCATGTATTTACCGATGAAATTGGTCTTGGAATGAAAGTTAAGCGTTCTTGAGGCAGCGCTGAGCTAAGTCTATTGTGTAGTCCGAAAAATTTTCATTCTCTGAGTTAAATTTTAGGGCTTCATCCGTTGGAATTCTACGATTCAATGACTTGACGTCAAAACTGGCTATCATGTCGGATTCGTCGACTTTGATTGTGCTTATAATTTGAGTGAAGAGTTTTTGGAGTATGATTCGGTCTCTCAAATATATATAGGGTGATCCACCTTTTTATTTCAGGACTTCGAGGTGCGATAGAAAATCGGAATTGATGATCACTTTCAGAACAAACATAAGTCCGGAAGCGATTCGTTTTTGATATACAGATACAGGGTGACCAATTTCGAATTTTGAAAACGAAACGTTATTATTGTTACGGAACCCGAGGTAGTTAAAAATCAAAATTTGGCTCATCGGCTACTAATTTTGGGTTAGCATTTAACGCTGGACGTCATTCCTTGATAATAAGCCAGTGGCGTCACAGGTTGTTTATGGACCTAATTTTCCGGTTTAGCTTCTATGCTATTTTTTCAGAAAAACGATCACATTTACGGATATTTTGATAAATTAGAAAAAAATTATTTTCGTGTTCTTTCTTGTAAACAAAGAAGAGGAGAATCGCTTTTTTCAAGAGACTCTATATGTTTTGAACGGGGTTGATATAATTCAGGTGCGAATAGTTTCTTTGATTTTATTGTTTTATTCTATTCTATATATATATATATATATATATATATATATATATATATATATATATATATATATATATATATATATATATATATATATTATTGTTCTGAAAAAAATTAACGAAGTTGGTCCAGAGAAAATTACTAAAGGATTTATGAAACGCTTAGTCAAACAACTTAAAGGTTTCATGCATGGGTTGACAGAATAATTCGACCATTTTTCTATGCAGTATATTTCATGGATAAAAACTACTGGAATTCTTTGCGAATTCAACTTTTTTCATGTTTAATAGCTCTTCATTATCCAGAACTCACCCGGATAAGGTTAGTACATAAATGTGATATTAACTAGATAGAGCCATACCTCACTATATGAAATATTAGGTAATAATTCGATTTGATTCTTCTAGGAAAACTGATATCACCCTCCGGTATTTTTATAGTGCGCTTATTTGAAATCTGAAGATTTTCTGAAAGCATTACTCTACTGTTAATTTGCAATTCTTATTTCATTCATTGGTGGATTGTCCCTGATTTTGTTATTATTTTGTTTTTTTATATTACCCATTCTTGATATCAAAATCAATTTTTTTCTAACAGAGCAAGTACTAATTGGATCTAAAGTACCCTATCCTAACTTAAATTAATTATATTTCTCAGTGGATGAATTATTCTTGATAAGAACTATGAATAATTATTATTAATTTTGAAAAATATAATTAAAAATAATAACAACAATTATCATAAATATTAATATGAAGATATAACTCGTTTATTATTGAAAATAATGTAGCTTTGAAGTAAAGAGTATGAAAAATTAAGAAATTAGGTTTGGATAGGTACTTCGAATTTTAGCAATTTATTACGTCAATTTTGTTAGTCAATATAGTATATATCAACAAAAATATCAATTATTCCATAACTACTTTCTCAGATATTTACAGTTTATCATGTAGCTTCTTCGAAAATCACATTAGTTTAAAATATTCTCTAACCATACCACGTGGACTTGATAACACTTCCCCTTGCAATTGATTGTATTACTTAATTCAGCAGTCGTGAGAGATCGTAGACTCATGAATAAATCAAATCTACTTATAAAACTGATCAAACTATCACGTTCCTATTACCATATTGAACTGGGAACCCCTAGATTGTATTACATAATTGTTGCTGGTGGCGATAATTATGCATCAATGAGTTATTAGAATGTAGAATGGCATATTTATTATGCTTTCATTGAAGATGAAAAAGGAAAGTGGATGCAGAAGCAACTACTCATAAATCATAAGAAAAATTGTAGAAAATTGATACTGTTGCATCTGTATGGTAAGTGATATATAAAGTGATTAGAAACCACATATTCAAAGAAATTCAATTTTACACATTTTCAAAGCGGTGTTAATTTCTGATGAACACTTGAAAATTCGGCGAAACTCATCGAAACATTTTATCATTTTTATTATCGAATTGTCCCAGCTCACAAAGCTCTATTTTCATAATTGTTATCTTAATTCAACGATTATTATGGTTTTCCGAGTCACGGCGGTCACGGCATGATAGCTGATATTTCTTGCTGTAGGCCTGTCCGTGATAACTATCGAGTACCAGTATAATTTGAAGGTCTCATTCTCCAGGAAGGTTCTCGGGCGGCATTTGTATGGCTCGACACCATCCTGTACCAGTTTCACGAAAATTGCAATTGCCTGATGGTGAACCCTTGCCATTGAATTATGCCTTTCGAGGTAATCTTTAGATGCCATCATCTAAGATGTAACGTGTTGTATCGTTTCTAGGCCACGATGGCATTTGCGGCATTGATCTAATTCGATGTTCTGCTTGGCAAAATTCTTCAGATAGGCCCTAGTGGAGACAACCTGATTCTGTATGGCAGTCAATCCACCCTCCGTTGCAGGAAATAGGTATCCCGATCGCAGATAAGCAACCGATTCTACCTTATTCATAGAGGTGTTTTTCAGGTCACCCGGGTATCTTCCGTGCAAAGCTTTGGAGTGCCATTCTTCAGATATCTGGTCCAGTGATGTGTTCAGTACCTCCTTCTTAGAGAGTTGCAGCGCTGAGAGGTCTACAACTGCTGCTTATATATCACGGTAGAAAGGTGAGTTTTTTGGTTTCGGGTACTTCCAAAGACTTTCCTTCTGTTTCTCCTCAGCCATTTCCAGATTCAGCAGACCTCTGCCCTCCGTGTGCCTTCCCATATAGAGTCTAGCAACGTAGGTACGTGGGTAATGTACACCGTACTTCGTCATCAATGTGCGTATCCTGGTATCTATGGCTTGTAGGTCCGTGGCTGACCATCTAATCACCACAAACGAATACGCAATGCTTGTTATAGCCCAAAAGCTAATGGCTGTGAAGAGAGCTTTCGCTTTCAAGCCTGATTTCAAAAGACGCCTGACTTAACTGAACATCTTTTCTCCGAAATAGTTGTTCATTTCTGATACTCTGATGTCTAGAGCCTGCTGCATACTAAGATACTTGTAAGACGCCGACTGATCAAGAGTGGGTACGACTGTGGCGTTCATGAGAGCTACCCCCTCGGATCTCTCTTCAATCTTACCTCTCTTTACATTGATCACGGCACATTTTTGTAGCCCCATCTCCATCCGGATAACATCGCTGAAAGATACCACTGTTTCCAGATGTCCCCGTATCTGATCCGCAGCAGCGGAAATATATGAGGGTTCCGGTTGTATCGGAAGTGCATACCAACGTTGTTATTTAATGAAAAACACCCTATAAATTGATGACTGGTTCAATAACACTTTGTATTCCAATTACAAAAACACCTAACACATCAGTCTACTAGAACGGCGTGAGCTACCAAAATAATGAAAGGTGTTTTGCAAACAAGAAACCATGCGGGACATAACTGATATCCGACTGAATGTCAGTCAGAATACAGAGTGCTCTTTTATCCGCCTCACACTTCGAAACGGAGAAACATGGTAAACTTCGTTTTTTCGAATTGTGAGCCATTTTTTTTTTCAATTCATTAGATTTGCCGTAAAAAACCATACATAACCTGTACCTAAGATTTCAAGTTTTCAAGTTATGTCAAAAAAACGAATGTTACGTATTCAGTGGAAGTTTGCAGAGGAGGCTTAGATTTCTGCACTTGTATAGATATACCCCAGAGCATAGACAGGCTCCAGATTACAACTGTTATTGTTTTAACTGTCAGTCGAATTAATTCGAACAGAATGGCTAGATACACAAATGAGCAAATACTCAATTTATTTTTCATTAATGAAGATGAGAGACATTGCATTGAGATTTTCTGGTCTCTTATTCAACAACTCTAAGGAGTGCTATGCAAAACTTGAATTCTTTAACCCATCGTTAGCCGGGGAATCTTTCAAAAAAGTAGCCAACGTTCAAGGTCAATGTCATCTCTATACTAGAATACGAGTGGATCGTCTGGCAATACTATTCTGATAATTCCATGAGAATATTACATTTTTCGGAAAGGACAAACAGTATCTTATGCTGACTAAGGTAACGAACTATCTATGTTCTATATTTCATTCAAATACCTTCTGCCGTTTTTGAATGATTTTGTGAGAAATATGTAAATATACAGTCTTTTACATTTATAGTATTAGTGAGACGATTTACAACATTTTGATAGCAGTAGGACATAATAGGCATGAGAAATATGAATAGAAATGTGCCATTTACATCAGCATATAAACATAATTTACAAGAACAATAATAGTTGCCGTCGTAACTCATTCAATTGAAATCGACATAATTTAACGCAATCTGACAAATTTTATTGTAGCATGCGAAGTTTCTATCAAGGCCCTCTCTCAGCTTAACTGGAGTTCCTATGATATTAAAAATATGTATGCTAATGTTCCATACACATGTCAAATTTACATTATTGAAATGAAGGACATTTATCAGCGGGTTCCAACTCTCACCTCAAAACTAATAACCATAATGACTTGATTATCGTCGGCTATGAATATATATTGAGGCAGACGTTATTCAAAAACATTTTCCCTAAAATTGGCTAATGAAATGAAAAATAAATTAGAATAATTATTATGTTTTGCTCTAAGAAGAACTTCTGTCTCATGCTCCAGGAAATTTTGTTGGTAAGTTATGGAAAATAATAAGGAAAATTTCATTAGCGAAATGTATCATTATATTTTCTACATATCGATATATTAGATATCAGTTACTAATAATTGGTTTTTCTACACACCTAGTTTAATTTTATGAGTAAGTTGTCAATGATATCATGATCAAATTATGAAATATTGAAATTGTTCATTGAGGCACTCATTACAGTTATTGGAGCGTCTCAGTCTGGATATGACGCCAATCCCAATAGCGACCTGATGATGGAAATAAACTTCCTTCTGGTGGGTGCCGGGCTATTTTGCCATAGGAAATAATGAAATTGCTGATTAGATCAGTTATCAAAACTACCCTAATAGGTTCGGAAATGTGCGGTTAGAACACTCCAATCGGACGGTAGGAACTGAAACGGAATGAAGAATTTAGCGAAAAATAGCACTAAAGTCGGAAACTGGAGTATTTGGCGTTGTATCACACCAAATACGTTGTACACCAGTTCACCTAAACTTGTTTTCAAAACTCGACACGTGTTTTGCTAACTTAGTTTGCATATTCAGAAGATAAGAGACACTAAGTCTAATTCTTCATGTCACTTTCATTTGTACATTATCGATTTTGATACTAGAGGCTTTCGACAAACCAACATCCAATTGGTCGTACATGCTGTCAGTGGGCGTGTTCACTGCCCACAGTTGGTGTTGCATTTTATTATATGGATACTGTCAAAAGAGTGCAATCTGTTTCCTTTTTGACATTTTCTATTAATCTAACATCATCATAATATACACAATTGTCCTGATGAAAAGCATGTTGGAAAACGTGTGATTTCTCTGTGGATCCGTATTCTCAGTGAGCTGCATTTTTCAAAATCTGGTTTCAATTAATCTCTTAGTTTGATAAACACTTCCTTCACAATCTGTTTTATATATGCCACTCTTATTCAACGCATTAGTTTATTCTTTCCGGTTCCTGAGCTATTAAGGTTGAATTCAATTTATAGGTCAATTTATGTTGATATTTTCAAATATATCTTCTAATGCTTTTTCGTTTGCTGGATTGTAAGGTGAAGAAACGAGTTTTATCTCTTGTTGCTCGAGTTGTTGACGTGGATGGAATTCAATAGCTTTTTTTTCTAATATCTATGTCTGATAATCAACTCCTCTACTAAACTATACTCATGCCATAACTGACCGCACTGTGGAAATTGGCTTAGTAGGCTGTTCTAGCTGTTTTGAAGTCACAAGTTTCACAAGCCATATTTATAATAACAAGACTGATGCTGAACACTGACTTCAAAACAGCTAGAACAGTCTACTACGCCAATTTTCCCAGTGTGGCAATGAATGCATAATGTTTTGGGGTGCTTCAAGTGAGAGTGTATTCCTTCTACAGAAGAAAGTAATAAGGGTGTTGTGTACACTCAACAAGATGGAAAGGTGCAGGGAGTCTTTTATTATGCAGGAAATTTTAACACTGCCTTCAATTTTCATTTCGACTTGCCTCAAATATGTCTACAGCTATCCTGAAAAATTCAACACAAACAGAGATCGACATAAGTACGAAACGAGATTTAGAGATGATCTAGAACTACCTTTACACAAATTTAAGTGTACACAGCAGGGTGTTCATTTCTGGGGACCTAGGTAAATTATTCAATCACCTACTAAGTTTATAAAAATATGAAGACAAGAAAGGGTTTCATAGCTGCCGTACAGGAAAAAAAATTGCTACTATTCAATTAAAGAGTTCTCAGCTGTCAACGTTTGAGAGGCTCAATGTTTGTTTGAGAGATGTATAATGTATATATTTCATTTGTAAATTTTCCATGATGTGTTTTTTTACAATTATTGGCGTTTTCTGTAATATTGATTGATTGAAATATATAATACTTACTTACTAAATATTATTATTATTATTATTCTTTAGGTAACAAAAGAATGGGGATTTAAAATCCTATAATATTCTGAATGTAAAAAGCAATAAATGCAACATAATCAACAATTAATCAAATATAGGAAAAAAACAAAGATTTCTATAATTCACTCAAAAATCATACTGTCTTTTCTATTTTTAGAAATATTGACGGACTTAGCCTCAACCACTACACTTGAAACTCCATTCTATGGACCGAATACACGGTCGGAAATGTTCCCTTTGCCGTGTCCTATACCGCTTCTTCTTCAGTCTCATCTCATGTCCGCGTTGACGTACATCAGTATTTAATCCGTAGAGATGATGTTAGTTGGCATTATTGTTCTTGATTATACGAAATGTCATAATCAAATCTCCGCGCAGTCGTCGTTCTACAAAAGAAAGCAATCCCGCACTTTTTAACCTTTCTGGGTAAGATGGACTTAAACGACCGTAAGACAAACGCGTGGCGCGTCGTTGCATATCTTCCAGCATCTTTCGATCGCGGTCAAGCACCGGACACCACACTGAACCGGCATATTTCCGTATCGGACGAATATAGGTTTTACAAAGTTTGATAGAACTTTCGAATGATATATATGAAAATGTCCTTATCAGCTGATACATTAGTGAGCGGTCTCAATGATCTTCCATTTATAGCGTAAGTATAGCGGGGATTCGACTTTCCAACACTTCTCGATATTCAGTGTAAGAAGCCACTCGTTTACCACTGGTTTATCTAGTCGAGGTCTCTCTGTAAAATGTGATGTTTAAGCAGCGGGTTGGCGTATAATTTTGCATCGTCAGCATAAAACGATTTACCAGACCGGATGAGGATCGGAAGATCACTACCGTACACAACAAAAAGATGAGGACCCAGGACCGAGCCCTTCGGCTCTCCTCTTGTGACCAGCATCTCAGACGAAAATAATCGCGAATCCAGTTGTGCAACTTTTCACGATCACCCACGACTTCTAACATGTACAAGAGTCTTCTGACAGGTACCCTATAAAATGCTCAGACAAAATTCAGGTAAATGACATCCACGGGATCTCCTTGATCAAATGTGATGGTTCAGTCATTCAGACATTCCAGAAGATTAGTTGTAGTATATCTACCCTTCGTGAACCCGTGCTGCTCTGGAGGTATAACAGAGTGATCACTGAAGAAGTCTGACATCTCTTCCACTGTAATAGCCTATATGATCTTAGATGGAATTGACAAAATGCTAATCGGCCTGTAGTTCGCTGGATTCAGTTTGTCTCCCTTCTTGAAAGTAGCAGTTACTGGGGACTTTTTCTACGCAAGGGGTAATCTTGATTTGTTGAAAGTTGCAGTCATGATAATTGATAATGGAAAAGAAAGTATTTCAGCGAATCTTTTCAGAAGGAATGGAGAGAGACCGTCGAGGCCAGGTGACGAATGACTTTTGAGGAGTAGTAAATGTTTTTTAATTTGTCAGGGTGAACAATATATCCGATAAATTATCCTCAAACAACAAAGAATCAGGAAGAGTATCATCAATGGGTTCCACAGAATAGGCAGCCTTGAATGTATCTGCTAAGACCTCAAGGTTTGTGGAGCAGATGGTGCCATCTGCCTTCAGAAGCAACGGTACGCCCACCTTAGATTTGAGGCTGGATCTAATAAACTTATATAGTTGTTTGTTATTTTCAGACTCGGCGATCGATCGTTCATAGGTTCTACGAGAATTCAGAACTGCGGTCGATAAATAGTTCGAGAAATGACGATGACGCTGTTATTCTTCCATGTCTTTAGATTTTCGAAATTTTCCCCATATAAGTAGATTCTTATAACATTTCTTTTGGTATGAATATTTCTCGATGTTATTGGTAACAATCTCATGAAATTGTTGTAGAGAAAGAATCGTAGTTGATTACTTTGCACAGATTTTCAGAGCAGGGTTGTTTTATAAGAGTATCCATGCTAAACTGTATGTTAAAAGATATTACCGTATGATCGCATATGCCTATTGGTGGAAGGATTTCTGGTTCTGTGATCAACTGTTTATCATAGACGAATATAAGATCCAAAGTAGACGGCTCATTACGTATTCGAAATCGTGTGGGCTTGGTATCAGTTGAAATAAGTTTTAATCTATGCCAAACAGTGCAAAGTTGTTTGAAGAATTGGTTGTATCAGAAATATGTTTTATAGGCCTTTTATGTCGCGAAAATTAAAATCTCCTGTTATGATGAGATTATCAAGTTGAGAAAGATTTTCGAAATCACTTATTAATTGAGCGTCCGATTCACTGGTGACATCACCAGGCCTATAAATGCAAACTATGTTTATATTCAAGCTTCTATTACTAAGCTTGAGTTGAAAAATCTCCATTCCTGGATTCGTAATATTTTCGTGAAAAACTGTGAAATTTGCGTTAATGTCTTTGTGCAAGTATATGCATACTCCACCTCCAGCACGATACATTGTGTCTGACCTGTATATAGAATAACCATCGATGCAAATCAAAAAATCAGGATCATGTGGTCTTAGCCATGTTTCAGTGATGAATAAAATTTTTGGGGTTTGAGCTGTTCAATGTTACATAATAGTTCGTTAAATTTTGATTCGAGTGAATCCACATTAGTATATAGCAATAGCCAGTTAAAAAGTTTTGTGTGTTGATCTGAATATTTATCCTCGAAATGGTACAATTTAGGGAACGCCGCTCATATATTTTATTGTGTTTTTCGCCGTTTCGCTTTCGACTTACTAGCTCATCACGAAGTTCGGTGAGAAACTTGACCTGCATTGGCGTCTGAACTGAAGAGAATTTTGCGGTGTTTGGATTTTGAACAAGCTTTTCCTGATTTCTGGGAATATTTCGAGCATTATATTCATATGGCAATACAACCTTCAACTAACGAGTGGATGTGTTGGTTGCATTTTCTTTGCCAACTCTGAATATGGCTATAGTGGCTACATCGCACTCAACCGTTTCCAGTACTTTCTTCACAATAGCCGAGTCATGAATCTTTCTTTGTGTATTATCAGCAGCTATTTCAGGAGAGACCCTAATGATTCTTAGATGGACTCATCATATCTATGGCCTCCTGCACAATCTCATCACGATATTGCGTAGAGTTTAATTTTTCAACGGTTGACAATTTAGCGTTCATTCCATCGAATCTAGTAGTGAGATTTGTTAGTTCTCTATACAAATCGTTTTCAAGCGCATTAATCAGTCCCTTCAAATCGCCGAAGTTATCAACAGCAGTACAGCACGCTTTTCAGACATCTGATGCGCTGCCTCGTCAAACGATCCTCCTGAGGTAGATCCGTGCAAGCGACATGAATACTCTTCTTGCTACGTCGCACTGCAGCCTATCCTTCTCCTGATCGCCAACCGGCTTTGAACAGTTCGCGCACGCATTCGACATTGTTTAGATAAGAATGATATTCGCCTTACCAGATCAATCAATCAAGAATTCTCGTTGAAGTTTTAACTTCCACAGATCACTCACTGGACCAAGTGGACACTGATTAATCACGAAACATTCAGAGAACCTAGCACAAAATCACAAAATATTAATAGAGCAGATTAATGAGTGTGTCACCACGTTTGATGTTGCATATGATATATAATACT
Organism: Cryptolaemus montrouzieri; assembly: GCA_013387265.2. Taxonomy (NCBI): domain Eukaryota; kingdom Metazoa; phylum Arthropoda; class Insecta; order Coleoptera; family Coccinellidae; genus Cryptolaemus; species Cryptolaemus montrouzieri. The sequence goes on from JABFTP020000185.1 coordinate 80,393,080, forward strand.
TACTTATTTGTAACCTTCCAAAGTAACTATATTCCTAATCTTTTTCTCCTCAAACCTTTCTTGATACCAAGAAAGCCAATTTAGAAAATTTCCCTGAGGGGTTAAATGATTATCATCATTGGATCAAATTCACATATGAAGGTAAGAAAGATGAACAAGTCTGTACTTGTCAGCAGAAATAACAAATCCTCAGAATTTGATGTTTACAAAACGAGCATTGCCACGAGGTATATTAATTTGATTGTCATAACAAAAAAGTTTCCTATTTCACTGATAAATTAGTTTTCCTCAGGCAAGGAGTCGTTTCAGAAGAAAATGTTCTACAAGGCATTTAGCTATTCTGATAGGTTGTAAAGGTAGTTTAGTCGATAAATTAATCAATAGATAAAAATATATGATAAAATTGTCGAATGGCGCTCTTTTTCAACCTGAAGAACAAAAATTAAATTCTCATCGTTACCTTACGATCCGCGATACACCAAAGAATTATAAAAAATATTTGAAAATATCAACGTAAAAGTGGTTACGAACTGAACTCAACCTAGAAAGCGTACCTGGAAACCTAAATGGTAACGCTAAAGCGTTGTATAGGTAGAATGTATGAAATAAATTGTAAAGATGTGATGATGTTAGAAGTATTTTGGACAAACTAAAAGATCAATCAGAGCCAGATTAGAAGAACATAGACACATTTGAACTGGGATATACAAAAAATCTGAAGTTGGCTAATATGCTCTTGGACAAGACCATAGAATAGAATTTGGGAATGTAGAATTGATGAAAAATGTTGAAAACTTTGCACGTTTTTGAAAGTAGCCAAATAACTAAATGCAAACATTCACTGAACAAAGACAAAGCACCGATTTAATTAAGTGTACTCATCAGTTTGTTGTATTAGACATTTCCAGCAATAGCGCGTTCAACCAATCAGGAAGATGTTTTGTCGAAAGCGATTTAGAGTACTATCATCTTCTGATGAGGCCAACTCAGTTGGAAAAACGCTCGTCGAATTTTTAAATAACGTTTTGCTAAAGTATTGTACAGTTTTTTTGAATGCAAGGAGGTATATCGACTATTCGCCGAAGAAGATTAAATACTTCTCGAACAATTCGGGGATAAAGATACCATCTGAGCAAATTGGATAAATAGGAAGCGGAAACATGTCAATGTGCAATTATAGCATTATAACCGCATTGTCTGCAGTTGCATGGTAAATGTCCATAAGAGACGTGCAAATTTTGGCAATGAAACAAAAGAACAGAAGTTTGTGCAGGAAAAACTATCAAAGAAATTCTTCTTCTTACAAAAGATCTCAATCTACCCGGCTATATATCAACTTGGTGCAGTTGTCTCTGAAGCAAATAATCCTTTTCAAAGTTACATGATTTCATACAAAGCTTAGATTCACTTTTCGCTTTTCTTTTTTCATATTTGTGATACTTAACCTGATCCGAATCTGTACGTGAATTGAATATTTTGCTGAAACTTTTCTCAACTTTTCAAAGAAATATTCGGTTCAGTGAAAAATTAAATAATCTGCATCAAACAATTGAATATGTTCTACTGAATTCTTTCAAATTATAGATCAATCTGATCTTTTTGAAATATTCTTCGTGGAAGAAGTAAATTTTATGAAGAAACTAATTTTTTTAAAGTCATTTGGAGAAAAGCGATGCTTACAGCTGCTGAGTACAGGAAACTGCTTGTTTTGAAGATTACTTTTGAATAAACCCGATCAGAAGATTACCTACGAGTCTCAAACAGAAATTATTCAACTTTGGCCCTTACATCTTAGGGAAGCAAATAACCCAGTCAGGTTCCCAATATCGACTTTCTGACAAATGTTCAACTTTCTGACAAGTGCTCACAAACATTTTTCTTCTCTTTAACATCTGTATAATGTAATTCTCAATGGTTTTTAGGTCTGCTCAGATAGTACTTTACGTTTCAGGTACATGATTTCTTCATAAAACTAAAAATGAAAGGTACCTTATGTACATGAAAAAAAGGAATCAAAATTTCCAAAATGATGGATTCACACGAAGGCATTAAAAAAAACTACAAGTGTGATCATTTAAGAAACCGATTATATGCCAACAATTTAAATTAAAGTATAATTTCTAAAGACACGGTTCGTGAATTTCAGAAAAACTAAAACCTCTATAACATCAGTTCAATTAGTAATCATAAATAGAGAAACTTCCATCCAATCCGCAACACTTAGAATTGAATTTCTTAGTTATCAATTATCCAATTAGACCTACAAATTCGAGAATAACATTAAACTCTTAAAATTTTAAAATAACTTTTTAGCTGAACATTGAGTTGAATCTTTAAATCTCGTTCAACATTAAATAAATCACCATCTCGGTTTCTTTTGTTGAAATCTTGATGGAAAACAGAAATAGAACAACACGTGGTCTTCGGAACTTATCTTGACTACAACATCTGAAATAACACGGTTAAACAATCGATAATTGGATGCTTTCAACCACTTAATTTAATTTTGTGAGTTTGTCATTTATGTCATAACCAAATGACGAAATATTCAAATTCATGATTAAAACACTCATCATAGTTATTAGAACGTTTCCGCTCGGGAATATCTTCAATCCCAAAACCGACTTACTGAAGGCAATAAACTATCTTCTGTTGGGTGCTTAGCCATGGAGCCATAGAGTGTAAAGAAAGAACTGTATGTATCTTTACAATGAACTTTATGGAATTAAATCTTTAATGTGTTCGTAAAGACAGCAGTACCATAGTTACTCTAACATTTGACGATTTTGTTTGTTAGTTTGTTTGTTTGTTTTTCCCTTAACGTGCTCTATTTCTGTCTTTCGGCCAATGACACGCCGTGGAATTCTGTCACCTCACTAACCCGGGAATTTTGCCGAACCCCTCTCGTGTCGAGGTAAGGGATCTTTAATGTCCAATACATCTCTGTTAGACAGGACCGACAGCTTTACCTCCGAAAGATGGATACTCAAGCGATTCCCAGAATTCGAAAAAATCGAACCGAATTTGTGAGGATTGAACCCAGGTAACTCTGAACAGGAGACGAGCATTATATCCCCTACGTCACCGAGCCGGATATTTGACGATTTTATTCATATTACAAAAAATATCTAAACATTGTTGAATAAAAAATCGTCAGATACTCTTTTTGAATGAGTGGTTCAATTGAACCAACAATACTTTCTCGATGATATTCTCACTGAATCTCATATGATTTCAGGGTAATGAGAAGAATTGGCCGCTGCCAATATTCTTGTATATCTAGCTAATAATGATGCTTATGTCCATTTTATTAAAACAGCAATTAAATAATAAGCGGTAGCACCGTGAGACAATCGTGGTTAGAAAAGATTGTTATTATATTTTCTCTTTCTATTATTTATTGTTTGAATCCTGACAGAGTTCAATATCAAATAAAAATATATTCCTGCCAAAATTTAATTCTATGAATATCTGAAAAATAGCTGCAATACAACATCAGCAGTTTTCAATCGAAGCAAATCTGCAGTATTCAAATTGTTTGAAAATTGTGATGATTTGATTGGTAACGTAGAATTATTTACAAATATTCATTCTTCAGATTGCAGTCTAGCCAGCTGTATTCGTTTTCGCCTTGTTCTATATGGAACTTGGGAAAAAATCGAATGGACTGACAAGTATAAATTTTTGTCGACATAAAACACAAAGAACAAGAAAATAATGAAATTATGTTGTCATCCTCTATCATCTGGTTCTAGTTATTCATACTTTTTTGTGGGTACTTTCAACTGCCAGTGTATCTAAACCATGAATTGAATCCTGCAGAATGGTGCAGGCAAATTGATGAATAAAAGTTTGGTGCAAATCCAAACCTTACTGCCTAGTCTAGAGAAACTGCTAATAGTCCAGTCATTTTAGGTTTCATCTGCGTAAAAATTCCTTGTGAACTGAATTTTTATATACACTCTTATTACGGCATAGTAATGAAGATGTGAAAAATCGACATTGATATTGTGCCGGCTAAAACAGTTATGAAGATCAAAAGGTCACGAAAATTAGTTTTTCGCAAATATCTCGCGTTCTATTGCTCAGAGGTCAATGGAAGTCATAAAAATTGTTTGTCGTAAAATTGTCTACTAAAAATGTCTCCTGCTTTTTCCTGTAAAATTAACCGTTTTTGAAGTAGAGACTAGAATGCACTCACATACGGTATTGTATACCGTACGGCGTATACCAGTACAAGGCGTAAACCCTATTGCTTTTTATTCATATTTGGTAGTGTGTTGTTAGTGAAATCTACTACACATACAGACATATAGCACTAGTAATACTAGTATAGAGACAGGAATGTGCCCGTGAATGCCTCAAACGACCTCCACTGGTAGGCAGATGTTCCGTATTTCATTGAACCTTTATACCTGCTACTTTTATACCTGCTACTGCCTGTCGGGCTGTATTTAGCTCAGTAGAAAATTTTTTCTTGAAAGTTGAAGACGTTATTTTTGTAGTATTGCTCTTGAACAGTTTTCATGATGAGTGTTTCATGTTTTATATGTGAGAAAGAAGAGTTATCGGATGGTGATGTAGTAGACGTTAGGCGTGGTCTTCAGATATTAAAAAATGATAGTATTGCGAGAGGTGATAGTAATATTGAAAACTTAAATACTGTGACTTTTGTGAATGTTCATAGCAACTGTCGTAAAAATTATACTAACAATTTGAGTATAGCGGCTTCTAAACGACGCCAAGAAGAACCGAGTTCATCAATATCTCCACGTGACCAAAGAATCGGTTCCTTTGATTTCAAAAAATTATGTTTGCAGAAATATTCCAACAAGATAATTGCTCCCGAGATGACATTGGCAATGCCGGAACACATTTTCTACTAGCAATGAACGGTGCTCCAAAATCAGAACTTTCGATAGATAATCACAGATACTGTAGGTTTGTTAAACTAACAAGGCAAAGTACAGCTGTAAACTTTCCAATATTACCACATACTTCTTCAGCAGCTCAACAGAATATTTGTTGAGTGTATTATCAAATACATACCTGGCTAGGAAAAGAAATTGATCCAGAACAGTGGGTTTGGGAGTTAAAATATAATATACTACAGCGAATAACAACTTTAATACCACCAGCACCCGATATCTACTGAACACAATCTTCTGTAATTGTAATAAAGGTTGCAGCGGCAAATGTGGATGCAAAAAAATTGGATAAAGATGAAATGATGAAAATGACGAAGATTTTGATTTAAATATAGGAATAAGTCAACTCGACGTTTTGTCAGCAACTGTTGATGACACAGAAACTGAAGATATCGACAATGAATGTTAAAAAAAATTATATACTAAAGTCAATTTTTCTGTTTTTTCTGTAAAAACTTACTCACTCGTTAATAAATAAAACCTCTCACTACATATTATGGATTATGCCTACGGGGAAAATCCATGTAAAAAAAACGCGCCCTGCATCCTACCTCGAAGGTGGCGTGGAAACGAGTGTATTGTTATAATATAGTCGCATTCTCGGCGCTCAACTTCGAAAACGGTCAATTTTACAAAAAAATGCTACGAACAATTTTTGTAGACAATTCTATAACGAACAATTTTTATCATGGCCTTTATTGACCTCTGAGCAATAGATCGCGAGATATTTGCGAAAAACTGATTTTCGTGACCTTTTGACCTTTATAACTTTTTTAGCTGGCACGATGTCATGGTCGATTTTTCACATCTTCATTACAATTCCGTAACAAAGGTGTATACAAAAATTCAGCTCACTAGGAAGTTTTCCGCAAATTGGGGTTTAAAATAGCTAAAATGACTGGACTCTAAATAAAATTTAAGGCTGCTCCAACAGTAATTTCTGCAGAAAAAGATTGTTCTGTTCACCAGTTTAATTGTCAAGACCATTCTTGCTCAAATATTGAAGCAACTAAAATATATTCGAAATCTATGATGATTTAATTGATTTAGCTCCTTTCCGTAGAACAGTTCACAACACAAATCAAGCAAGCAAAGGAAGACTAAGCAATGTGGGTGTAGATTATAATAATAAAGAATATAATTTTCTTCCTGCCAGTTTTAATTTTCTTAATAATATTATCCCATAAAGTTGTTCGCGATAGAAATATACCGTGTAGTATTCTTACTCGGGAAACCACGTTGAAATAATACGCCAAGGACACTACCTCATATGCTGTGCAGAAATGTATAAATACATGTTTTGAAAAAACGATAATTCAAGAACAATACATCATAATAAATAAGTATTCATCATACCTTTACTAAAGATATACTTCACTAGCATCACCGTTTCAGGAAAAATTGTTGACCTTTCACCAAGGATGAAAATATGAGGCACAAGCTGGATCCATGCGAAATTTTGGCTTAGCATTTTCAATTATGTATTTGAGAAACATACAAAAATCCATCTAGTTGAATGCAAACTAGAATATCTATCTTATCAGGACTAACTTTCTCCGATTTGTACAATCAAAGCGAATAAGGTCAGTAACCATGTTCGATATAATAAGCGACATAAACCTCAAAGATATTGAACACTTTCATTCTGTGATCAACATTCAAACTAAGGATGTTAAATATCCCTACCTAGCGATAAATTTCATATTTTATCATTATAAGGATATAAATAAACCTTAAGTGAAAATTACTAAAGATTTGCTACATACCAAAAAATATTTTCACAGTATTTGAAAAGTACGTAGTCATCAAGTATTGCAGACACAGTTCTCCAATTTATCTTGAATCTTATATCCAAATACTTCCAATCGGGTATCTTGCAAATCTCAGGCCATATTGCATGTCTCTGTCTGATTTCTTATTCCATTCTGCTATTCCACCCAATATTCCACACTATTGAAAATCCATATAGGTCATTTGGAATGGAATGTGATGATCATTGGCGCCTTGAATTGATTTTTTTTCATTTAAAAACTGATTACACAAGATTTGGGAAATATTTGAGCATTCTCGTGGATTGAAATCGGTATACTTGGGTGTTAGTCTACTCGGCTTGTCGGTAGCAGTTTTTCTGTCGCAGAAAAATGATAAAAATGGAGATTGATCGAATAAGAAATTATCAATTCACCTAAGATATTACAATGATAAAATCATTTATTAGGAAGGATTAGCCTTACTTTTTGCCTTGCTTTTAAATAGTCCCCTTCTGCTGTAATATACAGGGTAGCTAAAATATTACTCAAGAGGACCCGAGCACATTTTCGTCGTGATCTTCTATATTTCACCGAGTTTGTATATCATGAAGAATTTAATGACACATTTGAACAAGGGATTTGATCAAATCTCCATTTCCATGTATGATGTCAAGCAATGTCATTGATTCTCTTCAGTTTATTAGACGTTTTTGACCCCTGATTAGCTATGTCCTTCCTTTTCTTACAAGATTCTTCAATTCAAATACAGTGGAATTTAGAATTCAAAGGCGATTAAATTATTCCGTTCATCTTTTGAACTAAGTCAGGCCTGAATTAACCTAAATCTAACCTTAACTTTATTCAAATTGTTTCGTGTTGTAGTCGGAATATAACACAATGAAGGTGGATTCAAAATAAGCATCAATCAATAAATCATTCAATTATGTCAAGTGAATGAGAAAGACAAATCAAAAGGGATATCGTCAATTCATAATCACGCTTTGGAAATCCCATTTTTCGTTGGGAGTGGCATATCCGATGATTCGCAATTTAACTAGGACGAAGAGAATGTTGAAAACGCAGTTATAGATTTCGTTGAAAAATCACATGAACGTGACCGTATCAGAATTTGCTAAGGAAATAAATAAATTACTTTCTTGAGATTTGATCAGTTATATGTTTTTCTGAGAAGCAAGATCAGCATTTCATCTCGTTAAAAATTGGATACACCGAGATTGCAAATCTACGGATTTTATTGCGGACGAGAGTTAAATATTGATTTTATTTATGAGAGTCTGATTCCGGATTCCAATATGAATGTATTGAGTGTTGGTCCTTCAGAAACTGTAGACTCTGAAGAAAGAAAGGAAACATTTGGAAATTTTATCGTTTTATGATGAACAAGAACTGTCATCAACGGAAATTTTAATTCCCGAGAAGCGTTTCACGATTTCATATCTAGAAAACAAAATTCTAGTTACTGAAAACTATATATACCGAGACAATTTTTCTCCTCTCTCTACGTGAAAATTATTATATCTCTACTTGATTATTGCAAGCTCCTATAGTAGCAAGACAAAATTTCAATTATTTCGAAGTATGTTTTGCAGGACACGAATATATATTATCTGATAACTAAAGCTAATATTTTTTCGGGGGAGAGTGAGCAAACAATACACATAAAGAGCCAGTAAAAGGTAAGAAACCGTTTAAATATCTGTTTTTTTTTTCAATAGTTATTAGAAAAATTGAATACCGAATTGTAAAGAGATCCAAGGATCTGAAAAATTACATCAGTTTCTAACAACTGTTAGTTGTTAGGAGTCCATATCGGAATTTCATACTATAGAGCTGCATAATATGCATGAAATATTTAAGCTTATATCGTTTACACGTTGGAATTATTTCAGTAAGCCTTCTTATTCATTCGAACACTTCAGAGTTTCCTTAGCCAGCTACTTCTTAGTAGGAAACGCTATATTAACATTTTATGGGCCTTGAGACTCTTGAGCATTTTGTCAATATTCGTTCACGCTCTCGAACCAAATAATGAAAACACATAGGATTGCACACTTTGCGAAAAAAAAGATACATGTCATAGTTATATAAACTTTTGCTCAATCGGCTCGTGCCTTTCCTATATAATTTAATGTTCACCTCCATGGATGAATGCCGTTTGCTGTCAATATTAATGCCGAATTATGTAAACTTTTCAACTTTTTTCGGTACATTTACTTTTGTTTTCTTTTTATTTTGTTGCAGCTGCACTAGTTCTCAAGTTACCTGATCTCCTGCAGAATGAAATATTTTTTTCATTTACATTTAAAATTTTCTGGCCGCATCAATCACCTTTGGATTATTAGCGACCGGATACTTCATGAGTAGTTTTTCATTCATTTTATATTTGGTTGATCAAGTTTGTGATTTGAAGGAAGTTAAGGATTTGGATATTCGTGCTTGTATGTTTCCTGATATTTTTGTGTTTTTACGTTCTTTATATATTGTTGGTTAATAATTATGTATTTTAGGTATATTTTTGTTTGGCAGGTGTTGCAGAGAGGTTGAGTTTCGTTAAGTCAGATATGTATATGAGTGAGATTTGTATGTCTAAATCTGAGTATATTTGTATAACTATAACTTGTTCTTTTCTTGCTGTAGGTATTTCTCGTGAATATAATATATGTTTCAGTATTGTGTTTTCGTTGTTCCAGTTTCTGTGCCATTCGTCATTTACAAATTTTTTGATTATGAGTATTATATCTGCAATGGGACTTGCATGACGTGCGGGTGTCACTTTTTGCTGCTAGGACATCAGCATTGTCTGCTCTCATTCTCTTCAATGCTTACATGGTAAGGGACCTAGAGAAATTCGAGGTTGAGGTTCATCTGATTCATTACGTTGATATTTTCGTTTATTATTCCCTAGATAATATTATGTGATATATTTCTTCAAATCCCTGAATTGCGCTCAATGACTCTGTTACTATAGTGGGGTACATTCAGTTGGTAGTGACATATTTGAAAGCTTCTATTACCGAAAAATATTTCACTGTATAAATGCTGCAATGTGGCAATAATTTCAAGGAACTCGTGGTGTCTTTGCATCTTATGGCTGTGGCAACTGATATTTCGTTTTTCCATATATGTATCGATTTCGATGAATATGTGAGTCGAATTTTATATTGTAGAATCTCTTAGTATTTTCTTCTAATTTGTTTATCATTTGTATTTTATTTTGGATATTCAGTGAGTGTTTTATCGACTTTCATTTTTTTCAATCACCATGGAGTGCTGTTACAAGTTATAGAAAATGATGATTTTAGTGTACCTGAATTAAAGGTTGCTTCGTATACTTTAGAATATTATAATTTGAGTTTAGTTTTTCTGTAACTGTTTTAGCTTTAAAACTTAATATTATTTGTTCCATTCGCAATGAAGATGGGAGTTCGTTTGCGTATAAACTGTGTATCGGACTTGTTCTCTTTGTCTCTTGGAGGTGCACAGTTTCATATGAGATCTATTTTTCATATTATTTTTTGTGATGGAGTTGTTATAAGGACTTCTATAGTTGGTTTTGCTTTTCATGATATACAAATATTTATATATACAAAGTTATTACTCGACCCATCTACCCTCTTCCAAATTTTCAAGGGTTGTCACCCCTGCTCCATGGGTTGAAATTCGAGATGAGGATGGTACTTGATGATGACTGCCATTGATCAGCATGGATCTGTTCCATTTTACCTCATTGAAACTTGAATAGTCTCAGGGAAATAGTCTTCCCTATCTTTCAATTTCTCACCGTGTATCTTTTACAGTTTTCAATTGAAAATGTATATTCGTTCAAAGCCATGTAGACAAACATACCTATTTGCAACCCCCGCTTAGGGGTTAATATTTCAGGCAAGTTTTATACCCCAAAAGATGTTCAACTGATTTTCACAAAATGTGTATACATATATATATATATATATATATATATATATATATATATATATATATATATATATATATATATATATATATATATATATATATATATGAAGTCAGTTTACGGAGGTTATATGTGTTGAAGTTTACTTTGTGGACTTTTCAGGTGTTTCTGGGTTCTGTTTGTATTATACCGTGTTCTCTGTCATCCGTCATTCTGGAAACAGAGGTATACAAACGTAATATTATGAACCTACTAAATGACAGAAAAACTCACAAACCAATTGAAAAGGACTTAACGAATACAGTGCAAAAAGATAACAACCGTCTCATAAAAACATGGAAACAGAAACAATATATTTCGGAGGATCTTGCCAAATAATTAACAATACACAATAGTCTTCCTCCAAGAATATATGGTCTACCAAAAACTCATAAGAAAAACATACCATTGCGTCCCATTATATCATACATATAGACCCCTTTGTACAATTTAACAAAATATATGTCAAATATACTAAAGAACTGCATAAACAAAAAAATACTACACAAATGACTCTACAGCTCTGAAACAACATCTCGACCTTATAAATGTACAATCCAACCACAAAATTTATTCCCTAGATGCTATTTCACAGCACACTAACATCCCAATTACCATAATACCAACAATAATTAATATAAAATGGACTGAAATCAAAATCCACACCTCCATCCCAAAAGAAGGATTTATTGAAGTATTACAGTATATTTTAGGTACACACTATTTTCAATTCGGTTACCATTTTTTTCAACAAATAGATGGAATTGCAATGGAAGGTCCCATATCTACTGCAATAGCCCAAATGATCATGGAATATTTGGAAAAATCAATTTTGAATAATACACATTTAGACATCACATTATTCAAAAGATATGTAGACTACTGTTTACTAATAATGAACAAAAACGAAGTACACCAAATTCTTAGAACCTTCAATGAATTCCACAAAAAATTACAGTTCACTTTAAGAACCGAGAGAAATAGCAGCTTCAACTTCTTTGACATACCAATAACAAAGACAATAAATTACTAACAAAATGGTACTGAAAAGAAATAAACGAAGATAACATCTTAAACTACAATTCAAACCATCATCCATCCCAGAAAAAATGCATCATAAAAGGATATATTGACAGAGCACTGAAACTCACCTCACCACAATTAAGAAAAGACGTACTGAAGGACACAAAAGACTTAAGAACTAAGAATGAATGACTACCCAGAAAACATAACAAACTAAATCATCAAAGAACGAACACATATACTATGCAATACGGAACAAAAAAAGAAAAAGGACAATACTAACACCACACGATACATAACTATCCCATACATACCTCTACTAACAGAAACCATCAAGAACATCCTCAAACCTTATAACTTCAAAATGGCCTACTCAGCCATGAAGAAAATAAAACACATACATACAAAATCAAAATCCAAAATTCCGCACATAGTATACGCCATACCCTGCAAGAACTGTGGAAAGGTCTACATTGCACAAACAGAACAACATCTCAAAGAACGTCTCAAACCCCTTAAATACGCAAAAACGACAGCACAGCACGAAACAAACACACAAAAAAACAAGAAAAACACGAATTTGACTATGACCAGACAAAAATTTCTCACAAAGAACACAACAGAAAAAAAAGAGAATGAGATGATACACTGACGACAACTCTGTAAATGACCGGAAAGACATAAAGACACCAAGCTCGATATACATAGATCTTCTACAAAACAGGACACAAAAGGAAAACGTTTCGAATAGGTTAACAATCACAGTAAATACAGAGAACAAGGTATAATACAAACAGATCCCAGAAACGCCTGGAAAGTCCACCAAGAAAACGGCGCCATAGAAAACTTCAACACACATAACTTTCCAAAACACAAAGTTTCCACAATTACAAATGAAATTAAAACAATCATCCAAAGATTAGTGGGTAAGATACATTTTAAGAATAATTTAATATAAATCGTAATGTATATTGTATATTTTGTAATATTGTAGATTAAATACTGAATAAGGAAGAAAAAAATCCTGAAACGTCTATTTAAGATAGTGTTATAAACCTAAACCCCATATATATATATATATATATATATATATATATATATATATATATATATATATATATATATATATATATATATATATATATATATATATATATATATATTTTTATGTATATGCTTTTTTTGAAACGGTAGTAGGAGATCGATAGCATTAGCGTTTCATAGTAGCTTGGTTTCTAGTGTCATGCCAAGAAATTTTGTTCCTGTGGTTTTGCAGATATCTCTTCATACAAGTTCAGTTCGAGTTGAAGTTGAAGTCTAACCTATTATTTCTGGAAGGTTCATCTTCATAGGAATATAGGAATGATGTTGACTATGTCTATAATTATAAGTTATTATTATAAGTTATTATTTTGATATTCAGGTTTTGTACCATCTGGTCCTTAAATTAGTCATCGAATTTTCCAGTATTTCATCTTCGTTTGTTATTGTAATGCGGTCTCTTCGCACTCGGTGATATTGGCGACGTAGATTTAATCCTCTCTAGTTTGTTATCGGGGAAATACTGTTTCGATTTTCTTTTGTTGCATCTATTTGATGAATATAATTTATTTTCTTTCAGCTTCCTTATCTTTATCTGAAAAGTTGATTGTGTATGTTTTGTTTTTCCTTTAACGTGCTCTATTTCTGCTTTCAGCTAATGACACCCCGGGGAATTCTGTCACCTCATTAACCCGGGAATTTTGCCGAACCCCTCTCGTGTCGAGGGAAGGGATTTTTAATGTCCAACACATCTCTGTTAGACAGGACCGACAGCGTTACATCTCCTCCGAAAGATGGACACTCAAGCGATTTCCAGAATCCGAAAAATCGCACCGACTTGGGGATTGAACCCAGGTAACTCTGAGCAGGAGACGAGCATCATATCTCCTACGCCACCGAGCCGGCTTAAGTTGATTGTATTTCAAGAATTCGTCAATTATATTTTGGTATTCTCGCCAGTTCGAATGTTTAATTCTCTATATTCGTATTGATTTTGTGGTTATTTTGAGATAATTTATGTGATGGAATATAATTGGTAGATGATCGCTTGAGGGGGATTATTTTAGAGTGTCTAGAGTCTTCTCTAAGCAGATTGCTTGTTGAAGCCTTAAATATACTTCGAATAATGTTTCAGAAAATTGATCCAATTCTTACAGCATAAGATATATACAGAGAGACTCGTTTGAGATGGAGTGTTCTGTATGGAGCAATTATGTAGGACATTCAATGGGTATAATGAGATTACCTGCTTAAAAAACGGATCTATGATGATCATGAGATTACCTGCAAAAAAAGGGATCTATGATGATCAATCCTAGATATGCATGATCAATACTATTTCGACCTATTTTCGTAGTACAAGAACATATATCATTCCACGAGGATCACTAAGGGATCTACTTATCTTCGTTAGTGAATCTTGGGGCACAAACAATAGGATATTGGTATGTCTCCTGGTCGTAATGCAAAAGCTGCACCAAGCTTAATCAATTTTACTGCAACAGTGGGAATTAATTAGCATTTCCTAATTTATTAATTCGAAGAATATAGCAGAATGAATATGAAATAACATTGATCATATGTAATTTATATCAAAGGGAATGATAATACATTTTAATGAGAATAAAAATATAGTGACTGCACTAGGTCAATTTCGAGAATGCTTTTCAATATCTGCGTTTTTGTACCATACCTTCATCACATTTCGAATTTATCTTCATCACTCCCGTGAATAAAGCAATGAATCGATCCCTTTGATATAACTACTATTTATATTTTCAGCATTTCAATTCGATGCCAATGTCGGTACCGACATATTAGTTATATCAGGGACATTATCGAATTCGATTTGCTCCTTCAATATAGCATAAAGCTATAAATTTGTATCGGTGAATTTCTACAAATTAAACGACACAGCAGCACAAATTCTAGTCGGGATGCACATGGCCACAATTAGCGAATGCAATTAAGTTACACATTCACATCTGATAGATCGAATATGGTTATAGCGTTTCTGGAATAAGAACGGCAATGAATGGTTATAGGGTTTAGCTGATGTCATTAACCAGAGGAACACAGGTGATTCGAGATTTGATATATATGATGCATCGTATCGAAATTAAATCGGTAAGGATATATAAGGATATTTTCACAGACTAGCAAAATGATTTCGATATGGACATTCAATGTCATTGAGTAATTTTATTTCAACTTCAACTTTTCCCAATGATTTGATCACATCAAACATTGTATAATGCTTTTCTGATAGTTGATTATCGATTTCTATCAAATCCTTTTCAACCGTTATCTGAAGGTTCATTATGCTAAGATAATGTTTTTATGCAAATGATGATTTCTCAGAATCTTTCTTGAAAAGCATCTGAACAACTCTTGCGATATTCGTAGTATTTTAAAGTCACTATCTAGCTACCTATCTATATAGTTTTACTCAGTTGCTGAACTACCCTGCGTCAAGCAACTAACGCCCAAAATAGAAATTCAAATTTATTCAGAAGAAGTTCAGATATGTTGAAGAATTATTTTTGAAATAATCCACCATCAGGAATGAATCTCTGAGAATAATCGAAACGCAGATGGTACCCAAAGATATCGCAATGAAATCAATAATGAGAAATTAATGAATAACTGCATAAGATCTACGATTCATAATCAAAATAAATGAACTTTAGCATTCTGTTCAATTTATTTCCAAGTGCATTCTGTTTCGAACCTCGTTCACTGCTGCTGGTTGGCTTTGCTGATTTATTGATCTTCTATTACAAATGTTTCAGATATGGTCAATATCATTGAGACTTGAATTAGTGCAGGCCATTTTATTGATGGATTCCGTGATCTTGGAGGTAGCACCCAACGATATGGGCTACGTACAAAATGTCTTTCTATAATGTCTGTTACGTACCTTTGAGCATTCAGGTTTACATTATTCTCGATGACCAGATCACCATTATTGAAACTTCACCAAAACCATATACAGGTGGAAGTTGAATTGAGTATATTTCCCATTTTGACGATTGTATACTAGAAAACGTCGATTGTATTGAAAAATATAAAATCTAGACTCATTAGTATACTTCTAATCAGTTGACATGTTCCCTGGTAAAATTTAATCAAGCTCTTCGATTTACTGCGAAAAGAGCTGGCTACGAGCTGAGCTACGAGCTGAGACTCGAAACCACAAATTTAAGTCTGAGATGTTTCAATATCGTTTCAGTGATTAAGATAAATTGGAACGTTCAGCCCAAAACTCTTCATCACGTATATGGATGAAACTATTGAGAACAGCTAGAGAGCATTGAAGGAAGTTGTGTTGAAACACACTTACATGCAACGAATAGATATATCAACTGGAGCTTTTGTGGATGATATCGTAATAATGGTAGACTCTGAGAATGAACTACACATTTACCTTACAATACATACATACATAGAATACAATATGGAAGGACGAACTGAAAAGAGCAGGAATAGAAAAGTTAATCTAATCTAACCTAACCCCGTTTCACTTCATTTTTTGAGATGGGTGCAGAGGGTAGGTGGTTGGTTTCACAAGTTCCAAATCATCCTCAATAACGGTTCTCCTTGAATCAAAACATGCTCGTTTCAGAGTTTTTTGATAGTATCACTTACTAAAAGTTGAATGCGGTCGAATTTTAGTTGGAACACAGTGTATATTATATATCCCGTTTAGTGGGAATCATAAGTAATTTTCACCAAAATATATGACTGAGATTCTAGAGAGGAAAGAGTTATTATTTTGTAAGTCACAATCATCTGACAGGAAGTGAACATAAAAAAACAACAGCTTTCAGTAGCTTTGTGAAAGTCTGTTCTAATTAATTGTTTCCTCGGGCACTCAGTATTCCCTGAGCTCCTTACGCTGTAATTTTTCCTGACCGTCAAAAAATGAAACGATATGATAATACGAGATTAAAACGTTCTTAAAATAATTTCATTGTCCCGTTCCGTAAAGAAAATTACTAATTAAATGTTAAAATTCCCTTTCTTTGAAAAATTTCATTTTTATTCCGGTATGCTGATATACTAAATTCATAAGGATATTTCTGGGAAGCTTGAGTGTGGTATATATACACGAAGAATCATTTTAAAATTGATAATTCTTTCATGAAGTTATGATTTGAATCGAATAACAAAGGCTATGTTGGAAATAAAGGAAATAATTCAACAATTCATCGAATTTCAAATTTTTAAACTGACCATAAATCGAAGGATATTTAGGATAATGTGTATTCCAACGAAAAATTGACACCCCCAGAAGAAGGCATTGTCTGCGAGAAACGCTGGAACGAATCAATTTCTAGTATGAAAGGGAACCTAGTTTATACCATCTTTGAGCTTGTCAGAATTATCCCTTACCCCCTTCATCTCATACCAACAAAGTTATCATAGGAAATATGAGTTGAGTGGCACATCGTTACAAAGGTCGATTATATCTATGAATCTGTAAATTTTTTGAGTTAAAGGGTACCCCCGATGAGATAGGCGAAATGCCCTTGCGAAATCCTTTTTTTCCTTGAAAACATCATAGGGAGGGATCAAACGAAAAACATTCATCGATATATTAGCCCCTCTCCGCCGCTCCCTCCTCCCCAGCCTTCAAAAACGTGTTTTTCTGAATCCTATTTTTTCCTCAGGTTCTGCTGGCTTAGGAAATCTGAAAAATGGACAACTGAACAAATTCATGAAAATTTCATCTCGAACACCGGTGCAAGTCCAATTATTTCGCCTTGTGATTTTGTTATGGAAAAGTATTTCTCTGAATTTTCCAGATTTTTCCTGAAGGTGCGCCACCTTCAAAACGCGTAAAACCAGTTTTTTTGCATTTCAATGCGGTAAATTCACTTTTCACATGTCCATGAGTGCGGAAATTGAGTTTATAGTTTATTTCTTCGCAATTTCATGAATATAAGAGTTAACTACAGAATTTTTAACTCAAACATTCCATTAGAGACCATTTCTAATGTAATTATGTTTTTAGAGATCATTTATAGTAATTTTTGACAATTATTTCGCTTTACGGCCATTTGAGTGCTGAAAATTCAACTTTTCACATGTCTAGGAGTGTGAAAAACAATGAAAATAATTTATCTCTTCACAATCTGATAAATATAAGAGTCAACTAAGGACGTTTTTACTCAACCAAGTGTTTTGAAGACCATTTATACTTATTTTTGACAATTATTTCGCTTTACGGCCGTTTCGAGTGCTTTCGTTTATCTATGCATCACATCATTTTATGTTAAAGATGGAATGAAGAAATCTAAGGAATTGGGATTAAATGAATGAAAAAAATTGATGAAAAAGTTTGAAGTATCATTAGTATCAGGATTTTTATTGATAAAAATATAATGATTTTCATTACAATTTGTAATGCTTATGCGTCTGTTTGTGCTATGTGAAGGTATGAGTTTGAGTGAAAATGTATAATTAAATATTTCGAAGTACGAAACTTTATGAACTGAATAAAATATGAATTTAATAATTTTCACTCATTATTTCAGTTTTCTTCGCTATCTTTAACTATTACAGGTATTGTATCTCTGTTTGTAAATATATCAGTTAGGTGCTCTGCCGGTTTGATAATTCTCGATTGTAATCTTCCGTACGACAAATAATAAACGAGAGCAGCCACATGAGAACAGGTACCTATCGTTCTATTTCCGTTTGCACAATTTCAACAGTAACGTTTTATACCTCATAATGAAGACTTGTATGTTCTAATATTTACATGCCGTGATTTTATTTCTAAACTAACGATTTGTGGCAGCTCTTTGGCGAAACTCAAAAACAATATCGTCTTCTTGCAGCATTTCTGCTAAGTAAGAAATTGCTCGAGACAATTGGTACGATCCTGTAAAAGTACTTGAATATTTCAAAAATTATTAGTAAATAGTAGAGTATTTTATTAGAATGAAAAGTTTGAAATGATACACACATGTAAAGAATATTTTCAACTCCTCAATGCACAATTCTAGAGAGTCAAGGAGTTCCTTGGAATTAAAAGTCTGAAAAGGTGTACTTTTTCTATTCCCATCTTATCTTCTTAATAAGTAGACAATTTATTATTCAAATCTTTCGCCACCTTGATTCTTTCAATGATTGCACATGCACCTTCTTCATCTGAATTCAGACGTTTTCCAAATAAATTGTACAAGATACAAGCAATCTGGCAATAGACTTGAGCGTTCTGTAGCAAACAATTGTGAAGTTGGTTATGAAGGAGCTTGAATTTTTGTCCTACTATGCCGTGCACAGCTTCCACTACCCATCTTATTTCTGTTACCAATCAGGAAGCATTGGACTCTTCTACCGTGAGTTGATTTCTTTTACCTTTAAGGGCTGGCATCAGAACCTTGTATCCTTCGCTTTCTAATTCTACTACTATATAACTGAAACCTCAATATAATATGAATACATCCTCTTTTTTCAAAAGGCTACTGAGGCCATTTGGTACCTCCAATATTTCTTTCAATATTTGAGCATCATTTTTTGTGGCGTAGAAAGGACCTTCTACGTTTACTACGAAACCATATGTAATAGTTATCGTAAATGGCTTGCATAGGGATTGTTGTTTTGCCCTGAGTACGATTTCTTCTGGTAAATATTGTTACTACTTTTTCCATAGTATGTACCGTCGCATATGAGTGCTAAGCTATCGTCCAAATCAAATAATTGACGTGCAACTGGAGATGTACGGTTGACGAAATATTCTCTAGTATTAGCATGATAACCGAAATATTTTGGTAAAATATTTTCAAAAGCATATAGGTCGCTCTCTTTTGTTCTTTGAACTATTTTTTCGTCAATTTGAAGAATATCTGTGACACAATTATCTGAATTTCATGTCCGCAATGTCATTAAAATTATTGCTAAAGCCTGTAAAATATTTCTGTTTTCAGAAGATCTCATTGAAGTTCCTATTAAGCTTTCAAGATGAATTATATTTTTCAAAAAAAACCTGTTGAAGCTTTGATTCTTCCATCGGATAATCTAAAGTCTTTAATTCTTTCGTGTAGATTATTACCTATTTCATCAGTTAATTTATCTAAAAATGTCCTAATTCTGAAGTTTCTATTGAACATTCAGTGGGGTCCCATGTATATTTATTCAATCTTCTTCATAAAATCTATTTTTAATCAAATATTTTTCGCAGCATTTATTTCTCCTTCGTATAAAAACACGCTTTTCAAGAAAACTTGGATTCGAGCATTAAAGGGTACATATTGAAGTTCCTCGCGTGATCTGCATAGAAAACAATATGCATGAGTAGAAAAGTTCTAGGAAATGGCAAGTTTACCGATTCTTTTGGAAGTTTATCAAGTATTGTATAGTACTAAACAACTGTTTAGTACTATACTACTAGTAGTTTATTTTTTAACTGGAGGTTCGTCCCTTGTACCAGACAATTCTCCATATCAAATAATATTTTTTTTTTAAATCAATTATAATGATGAATTCCTAGTATTATAACAAGTCCGTTCAAATAATTGGCAAAAATGACTAAAAATGGTCCCTAAAAAAATGTTTGAGTAAAAACTTCTTTAATTTACTCTTATATTCATGAAATTGTAGGGAAACTATTAACATCATTTTCCGCACTCTTGGCCATGTGAAAAGTTGAATTTTCCACATTAAAATGCAAAAAAAACTTATTTTTCGCGACTTTGCAGGTGGCGCAACTTCAGGAAAAATCTGAAACAATTCATAGAAATACTTTTTCATAACATAAATCACACGCCGAAAAAATTGGACTTGCACCGGTCTTCGCTCGATTATTATGAAAAAATTCTGTATGTTTTGTAAGGTGACTATAGTTGTTCATGAATTTTTTCAGATTTTTCAAGCCAGCAGACCCCAAGGAAAAATAAAATGCAAAAAACACGTATTTTAATGGCTGGGAGGGGGATAGGTGAGACGGGGCTAATATGAAGAATGTTCTTCTCTTGATCTTGAAATTTGGAAATTTCAAAGAGTATCATTTGGAACCTAGTTGTGATTGTCTCTTAATGTTCTGAACGAATCGTCAACAGTTGTTAGGAGTCCATACAGGGTGTTCGAACAGAGGAATTTATTCCTTCTGCTAGCTATGTACATCGGGCCGAACAATTCAAATTCAAATATTGTGTCCAGATATTTTTCGCTCTTGTATGGTCCTGTATATATATATATATATATATATATATATATATATATATATATATATATATATATATATATATATATATATATATATATATATATATATATATATATATATATATATAATTGAACCTAAATTTGTTGATGTTTTCAACGCTATATTTAAATTTGAATATTTAAGAAGGGATATCACATTATTGCTAATATTGCTCATATATGATAAGCTATTGAATTTCTTGTCTTGGTGTTCACCGATTGGATATATATGTTGTAAAGCTAATTTTTGTTTCTTCTTATATAATATGCTGCTAAATAAATTTGAATCATAACCATTTATTGCGAACTGTTTTATCGAATTCAATTCTTTGAAATAATTATCATTTGACATCGGTGTGCTCAAGAGTCTATGTGTATAGCTAATAACTTTATGTTGGTAAGGCTTTAAGGACTACATCAGTCCTTTTAAGGAAAGTCATCTTCGAATTGTTATTGATTTTAAATCTGGACGTTTTGAAGTCCACAAATTTTCATGAAACTCAATATTTCAAATATTATTTCACTAGTTAAAACTCTGATATTTTTCAGCATAATTGAATGAATACGTCCATGGTTTTTTCGGTTGGCAATATTCTGAAAAGTACTAACATCTAACCCTAAAAAAATTGATATTCTTCATTCAGCGAGGTATTTCTGGTAATTAGTTCCTGACAAGTAACTGATGTAATCCACAATACCTAAAAGAAAAAAGAAATAATAGAAGTCAGATTCAATCGACTTCAATAGTAATCGATTTCGCACTTTTTCTCTTTTCTTTTTCTTTTTTTTTTACTTTGGTGAAGGTTTTGATATAAGTTTCGTTTTGAGAGATTTTTTGGATAAAATCGAGAATAACTCGAAAACGATGCATTTTAGGTATAGGGAAACCTGTAACAGATCGATGTCTATGCATATTACGAGTTGAAAGGTGTGTGCAGAAATAGGTAATTGAATTTGAAAAGACTGTCTTTAGTACCTTTGAATGTACTACGATTTGACTCATGCTTTGGAAACACCCTGTATACAGCGAAGCCTCTAAATGCATTGAATTCTGCTGAATGAGCCTTTTTATATAATATACTGTAGGGATGATCAATATTGAATGATCTTTAGTATTTTTATGATGCCTCCAAAAAGGCAACCAAAAATCGCAAAATTCCAATGTAAAAATTCATATCTTCCTTTCGGTTGATTTCAGGTGACATAGATATGGTGAGGAATTGTTCAAAATTTAATTTTCTATAACCGGAAGTGCCACAGCTCGGAAATTATTTAGGAATTTACTTCGAGTAATATTCAAGACAACAACAAAAATTTATCCATTCTGTCATTCCCTTCTCCATATACTTTTATGTCTCATCTCGCGTGGACACCCGGTATAGATTGAAAGGGAATCAACTTTTGATATTGTTGATGAACATTATTCGGACTTTGGACTTTGCGCCAGGAAGATGAACGTTGGAAAAGTGGTTTGAAAAGTGAAAAAAAAATGTAAATGAGGTGGATATATATAATTCACTTTATTGAACAATTCATGAGGACAAGGAAAAAAACAAATTACAATTCATTTCATTATCACAGGGCCGAGTCCAAAGAGTTGCCATGGCCACAACCTGCTCTTACTCTCTAACCCTGATGAAAAAAAAAGTTATAATATTACCTATTATTAAGCGAACCCTTTTTCGGGAAACCAACTACAAAAATTTGAAAAAGAAAGTGATTATGACGGAACTGCAATCAGTTAAGGCGCACACACTGTTTCTTCAATAAGATCGTCCAAGCACGAGACTTAAACGAGGCAACAGATGAAGACCTGTAGTAGTCAGCTATGCATTCATTATAGAGTTTATAGATGCCGAACGACAAAGATCTCACGCAAATGACAAGTCTGTGCATAGGAGGAGAAATGAGACCTCTACTTATGGTGTTCAGACTGTGAACATCAGATCTAAACGTGGTTTTCCGGTGCAAATAGGAGGGCGTCCTGGTAACCATCATTTTATGATATAAAATTAACGCTGCTAAGTGAAATCTATTGGTCATATTGAGCCACTCCGCTTCCACCATTTTGTGACTTATTCGGTCAAATTTCTGCAACCCGTAAATGAAACGCAAACAAGAGTTTTGAATCTTCTGATAGTGTTCATTGTTTGTCGACCAAGGCAAGAATAATAACTTGCGAGCAATAATTGAAACTGGATAGCACAAGAGTATTGCATAAGGATATTTTCAATTTCAGAGGCAGTGATTGTCTATGTGGATACAGAAGACGTAGAATACTCACAGATTTACGAATAAAACTGGCGTTTTGTGCGCGATATCTAAATGAATTATCCATAATGAGACCCAGGTTACGAACCGACTTTACAACTGAGATGTACTCCCCACCGACAGATAGCCTCATGATATCTCCCAAATGATAACACTTTACTTCGTTGCCAAATAGAATAGCTTTGGTCTTGTTAGGGTTAATATTCAATCTATGAACCTCGGATACTCTAACAATACTATCAAGATCTTCTTGAACCTTACTAACGGCGTCTTCAAAATTCTCAGGGCTGAAACTATGATAAAGTTGCGTGTAATCAGCATAAAAATGAACTTGACAATGTTTCAAGTAGCGTTGAAAGCTGTTAGTATAAAGCATAAAGAGCAGAGAACCTAAAATGCTACCCTGGGGTACACTAGCAGAAACAGGCAAAGTACTAGATAGACTGTCGTAGATCTTTGTTTGTTGGGTTCTGTTGGACAGATAATTCTCGATGAGATTTGTTGCACCTCCACAAAAGCCAACGAAAGACACAATCGCTACAAGTATATCAAGATAGATGGTATCAGATGCTTTGGAATAATCTAATAAGACCATTATAGTTATACAGCCGAGATCAGTAGCTGTCAGAATGTCATCGGTGATCTTTAGTAAACTAGTTGTGCAACCATGACCTGCCCTGAAACCTGATTGAATCTCGGGAATTACTCCCAAACTATTCAAATGTTGCGTCATCTGGTAGAACAAAACTTTCCCAAAAAATTTTGAAAGGGTTGGTAAAATAGAAATCGGACGTAGATCTTTATATTCGCTTACTGAGTGAGATTCAGCGATTGGGCATAGTACAGCCTTTTTCCATAAATTAGGAAAACAGTTGTCAATGATGCAAGAATTTATTATATGAACAATGTACTTTATCAAAATGAGGCAACCCAATCTTAACATGCGAATATTGATAACATCTATACCACAAGCATTAGTTTAGATCTCGTTAATACATTTTCCTACCAGGACCTCGTCAACCAAGGAAAAATCTCGTCGTTCTGAAAATGCGCAATATCACAATATCGAGTGTTCTGCGACTAACAGGTTCAGACGAAGAATTTAGGAAGTATTTATTGAGTGCTGAAACATCCGAACATTCTTGAGGAATCTGTGCGCTATTCTTTTATCCAATATTGATGTATCTCAACTGTCTCCACAATAGACTAGAATTCTGGTGATTCAGCATTTCGGAAAAATAACTGACCTTACCTTTACGGATTAATTTAGTTGTTGAATGCTGGAAAGTTTTATAAGTGTTCCAGTGTGTTTCATTTTTTGTGCGTTTATATTTGCGTTTAGCCTCATCACTAGATTTCATTGATTGCCTTATTTCTAGAGTTAACCAGGAAGCTGGTGATTTTTTAATACGACGCGCAACAACTGGGGCCCATTTGTCGAATATATTCAAGAAGGTTTGATTAAAATGAGATACTTTGTCATCGATACTATTCATTCTGAACATTTTATGCATGGAAGATGCTTCAATATCACTTTGAGACGATTCCAATTGTCTAAGATCTATGTAACTAGAAAACTGAGGCTGTTTGGTTGAATGAACTCGCCATGAAATTGTAAATTTTGTAAAATATTGATCACTATAGTGGAAATCCACAATTCTAGCAAATTCGAAGATGTTCGGCTTGTTGGTGATGATATGATCCAATATTGCGTCTCTTCTGGTCGTCTTATCGACCTATTGCATCAAACCAAAATTCTGGAGACAATCGATATACGCAGTATATACAGGGCTATCACACTTCGCAAAGTCAACGTTGAAGTCGCCGACAACAACAACACATTCCGCCACTGGGAGTGAGGCCATAATTATATCCTCCATATCAGCGAATAAAGTACGATTTTCAATCCCTGGCGGTTTGTAACGAACGCAGAATCAAATCTCAATGTCATTTGTCGTAATTATAACAGATGTGTTCTCCGAAACAAGCCGCAAGTTGATGGAGTCAAACTTTAAGTCATCCCTAATGTAAATACGCGTACCCCGCCCCGCGTCGCCCTGTTGTTGCGAACAAGAGAAAAACCTTCCTTTTGCACCATCAACTCAACACCATCATTGAGCCAAGTCTCAGTTAAACCAATTATATCAATCCCACTCTCCTCCACACAGTCCTTAAATTCCGAAAATCATGGATATGATCATCCAAGACGATAAACGCAATAGATGTCCCAAAGATCCATGAAAACATTCAAAAAGTGGATGAAATTGTTTATGATAACAGAAAAATGAAATTGATCGAGGTAGCTTAGACCATGAAGATATCCAAGGAACATGTTGGTTTTATTTTAAAAGAATGTTTGGTCATGTGAAAGCTGTGTGATGTGGTAGACTTTTGACCAGAAATACCAACGAGTCGATGATTCTGAGCACTTTTTGAAGAAAATAAACAGTAATAAAGCTGAGTTTTTCCATCGATACTTCAAAATGGATGAAACATGGGTTCATTACAACACCCCAGAAAGCAATCGACAGTCAGCTGAGTGGACTGAACGAGGTGAACTGCATCCACAGTTAAAAAAAAAGTAGTAGTCAGCTGGAGTAGTAGTCAGCTGGCAAATTTATGGCATTGGTTTTCTGGGGTGCGCAGGGTATTATATTCATAGATTACCTTAAAAAGGGTCGAACGATAAAAAGCGGTTACTACATTGAGTTAATGAATCAATTAAATCAATAAAATAAAATAAACATTCAGAACACACTAAGCTTTTTTCGGTCTCCCCTAAATTGCAAGCACAGGAAAATGAGGAGATACGGGTGAAAAGTATGTATCTCAAATATGATTCAAGAGAAAACATGGGGGAAAGCCGACAGGAAAAACTTGTCTGTGAGAGTCGCAAAAGGAAAAAGTGAAACAGATAAATATCCTTTAACAATAAGCGAATGAAATCAAAAAATACCGAACGAAAGGAGAGAGATCATAAACAGCACTGGAAATATGATTGAAAAGTAGATAACTTGCTACACTTCCCTTCTCTTGATGCTGATGTTCGGTCACAAATCATATTTCTTGTGAAGTTAATACTTAAGCCCGAGGGAATCTTTTAAATTTAGAATCACAATCCCATTCGTAAACAGAAATACATTCACTGACCAAGTTCAACATCACAATATCCTCTCTTTTCGATCGGGAGGGTCAAAATGACTAGAACGATCTTTCAAGTGATAGTTATTATGTTTAACTGATGAAGCACAAATTCTCTGTGTGCCAGAATGAGATTTTCCTCCATGTATCGTGTTTAACGAACAAATATTTCCCCAAAGATTAATGTAAAATTCGGGATAAAATATTTGACATTTATTATTTGAATTCAGGGGATGCACTTTTTGGCGGTGAACATTCTGAGCAGGTGAATTTCTGAAAACTTGTTCTTGAGAAATTTCTCCCCCTTTTTCAAAATGAATTCATTCAAAGCTATCGAGAACGCTGAATAATTAGGCGAGCCTACTATATTTTGTTCCAATTTTGTATTTTAATCAAAATCATTAAATAAACGAAAATTGCAATCGCATTGTCATATGCGCTTTTCTCTAAAATTATCGCTACTATAGTTTATATCCAGAATACCTCCTTCATCTTTGATTTAGTTAGAGCTATTCGTTAAAAAATATCCCTTTAATAGTTGATATGCCTCATTTGAAGAAAATAGCTTGGAAATGTATCGTCAGGTGAATTTCTTATTTTATTGTGTAATGCCGATGATTAGGAATTAATTCTGTCAAAATCTGAAAAAATTTAATTTACTACTTGAACACAATAGATTTCTATAGGAGATCTCGGCTTGTTTGCCTACAGAAGGAGTTCAAAGTGTCCCCTTTCAAACTCCACGCATGCTTCAAATCGGCGTGATACCTCTATTGTGCAAGAAACTGTAATCATTGCGGGTGTGATTGTAGGGCACGCCTCACAAATTCGATTGTTGAGATCTTCCAAATCCGTGGAAGCGTACTCTTACTATCCTCGACTTTGTTGCCAGGCTAAGTAACGAAATATAGACTCCCTCTTGTGTATGCTAGATATTTATCACATTTTCCTCATTTATTTTGCAGGAGCTCAGCGATAGAATGCTTTGAGCCAGGAAATCATCCATTTCATATTTTCTATTCTGGGTGGTGATCTTCTAATCTAGATGCATTCAGTGAAATCTTGAGTTTGAATGCCATTTTTTAGTTCGAAATACTTTCATAGAAGGAACATTTCCAAATATTTATAAATGTTGCAGAAAAATGTTCTTTGTAAAAAAAGAGCCACAAATACAGAGTCTTTTACGAAGGATGACAAATTCGTACCTGCACCTCTGCAGAAATACTATCATTCAAAAACAGAACTGGATTCGGATTTGGACACTGATATTCAATTCACAATTATTTTAAGTGCGGTGCCGCTTCCGTTTATACCGGACATCGAATTCAACTTTGTTATTCTAATTTTTTTTATTAGAGAAAACTCTTTTTCAAGCATCTTTTATCACTAGTTATCCTATCCAAAATTAACCACCATTGAACTATGGTTTTTTCTAAATTTTCGGAATATGAGTGTCATTTACTTTGCACGAAAAAGTTGCCTCATGTAATGAGATTATAATATTCTCTTAGTTCAATGAGTTTAAAAGTACTACTTTTGAGGTCAACGTACTTGGAATTCTATATACAGGGTGCTCAAAAACCACTCAATGAAACTCAATTGTCAAAAAACAAAAATAAAATTGCTTTTCTTACACCTTATCAATGATAACATGCAAAATTATCGCCGTATTTGTAAACATATGTGATTTTTTATTCAAGGAACAATATTCAACTTTCCGTAGAATGTTAAATATCCTTAAATGAAAAAAATAATTTTTTTCCTTTTTTTTACTTTATGTGGGCAGTATTTTGAATTATCACTGATTGGTATTTAGTTTCCCTCTAACTAAAATGGCTCGTCCTCATTTTATAAGCGATTTAATTAAAAACCTGCAGTTTCTTCGGAAAATTACATCCTTAGGCCGGGAACATAGAAACAGACGCATTAATCCAGCTTCCAGTTCTATGCAAGGTTCAATGAATTTTGACCTCAGTTTGAAGTTTAGAAACTATTTAAAAATAGCAATAACACTAATTTTGTTTGTGTATGGTATTTTCGTTGAATGAAATGGCAAACAAACGAGGGGATTATGAATTTATTCATCACTTATGGTGAATGTCAACGAATGATAACTCGAACTTGTGTAAGGTTTAATATAAAGTACGCAAATTCACTACCAATCTGCAGAAAACAATTTAGATTTGGGATGAAAACTATCAGAAGTTATTTTTATGCCAATCCGTATGTATCTGAACGTGCTGCTGTTGCAGATTTGGTGATAGCACGTACATCGGTTGATAAGATTTTTCATAGAAATAATTTACGCCCCCACAAAATTTGCATTAATATCATCGATGAATTAAGGAGTGGTTATGATTAACTCGTGCGAAATGTGAATGGTTCACCTTCGAGAAAACCCAGACCTCATACAAAATATTATTCATAAGAGCCATAATTCTCATATCTAGGCCATCGAAATTACATATGGAATAGGGGAACGAAGTTATCAACATTGTTTTAGATTTAATGTATTCAGTTTAGTCTACGAAAACCAATATCAATATTCAATTTATAGGGAAAATATAAATGGTGAAGAATATTTACAGATTTTAAGGACATTTGTTTTGGAATATCTGGATAATCTGGCGTTAAATGAACGTATTTCATATTGGCACCTGTTATATATGCTTCGGTCAACTGCACACCTCAGGTATCGGAAGAACCATCTTGTTCGACGACAGATAGATAAGAAGACTGGGTTCACGGAATTGGACTGCAAAATGTCCGGATCTAACCCGTTTGGATTTTAATCTAGTACCTAAGGAACAAACTTAAAGATCACCGATAAATTCGCAGGGGGATTTCGAATCAAAAGTGAGATGTGCCTTTGACAGCATCGATCCGAAGCAACAGCAAAAAGTATCGATTGGTCGTTTTTCATCTTTGCCGTTTTTGAATGATGAAAATGATTTCCAAACGTCAAACTGAGGCTGAAGTTCGCAGAACCTCATCGAAATTCGATATTTTGTGTGCATCGTTCAGTTTTCATATAGTTCTTGCTGCTCTGGTGTCAAAGTACAGATCGATAGCAAACGTTTGTATTTCGTCCTTCTCCCATCAATGCCATATACCCTCTTGATCGTTAGTATTCTTCTATTATGACATCACTCCCGTTCTTCATGTATGCACAAATATTCACATTCCTAAGACATATTATTATAGGTAATGTGCAATAACTCAATTGAAAAAATTGATTCATATTGTCCTTTTATTTCACTTATGTCCATTGCTTTTATCATATAATCAAAATCTGAAATATTATATTGTACACTTCGCCGAATACAACAACATAAAGTATTTTGTAATTAGCGCAGACCAGCCTTTCTTTTCAGAGGAACCTTCTACCTCCCACAAAATGCTCTTGACTATTGCACTGCATTCTAATCATATTACTGAAACAACACCTGCCATAACTGAACAAATACCAAGTAAAATGATGTTATACTAGAAAGTTATAATAAATTGAAGAAATTTACCTGGTCAATTGATATGGAGCTAATTCTTATTAGATCGGGAGGCTGCGAATTGTTTTTGTCTATCTTATTCTCTCAGAAAATTCTTCAGAGAATTCTGACGTTGAGTCTTGTGAATGTGAATGGATCTCCGTGGAAGGATTTAGCAACGGCAGCCCTCGAAACACGTGAAATATAAAAACAACTTTTTGTTATCTCTTTCCGATTGAACTGTTGTTGAAATGACAAAAGGCGTTCGCTGGTTTCGACGCAGTGGATTATGCGTCAGCAGATTCTAGGAACGCAGTGGATTATGCGTTCCTAGAATCTGCTGACGCATAATCCACTGCGTCAAAACCAACGAATGCCTTTTGTCACTTCAACCACAGTTACAATCGGAAAGAGATGACGAAAGTCTGTTATATGTTTATAAAAATTTGTAGATTTTCTCCAGGTTGATATTTTATCAGATGATAGTTTGCATGAACTCTTAATGGAACAAAACGTCAGTAGGGGAGTTTGCATATTTTGCCTAGAAAGAGCTTCCATGATAAAATTATATAGTGAAAAAATATTTTGCAAGAGCAGTGGTTTATTGTTTTGAATCAACATTTTAGTTGAAATATACAGAGTTAGGCTAGTGTACCGGAACGGGTAATTATCTCAGTTATTTACCGAGCGATTTTCTTTGAAAATTGGTGATCGTACATTGTGAAGCATAAAGCATTCAGTGTCAATATTTTGTGCTCAATAGTGTTTCCGGTGTACCGGAAATGACCACAAAATGAGAATTTAAAATATAACACCCTATATGTTTATTTATTCTTAGATTCAGAGGAAAAAACTTCCTTAGAAAAATGCTTTTCCTCCAATGTCGTGTTCGTAAAAAATCAAAATGACAATAATTTTTATCACCTGAATCAAATTACCCTCGAATTCATAATCAACGTGACAGGTTGAAAATTATTGTCAAGTATTTGTTGAAATTTTGATTTTTACAGGAACGAGAGAAATTCTGTTATTGAAACTATAGCAAGTGTTGAAAATGTGTTCCATTCACATCCTGACAATAACCTAATCGATCACAGATATTTCTAAGAGACTTTTGCAGAAATTGTGGGGTTATCAATTTGATTTCTTCTGTTATGCGACCCCTTATTTCATCTAGATTGGCAGGTCGTTCTCTAAAAACCCGGCAGTTCGAGTGGCCCCATAAAGAGAAGTCCAGAGGCGATAGATCAGGTGAGCGTGGGGGCCTCTCGATAGGACCTCTTCAACTGATCCATCTGTTTGGAGAAACTTCATCCAGATTATTTCGAATATCTACTGCGAAGTGGGGGGAGCTCCATCTTGTTGGAACCATACAATATCAGCTGGGGTTAACGAATTATTTAAATTTGTAAATAAAGCTTTTATGGCTGACATAATTCCATTTCTTAATAATTTCCAAAGCTGCTCTCCATTTCAACTTCCTTCTATAAAAAATGGACCAATTATGTGGTCACCGATAATACCGGCCCAAACATTCAATTTTTGTCGATGTTGTGTATGAACTTCTCTAATCCAATGTGATAAATACTGCAATTATGCCTATTTACTGTACCATTGAGGCAGAACATAGCTCAATCCGAGAATACGATTTTATATTGTTTCATTTTTTCTGTTTTCAGTATCCTACAGACTGACCTTTGAAAAATATTCAAGGCTAGTTGATCTATAGATACCTGATGATTTTCTTCAGTTGCCTGTAAAATGTTCGACTTCGTTCCTTCGACAGTGGCAGAATTAGGGCGTCCTGCTTTGGGAATATCTTTCACTTGCCGACTTGCTTCATACTGCTGAATAGTTCTCCATACTGTAGATTCACTAATTTGATGATCTGGATGAACAGTATTGAACAGACTGCGAACTTCTTGGTAAGATCGTTGTCTGTCACCATATCCGCGCATCATCAAAACCTGGATCCGTTCTGCTTCACTGAACTTGAATACTATTATTAGGAATTGAAGTGCAAGAATCTAAACTTCAACAAGTGCTTGACATTATTTGTCAACCTGTCCTGTTGATTATCAATGCAAAAATAATCTGATTGAGGTGATACAATTTTCAATATTTTAATTTTCTATGAGCTCGACATTGAAAGGAAATGTTTTTCGTTGATTGTTTCTGAAAAAGTTTTTTCTCTGAATCTAAAATAAATAAACATATGGGGTGTTACATTTGAAATTCACATTTGTTGGTCATTTCCGGTACACCGGAAACACTAGCGAGCACAAAATATCAACACTGAATTCTTTATGTTTAGCTATGTAGGATAACTAATTTTCAAAAAAATCGCTCTGTAAATAACTGAGATAATTAACCGTTTCGGTACTTATGCCTAACCCTGTATATGGTTCTACCTACTGAAATGAACGATTTTTTGCTGCACCATATCGATTGATACTTATAGACAATCACATCTCGGTCTTTAATATATATCATACTATTCAGATAAATAAGTCTTATTTTTTCATCAGGAAGTTGGTCAAAATCAGGGAATAAATTACATAGATAATTATTCAAATTGAGCAATTTTCTGCAAGTGAATTATCCGGCTTTTCACTTCCATTCATTCATCTATCTGACTTGATACACCATCTAATCTAAATTATCTGGTGACTTCTTCCATTTTTAAGATAGAGTTCTTCTGAAAATCTTTTGTTTACACAACTATACAAAATAATGCTTTGGATGCAACTGCAACGGCCATATTTATGTGGTAATTTGGGCACACTTAAAGCGAAAATGACAATCGCTCTTGTGCTCATGATATGGTAAAACGTAAAGGAACCTAACTTATGAGCATTCATATTATAATTGTAGTTCCTAATTGATCAAAAAAAGATTAATCCTTGATATTCAATAGCGTTTACGCAAAGGAACATCCTATTCATTGCAAATAAAATTGTTTTTTTATATTTTCTAAATGGACAGCCCCTCTTCAATCGTTAGGATAATTTAATCTACATTTTGATAACATTCCGTAATTTGCAGCATTTGTTGAATTCGCGTATAGATAGTTTAGCTGCTATGAATTTTTCAAGTTCACAATAATGAGTATTTCCAGAATGTCGAAAATTCTAGGTTCTCAGAATTTGACGAAAATTAGCGTATATATAGATTACGTTTTGCTGATTAAGAATCTAATAATAGTTTTTTCTGAACACAAATCGTTTAGCTTCTATGAATTTTTGAAGTTCGCAATAATGAATATTTCCAAAATGTCGAAAATTCTAGGTTCTCAGAATTTGACGAAAATCAGCGTATAGATAGATTACGTTTTGCTGATTAAGAATCTGTTAATAGTTTTTTCTGAACACAAATCGTTTAGCTGCTATAAATTTTTGAAGTTCGCAATAATGAATATTTCCAAAATATCGAAAATTTTAGGTTCTCAGAATTTGACGAAAATTAGCGTATAGATGGATTACGTTTTGCTAATTGAGAATCTGTTAATAGTTTTTTCTAAGCACAAATCGTTTAGCTGCTATGAAGCTTTGAAGTTCACAATAATGAGTATTTGCAAAAATGTCGAAAATACAAAGTTCTCAGAAATTGACGAGAATTAGCGTAAATTTAAATCATCATGTAATCTAATTGTTATAATCAAAATCATACTTGATATATCAATAACAAGCGAAATCGAGTGGATCGGAAAACTAACTCCCTTCCGGAAGGAGTAATTAGCATTCTAAAGAATGTTGGATATTGGTTTTTGAGTAAAATCTCCAATTCAATTCATTTCCATTACTTACAACGATATATTCTGGAGGCAGAGCTGAGTAATGTCCATTAATAGCGATCAGTATGTTAAAGCCAATAATCGTTCATTTCTGTAGGTAGAACTACACCTTTCCTAAGCAAATTGTTCTCTTTTTGAATGCAGACTTTATAGTTGCACATTAATCCTCGACTAAATTATTTCAACTTGGAAGAACTTACCATCAATTTTCGCCATGTTTGTTCAATTCAAAAATTTTTTGAGACTTGTAATTTTTTCGTATCTCCAACCGTTTTTCGAGTGAAAAATTTATGAATTTGAATTATTTGACTTTTGCGTTATTCGTTAAATAAAAAAAATAGAAATACGCGATAGCTAAGATTATTTGCTTTTATTTTGATAGCTGGTCCTCTGAGTCACAACGTATACTTATTCAATATCAAACTAAAAAAAAGTACAATTAAAAACTAAATAAATTGCAAGTAGTATCTTCCACTGTCTTTCTTCTCATATTATCACGCACTCTTTGAAATAGTCCTGGGGTATTTCTTTCGTGTCACAAGAGGTTATTATTCGATTTCTCAATTCTTCTAGAGTGTTCACTGGAGTGAACTAAACTTTTGAGATATCCCCATAAGGAAAAGTCTAAACTAGTCTGGGGACCTAGGAGGCCATGGTTCTGAAACTTGCTGACCTATCCTTCGGTTGTTGAATGTATTTTTCAAGAATTCCCTAGCTTCTTCACTAAAATGTGCTGGTGCCCCGTCATGCATGAACCACATTATGTTTCTCACCCAAAGAGGCACTTCCTCGAGCAATAAAGGTATCTATTCCTCAAGAAATCGCCGATAAGCGGCACCGTTTAGTCTATAAGGCAGAGAAAAATTTCCCACTCAAATAACTTCCATTATTCTAAACCAAACATTTCGTTAAAATTGTTCTTGATGATGAGATTCTTCGATCTAATGTGGGTTTTCCTCAGCCCAATAATGAATATTGTGAAAATTTGTGATCGCAGTTCTCGAAAAAATAGCTTCGTCTGTGAACAATATTTCCCTATGAAAATGAGCATGTTATCTAATTCTATCTATGAACCATCGGCGCAAATTCAGTCTTGAAGAAAAATCTCGAGAAAGTAGAGTTTGGACGCGTCGAATATGAAACGGGTACAATAAAAAGTCGTCGAGAATCCTCCAAACTAGAACATGTGAACTATTCAAACTGATTTCCAATTTGTCTTGTGCTCACATGAGAATTCAAATCAATACAACTCAAAATTCCTTCCTCAATATCTGGAGTTCTCATAGTTTGAGTTGCACCTTTTAGATGAATATTTGCAGTAAACGTACCAGTTTCCCTCAATCCTCTGCGGATATTTGAAAATGTTCGCCTGTGTGGTGTTACTCGATTTGGAAATAATTAATAAATTCGATTCTTTCAATCAAACTTGAATACTCTGTATTTGTTGAACGAAGTATTTTTCGAAAAACGTTTATATAAAAAAATCTTAATACTTTTCGATTCTCTATTGGTCCCTAAATTTACCGCTATAAAAACCGGACTAACCTGTGGAAATTCGTCATCAGGCGTTTCTCTTACGAAATAGATATGAAAATGTTGAAAGCAGGTAAAAAAATAAGACTAGGAGATGAGTGAAAGTCAGAAAGATAATAAATTGTCGATTATTTCTGCGAGAGAACAAACAATATATTTCCCGAAAGAGAAATTAATTAAAATTCAATTATTAGAAGAATTCATGGAACGATCAACAATTGTTCATTTCGGTGCAATTATGTCATAGAATTCGTTCCGAAGATTGGAACGAAAAACATATGAAAATTTTCTGTTTTGCTAATATAGACAAATTATCCAGTTTTTACATTTTCTAAATGAAATGCATTATAAAAGTATTGTTGAAATTGAATGCAACAAGTTAATAAATCTTCAGATATTACCATCACTAAACTCAATAGTGATCATCAACATATATATAGATTCAATCAACCTCATTGCATCAACTAGCGGCTTATTATTCAATAATTCATAGAGATTTCTCCATTCTCCTATCCATTCATCCATCCAACTGAACCTGAATATGGAAATCAATATCAGTAAGAAATCTATATCATTTAATAATATTTCAGTATTCCATATGAAAGATATTTCTAAACGCTAGAACGAAAAGCAATTTCTCTAACTATAATCTATTATAGAAAAACTAGAAAATAAATACCTTGTCTAACTTTCATTGGCACACTCTTTAATAACATGAGCAGTTACCTTTCCAAATTTAATGCCTCATATTCTAGTGATCCCAACATAACTTACTATTCAATACCAAACAAAAAATTAATACATTCAAATTCTGGAGTATACACAATTGAATGTAATGAATAACCAACACCTTGCGGAGGACAAACAGGTCGAGATTTCCAATCTAGATTCCAAGTACGTTTCTCCTCAGATAAGAAATCCGCTGTACGAAAACAAATTTCTCCATTAATATTTCATTAGAGAAAACCAAAATGAATACGCATGTCTAACACACATGGCCCACCTCTCTGATAACATCAGCAATTATTTTTCCAAATTTAATTCAACTCCCTTCTTTTCCAGAGGTTCAAACATATGCGAATTACTATTCAATGCCATACGAAAAACTAAAGAATTCAAACAGTCTGGAATATACAAGAGCTTAATTAGGATAAAAAGGCCAAAATTTTGAATCTAGATTCGAATAATATCTCACTTCAGATAAGTATTTCGCAGTTTTTGAACATATTTAATGTATAAATCACTCAATAGTATTCGTTAAGGATCACAGTGAATATGTTGGAAAGTTTAAAAACCAGCATACTTGGTAAAAACACAGAATATA
Source organism: Cryptolaemus montrouzieri (assembly GCA_013387265.2). Taxonomy (NCBI): domain Eukaryota; kingdom Metazoa; phylum Arthropoda; class Insecta; order Coleoptera; family Coccinellidae; genus Cryptolaemus; species Cryptolaemus montrouzieri. The sequence continues at coordinate 80,429,557 of JABFTP020000185.1, forward strand.
CCATCCTCAATAGCCATAAGTATAGTTAGCATATTCCGATAACTGTTAGCTCCAGATACTTGTAAATGAGAATGTCAAAACCGGCCCTGTGTATTGAAAATAAACATTGTGTTAACGTTTATTTATATGTCTACAACATAATTCGTACGGATTTATGGCAGAGGTTTTAATTAAAACAATATTGTTTGAAATCCAAAAGAGCTAATCTACACTTTTACAATTGATCAGATTGATAACGTTTATTAGTCAGGACTTAACAAAGGAAACGACGTATTCTGCATTTATAATGAAGGTTAACCAGTAGACAGAATTTTCCATTTTCATTTTATAACAATAATTGTGTATCTTGTATTTAATACAAAAATCTCTTTTTCCTCTGCATTAACCTTGTTATAACCGGTAAGAGAGGAAAATCTGTATTCAAATTCTCCTGCCTGAAACTACATTTGCAAGTAATTAGTGAAGCTTGCGTTTCATAGGTATAACAATCCCAAACTTCCCTCCCTTGAAGTGTGTTATCGAGATATTAGATGTAAAAAGCCAATTTAAGTTCTGTAATAGTCTGTTTCATTTTAATCTAATAAAATGGCGAAATTACAATACTATAAAAACCTTGCAAATTGGATTAAAACGGGCCATGTTGAAGTTAATATTGTTTTGCGTTTCCGAAATATAGAAATTAGCCGAAAATTCGCAATATTATTCAGATGGTTGGCATCTTTACGCTTCGGAAGGGAAATTTGAAATTTTGGTTAAAGTTGCATACAGAGCATTCTCGGTGGAATACCGTATGATCTCGAATTCAATTTGTTGAGTTTAGTTGATTATTCACACATTTTTCCAATCTTTATGCAATGAAAACATGAATCGATTGAATATTTTTCTTCGTATTCGTAGTTTTTTTCAAGTTCGGGAATGTATCTGCACTGTGGTCTTCTCAAATAAGTATAGGTGTAGTATATTAAAAGATGATTTGCTTTTCATATTACTCTCACTACTCATTCATTATTTATTTATTCATTATATGGAATACAGGTATATGAATCAAAATCCAGTTACAGTATTCACTGATTGACAATTATAAAAACTAAAAATCTCAAAAGCATACAATTTCGAAATTCAAACAAGAATAAGATTAGTTCCTACAAAAGTAGAAAATACAGATCAATTTGAGTTCAGTTAATACACAAAATAAAGAATCAATCTAACAATTTAACAATTTAAAATTTCCACTCTCAAGCAATATCCTAGTGCCACAAAATCATGCAGATAAGAGTTACAAAAACGAAAAGACAAAGTATTTCACTACTGCCCGAATATTTAAGGAAAATTCAATATCAGTACTACAAGAGTTAAAAGATTGAAGCATACGATACATTGTTCAATTCACATTAATATTTGTGATCCTCTATAATGAGTTGAAAGATACCAATAATAAAAACATACAGTGTACAGTGTTTTTAAGGAATTTTACTTAATAATTGCAGAATGATTTCAAACGCGTTTCAATACACCGTATGTTTCAGATGATTATTAAAATATTTGATATAAATATGAATTATTGTTTTACCTGGTTTGGTTCAATTATATTTTATATATTTGCCTAAATTATTATTATATGAAGAATAATAAAACCAAACCGTAAAAACAATAAATCAGGTGTTTATAGATTGAATTGCAATGACTGTGATAATTTATACATTGGCAGAACACATACAAAATTTAATATTAGAATATCGGAACATAAACGCAGTTTTTCAAATAAAAAATCAGATTCAAATTACGCGAATCATCTCTTAGAAAATAATCACTCTTTCGACCCACAGTTTGAAATTTTGCATACAGATAATAAATATTGGAAGGTAGGTCTTTGGGAAATTTTAGAAATCAATAAATACAAACCCTCAGGTAGACTCATCAATGAACAAGTCGATTTAAGCCCTTCATCTCTATTGAATCTCTTCGGGGAGCAATCTTTTCCTTAATTTTATTGGATATACCTGTCATAAATGGCCACTTAAGAAGAAGCAACCCAATAAGCTTTTAATTACTCAAGAACATTCATATTTATATTCTCATTCTCATTTTCTGTACATTCATTTGTCTGAAGAAGCTACGGTGTAGTGAAACGCGTTACGAATCGCAATTATTAAATAAAATTCCTTAAAACACTGTACTTGTTTTTCATTATTGATAATAGAATTTTACCAAGTGAAAGCCTCCCAAATTCAAATGAGAAGATTCCGTTGACGGAGAGATCTCTTCGGCACATGAAAAATTACAAAATGGAGGATGCTCTTACAATCGAGTTGATTATGAATAAGTCTATGTATGAACGAATTGTCCCAAATGTGCAAGTCGAAGTTACTACTTGTCAGATTTACGTAATATTAAGCCAAAGTAATATTCGGAGTCTCAAAAATGTTTTCAAGTCTATTAAAATAAACTGAGTACTGGGGATTCCAAATAGGCGAAAATCTACCGAAAATTCAGGCAAAATATAGGCAAAGTAGGGGGCTAGCAATGCTCTCCTGTTGTCAAAATATTCAAAATGTTTCTTAAGGCCACCCTACATTCGGCCTACTAGAACTTACGACATAGTTGACATGACCGCTGAATCAAATATGACCCCCATTTCGGGAATAAAATAGTGATAAGTTCAGATTTTTCCTGAAAAAGGCTAGTGAATGAGAACATCGCTGCCGGAATTGTATCTCAAATATTTTTTCACGTCACTGAATTATACTCAAAAAAGTTCCTGTTGATTATCAAACTCAATTTTATGTAAGATCTGATAATGTCAGAAAAATTCGCATATTACAGTTTTTCCTGAATTCGAGGTAACTCGAAAAAGAAGATAGATATCTTAAGAATTTTTGTACAATTGAACCAAATCTCTGAAAAAACTTTGAGAGAGGAAGTTCATTTTGGTAAACCTATAACAGTTCCTTTAGTTGCCATACTCAGACATCGAAATATGTCTAGTCAGTACCGGGTAGGCCAATTACGATGTATTTGTACGGCAGCTATGTGAAATATTGCAGATAGAGAAAAATGAACCCCCCTCCATCGATCCTATTTCCAGGAAATAGTTTAGTGCTGCCAACATTTTGCTGATCTCTTTTTGATCTTGACTTATTCAAAATTTCTCGAATTTTGTGAAAATCGTCCTTCGCGGATATTTTGATCATCTTCGAAGTTACATAAAAATAAGTTAGACATTCTGCAGGCTCTTTTTGGGTAGAATACAGTACTGTGTAAAAATTATTTCTCAGCTTTGCGCTTTTGGAGTTATAAGGCAAACATGCTTTTCTTCAATACCATCCATAGAATATTTTACCCCTATTGAATGCAGCAATATATTCCTTTTCGAAAATATATATATAAATTGTAGTCAATTATTACATTAAATACCTTTTTTCAGAGAAAAACCTGAAATTGCTACAATTCCATTCATTAGGTGCATGCCCGTCAACGATTCAGATTGTTCTATGACTGAATACTATAGTAACTAACTCTGGTCTCAGAGTTTGACAATTACGATACCAGTTTCAGTATGAGTATTAATGTTTATTGAATATCAAAATAGCTGCTTGTTAGTTGTATGTTCCAACTATTGCATTTAAGAACTTGTTCACCTGAGACTTTCGTTGCTTCAAGATGCAGAATATAAATCATAATTATGAAGATTATGAAGCGTTCGATATGATGGAATGTTACATTCTTAGTCTTAGGTATGATTCAGCAACAACGTCCAAAACATATTTCAATCGGTATCCTGAAAGGCAGCAGCCAAATAAATCTATTCTTCGAAGAATGATAGAAAATCTTATCGATAAGGGTTCATTCAGAATATCATGAAATGAAAGATATCATGTAAGTGATAGAGAGGAAGCAATGATCCAAGTGATAGGTGCTGTAATGGCCAAACCCTCAATTTCGAGTCGAATAAATTTTTGCATTTGGTATCTACAAAATATCCAAGAACGCCTAGACTTTTTCAGAGAAGTCATATGGACAGATGAAGTCCTCATCACTAGCGATGGGTTATAAAATAATAAACGAATAAAACCATAGAAATAACCATGATCTTATAAAAGATCTTTAAATTTTGCCCAACCTGTACATGTGTGTCATTTTGTGTTAACAGGTTTCCAGTTTGCATTTTTTACTATTAATTGTTCAGAGCAGGTGTGCTCAAACTTGAACTGCTGGCGATCTGCCTCAATATTTTTAGACCAATTACGATCGCCTCTGAGAAGCTGCAAGTATGTGTTATGTAGGGTTGTCGTACATACACGATACACCCTACCTACCTTCTTACCTAGGTAGGGTGTACCGTAGCATATATAGATATAAGATTTCTGCACAATAAACATTATTTTAGTCAAGGTTTAGGTTAGGTTCTTCTCTATAATATCAATAAAAAACTCATAGTTATTCAAAATTGCGAGTTTATTGGTTGTTACAAAACAAAAGAATTACATATAGTGTTAATCTTAACTAAGGAGTGATTTTGCATGTTGAAGCATGGCAATGCATGTCCCCAGCATACTTTTCATAAGATGGTACGTAATAACTGAGTACTAATCGCAAGCATGATGACATCTGATTGTCAGTTAATCGATTGCAATACTTTGACTTGATTCTCTTCATTTCAGAAAATTCAAACTCGCACGAGTAACTTGCCGTCAGTTGAACGGCGATTTGCCTTAGATTCGGATATTTATCTTCAGATATGAAAGACCAGAAATTTGTAGCAGATGCTGTAGCTTTGATATCCATATCTGATATAATCTGCACCAACTCATTTTCAACAGAAAATGAGTTCATATTAAACTGACTTGCTATTTCAGTAGCTGATTCCTCAATGTTTTTACATAAAAAAGGATGACTCATAAAGGATGTTATATTTGCCAATTTACTGCAATCATTAAAAATGCATTTCGAATTGTCCCAAAATAATTGAAAATTCAGCCTGATACGTATCAGTATTCTACTGAAAAATCCTTGCTTTCAAGGACGGAGAATGTTTCTGATCCTTTCTTATCAGTTGATCCATCATCAAATGCAATTTACTTTCGAATGCGTTCACTGCGCTAATCAACTCAATAATAGTTTTTCCTTCACCTTGAAGCTCCAAGTTAATGGTGTTTAAGTGCACTGTGATGTCAGTCAAAAATGCCAAATCAGTCAGTCATTTTCCGGTTTTCAACATCTGAGTGTCATCACCTCTTCGCCTAGAAAAACTGTTATTTCGAGCAATAATGCATGAAACCTTTCTAGGAATTTTCCGCCACTCAACCACTTGACGTCCGTGTAAAGAACTGAATCAGAGTGTTCATCTGACTCCCTATCTTTCAATGGATGGAATTCACAATTTTTGTTTCAGTGCCCATAATTTCCTCCGTGTTTAAAACTTTTGATCACAAAACTTGTTGACGTATAATACAATGGAATGAAAAAAGAAAGGGAGATCTTCATTAGCTTGACACAATGCCACAAAGCCGTTTTTGTTTCCAGTTATTACTTATGTTCCATCGGTTGTAATTCACACTAATTTATATATTGGTAGCTTGTAGTTTTTTACAAAATTGTAGAAAACATCATCTATATATTCGCCAAGGTCTTCCTTTTGAAGAAATGATTGTCAAAAATTCTTCCTTAGCCAACATGTCATTGCCATCCGAATAAAAATACACAGCTGGACAGTGTCTGTCATATCGGTGGATTCGTCGGACTGTAAAGAAAATATATACGTTTCATGATATGTTTTTGTTTATCTGCCATGTCCTGACTCATGACTTCAATACGCCTTGTGACAGTCGGACGAGATTACTGAAGTTCTCAAATAGAAGACATGATTTCTGTTTCATTTTCAAAATCTCCAAATAAGGTCTCACCCGCTTCAACAAATGCTTCTTTCACAAGCGATCCATCTACGAATGGTTTCTTGTGTTTCGCCAATATATGAGATATTTTAAATGATGCCATCGCAGCAGCTTTTGATTTTTTGACTGTTCTTGTGATCATGGTTTGTTCTTTTTCGAAACGAGATATCATATCACTTAATTTTCGTTTTCTTAATTCTTTCTGTGGCTGAAAATCCTTTTCATAGTTTTTATGAACCGTTTTATTATGCCTCTTTAAGTTACCACGCTTAGGTATTGCAACTGACGCACGACAAATAAGACAAATGCACTTATCCTTCACCATGGAAAAGAATAATTCGTCCTCCCAATCGTTATTGAAATGATACGTTTCAGATTTCTTCGCGGCACTCATTTTGTACTATTTAATAATAAACTTTGGATCGACGTAGTATTGCCTTCGTGTTACAATTCAGAATTACTCCAATTCCTGCAGGCGCAACATTTATATCGGCATGAACGAAACTCTCGAATGTTTCCATCAAACGGGAAATTTCTAGAAAAGCGACAAGAATAAAAAACGCGGCTTTTCTTTAACAAATACCGGGCGTTCCTTTGATAAGGCCGCTAGCAGAGTGTTATTACGTAATGAATACTTGTAATTTAGTTACCTACTTATTATAAATTTTATTCCTCTCGAGATCTGCTCGGAAAAGCACTCGCGATCGACCGTTTGAGCACCCCTAGTTTAGAGGATATCATATTATTATGGTATCAGAGGAGTTTTATTACTTCCTTCTGAGTAGTTTCAGAGAACAACTGAATTTATTCATAAAATTTCTTCGATTTCGGGAATAAATACCATCCTAATTCCGATTTCTCGATTCCATGGTTAATAATAGGCGACTGTTATATTGTGATTCTATTGTCTGTTGAACATCAACATTCGAATTGAAAAGAATACCGCGCCCGTACTTTCGAGACCTTGCCAATTGTTTCCTTTCTTAATTAATAACAGACTTTATCTGAACGAGTTTACTCAATGAGGGGTCGTCTGGATAAATATGGCAATTTTCCTCTGACAATAGAATTATATCACGCGGAATATATTTTCATTTCTTGCGGTGCAAAAAACATGAATTCTTTTGTGTTTCCTTATACACTGTGTGATTGATTATAACGCCAAAAGTGTTCAATATTGGAATGAGAGTTTTGATTCGAATGCATTAAAAGGAATCTTCGGCGAGAGCGAAACTTATTTTCCTTACTCCTTATACGTATTGAATTATGTTCGCTGGGTATGAGGTATATGTTTTGCATTGTGTAGTAGTGTAATGTTAGATTTATATTCCGCAAAACCTCAGTTTCAATGATCATTAATGTTTCGGAATTTTATATTAACTCTGAATGGAAAATGTATTTATGTATCAGAAACTGACACACCATGGACTTTCGTTCCACTAGTAGCTGTAAATATGAATTTTATTTGTAATGACCACTTAAAGTGAAACTTATAGGTTTCCAAAAAAAGAGGGGTTGAACAAATCATTTCCCTTTCAGTCCTCGATAGCTTGAAAAATCTGGAGATATTAAGGACACGATTCATGTGCAATGAGTGAAGTAGAATTTGCGGTTTCCGATGCCTTCAGAGCAGCTGAGCTATCCGTGATGATTTTTGTTAACCTTCTTGTTAATCCCCTTGTAAGTAGGAGGTTAGCACACTGACCAATTGCGAATATTTGTTCTGGAAAAATAGTCCGCCAAGACGTAGAGACTGTTCTTGGGCAGCACCTTCATCATATGCACTAGCTCCAACACCTTGAGCAGATTTAGAGCCGTTTGTGAACCAACAGGGGCTTTCGAGTAGACTGTTCTTGGAGCTGGCCAATCTTGTCGCCTTGGAATTATATTCTGGAAAGGCAGCTTCATGCAGGTTTGGGGTACTGCTTTGTTAGTCTTCATACTCAGCATCCCATTGTGTATTGTTCAGGCTTCAAAGCGCCAAGTACGGAGCTGAACCTTGTTGTCATATTTCGGGAAAAATTATGAAATCTATAGGTAGCTATTCATCAGCTCCTCTATGCTATGTAAGACTTCAAAATCAGCATCTCATTGTCCACTGGTCAACCTGTAAAGCACTGGCTACGGAGCTGAACATATTTTTCACATTTCGGAAGAAATTTGGAAATCTGTAGGTACCAGCTACTTCCGTAACCAACAATTGAAGAGGTGTAAGGTTCAGTATCATTTTCTTGCTGTAATAGGTGTAGAGCGAAATGCGAAATGCAGTGATCATGAAGCAGGCCGTTCTCTGAAATTCAGACAGCTTGAGTTGACACTGCTTTTTAGGACTACACTCTAACTAGGTAATACAACTATATGTTATACATCGCCGCACCACCATTTAATATAGCCGCTGAAGTTGCTTCAGGGTAAGTGCCTATTTCCACAAGTCATCTGAAATGCCTGTGTGGAATGTCTAACCTTGGGTATAATGTTTTCCAGATGCAATTTCCATGTTTGCGCACAATCCATGATAACACCCAGATATTTGGCTTCCTCCGTAGATCGAATAAACATTCCACTCAGGATCAGGAGAAAATCGAATATTCTTTTTTTCCACCTAAATGGCACCACAAAAGTTTCGTGGGGTTTTAAACAAAGATTTTAACTAACACATCCTTGGATAACTGAAATAGCTTTGTACATCAAAGTAGTGTACCGATCATTGCCAGAAGGTCATCAATCAGTAGGGACTACATCAACAGTGCAGCCCCTACTAGTCACAAAACTGACTACTTTCCCTTTAAAGAATGTGTAGATCGCTCTGTCATTAAACATGTTGTCAAGCCATTCTGGAATAATATTCAGTATTCCTCTGGCTCTCGCAACCCCACCTAATGAGCTAGTAGGAGCTGCATTTAATGCAGGAAAACTATAGCTGCTGTCTCCCTGCGGTCTAGAGATGAGTTTTCCTTCCGATTTAATTGTAAATTCTCAGATCAGTGGGTTTTCTTTACTGAAAGGCATTTGATGCTCAATCAGGTAACATCTCAGCCCTGTTGAATCTATCTAACACCTTCTCCAAGGTTTCCAGAACCAAATACATGAGATTTATCGTTCTAAATGAATTTGACTGTGAGTTTGATTCACCCACCAAAGAAATGTTTCCAACCATAACCTTCCACCATCTGGTGGGGATAATGTTCCAAGCCAGAGTCGACCAGAAGAGCCTAATGGGATATGAAAGGAGGAAGTCCACTCCCTGCTGTAGCAAGGCAATTAGCACCGGATTTATTCATATGATGTTTATCACAATTAATTTGGAGTTGTATTTCAATTGGTTTTCTTAAAAAATGTAATTGTGATTTTGTTATTTCCAATTTCATTCTCATGTCTCAATATGATTACTCTTTTACCTACTAGCACTAGTTTAGGCTATTATTCTGACGAATCTGCAATATATTTTCAGTTTTCGAGACCTGCAATCAACAATTTTGTCGGGAAACACTAAAAGGTAATAGTAAGCGACAAAGTGCAGTTTTGCTTTTGTTGTGACTTAATCTATACTCATAAGCTAAAAATGATACTGCTTGAACATGTTATAGAAATTTTGAAGTCCCATAATTCTATATTCCGAATCATTTAGGATTCGTCATAGACGCAGATCATTGCTTGAAAATTCCTTCTCGATGAAGTTGCATTAGTAGCTTCAGATGCATAAGTTCATAAAGAATTTCCAAGATTAATATTCTATATTTGAATATTATAAAATAGACACGAATAACTCGAAGCCATAACGTTTAATTCATAAAATGAATTGTTTACTATAGATAGAGGCAGAACTATAGAGCACTCAGAGAATTGCCTCGAAAATGCCGCTTCGGGTTTGAATAACTAATGGAAGTGATTGTTTCTTAATATTCCAATTGAGTTTGGTGAAGAAAAGTTTCACCTATTTTAGAAATTTTTCGAAGTTCATAGAGCTAATGACAAAATATCATAAGCGCATTCTTACTGCATTATAACTATTGCGTTTAACAGAATCAATAACTTCTTTCTTGCTAGTTGGATTTCTTTATTTTTGTTGTTTGGCAATTTTCAAATATTTTCGAATTGCTCAATATTTATTTCAGTTTATCATGCATGCACACCTCGGCATTTCTTGGAACACGAGTGCTTTGTTGGAAAATGATTTTAAATACTGAGTAGACTTATACACTGTGCCCAAAAAGTTATGGATCACAAATATTTTTCTCAAGGAGAAAAAATACCTCATTCCAAGATGAAAAACCAACTTCCAGTATATTTCGTTAGCAATGAAAAAATGTGTAACATCCATTAAAATAATGAATGATAAAAATACGCCGAGTGCGAGAAGGAATCGACCACAAAGAATTCCGTAGGAACTGAACAAAAATAACTTTTTCCCGGTTTCTTCAAGTCGGTTTCAAGATCATATCTGAAAACCTGGTCTCACCATGTATATCGGGTGTTTCGTTAAAAATGAACCAAGCTATATATCCTTTAATTGTTGATCGCATTCAATGAAATGAAAACCAAATTTCATACTGAATGATTTTGATAGCCTTGAATGTTTTCATTGGTCTGTTGCTTCCAGAAATACTGGAAACTGACTTTTACCTAGAGTTTTCATATGGTTACCCTATCAGGAATCTATTTGTTTTCTGAGTAAAACGAAATTAATAAGTCTTTTTCACGGAAAATCATTGAGTAGACGAACATCGAGCGAATACAGACATCATGCAATTTTTCTCAATCTAAGAGAAATAGTGCTTGAGCATTTCGACTCTATCGGAAACGATTTCCTGAACGTGATAGAGCTACCCGTTTTCTATACTTGATTAATCCTAAATCATATACGCTTCACTTGAAAAACTCTCAAAAGGAAGATAAATGAAGAAACGGAATAGACTGTTTTGTTGAATGCAGAAGATTGAACCAAATACATCTTTTCGGCGAAATTCTGCGAACTCAGAAATATGTGTTCGGCAAATTTCGGCAGAGAGTTATACCGTAGTTATTATTTCTGCATCAAAAAGACTCGAAAATTAATAATAACAGGCATAAGCGACTAAGTAACTAATTTGTCATAATTTCCTGTTAATAATGCGAATGATATCCATTTCAATTCTGTGAAGATTGCTCTGTTATTTTTAACCACAGACTTTACTTCAGTAATTCGGAATAATGTGAGTTATCTGAACTGAAATAATATCCAAACACCTTCAAGGAGAGAAAAATTTTATCACAAACTGAACAGCCGCCCAATCACCGAACCACTGGATAAATTGTTAATTTGAGTTTACTTTCGAAGTAAATCCATAATTTCTTTTCATTAGAAAATACAGCGTTGCAAGTGATACTTGTGTTAGCAGGAGGTAATCGAAATTGAATTAGAATTCTAGAGAAGAAAAAGAAAATATGGGTTTACAGTTTATGTAAAGATTCCTCTATTTTACGAAGTAACAGACGAATGAATAATTCCGTCTGTTATAGTACCATCCAAGATGCAATTTGGTTTTCGTTTTATTGAAATCGATAAACTGTTGTAGGAGATATAGCTTGCGGACGTTTCTCATGAAACATTCGATATTTATATCATTAGATATTTAAAACTAACTAAGGCTTATTTTATCACCTATGAAATAATTAATGTTTTCGCCGTTTACACAACAATAGAATCAAATTGGCTTCAGAATACTCATATACTAAAGTAATTAAATATAATATTTATGTCAACCTTGAAATTCTCCGATAAAATCCGATAATTCAGAGGTTGATATGTACTGCTGAGACTCACATCTTTCTGAATAGCACATATCTGCACACATCGTCGTCGCAACATTAGCACATTGTGTTTATTTCAACTCATAATTCATCCTAATATGGTCTTTGATTTTTATACTCAAAATTCGTTACCTTGAACATGCTTCTATCCGCGAAATAAGATGAAACATAATTTTCGTGTTCTTGGAGTTTTTCGTATTGAATGAATTGATTTGAATGAATAATTTATTTCAATTTGATACGTCTTTGTATTAAAATAATATGCGACTAAGCTCAATGTAATATCTTTTTGTGACGTATTAATCCGTTGTTTTCATATTGTTTCATAAGGGGTAAAACACTGCTTCTCGTCGCTTTTTTTTAATTTTCATGAAGACGTTCTATTTTGAGCAATTCGAGGTTTTGGTTTTATGTTTATTGCTGTTTCGTACAGAAACAAAGCAAATACGGTAAATAAACAATTTTTCAAATTTAAAATCCTAATATGAAATATCCCGATTGTGAATTGAATCTTGTTGATCATATATTTCTACCCTGCCAGATCTCTTCCAATCTGACACGGCCGACGTACAATTTATTGGGGAGATGTGGGAGATGTGATTCATAAGTCCGAATATTCAAGTTTTCATCATTGCGTATTCGGAAAGAATTCAAATATATTTCTGTTTATTTCAGATGAGAATTCAAATTCCTTTAACAAATTTCCTCAAAGAACTCAATTTCAACCAATGAAAAGCTATTGAAAATAAAAATATTACACGAATATAGCCCATACAAAAGGAATGAATGCATGATCGTATGGTTCAGAAAAGGGCAAGGTTCAATTTTTAAAGGGTCACTTCGATATGAAAAGGTTTTCACTGTATTCGTATTCATAAGTTAAATGAAATACCTCCCTACAAGAATGCTTCCGTTAACGAAATGAATGTTCCGTAGAGAAACTCGTGGCATTTCTAGAATTCGTGATGAAAGCACGTAGTGGATCTAAAATATTTTCTGTAATACAATCGTATTTTACTATGATAACGTGTATTTACCATTGTCTGATAGTTAATCATAATGTTCATGGAATAAGGATGATTACCGTAGCTATTTTCGATGCGGTAAAAGTTGCATGTGGATACATTCAATGCTTTGTAATTGGACTGTCGTTTCACCTGGAATCTATCTGGGCTATTCTATAGTTGTTATTGAATTAATTTCCTTGAATTCTGTACAAGGTTTTCCATTTTCGTAGGTTAATGTGTCATTTTTAGGTAGTGTGTACAGAGTGGACAGGTCTCGACGTTTTAGTACCGCCGATATGTGGAATAATGTGAATAGAGAAGAATTACCCCCTTCCATAACCCATGTTCTTCTTACGTGAAAAATTCATTGCCGCAAATAGATTCTAGCCACCCTTTGTAGTCTTAGAGTTATTAAGAAATTCAGAAAATTTTCAGACTCAGAAAGATTCCAATATCTCAACTGTTATTGTAGATTTTGAACACCCTACTACGTTAGATCGAACTACGTGTGGAATTTTATTTTTGTTCAATGGTTTTTGATTTATAAGACAAACTCGCGTTTCTTCCAGGAAATTTTATTGATAACTTAGTTTTCGTTGAAGCGTGTTTTTTGTTTTCATAAATCCATACCATGTGGTCTCAATTTGATCTGTGGATATTGTATTATTGGAAATAGAGCTACTATTTCCAATCATACAATTCACGGAATGATTGAAATAGCTAAAGTATATTCAGACCTCTCATTATTATCATTATTATTATTACTAAACTGTCATATTTTTCGAACGACTGTCAAAATCTTTTCGCAAATTTTTCCTAAAATTGAGCAAGTTCCACGAAGAAATAATATATGGGCGATGTCAACCCAGATTATTGGGTCCATAATGATTCTAAAACATCTATAGATCATAATCGGCATCACTTGGAAAACTGAACCTGGCCATCGGGACCCTTTCGGTCAAACAGAGATGGAATTTGTGGAAATATGGCAGGTTATGTATTTTTTTATTATCTCTTTAATCCTTTTCATGACCTTGATTACTATGTAAAATCTTCTCTCACATTTGTTTAGACATATAAGAAGTATGATTGTTGAAATATTTTTCTGCTGGTTTTCTTTTTCCACTGTTACAGATTCCTGTCCCAAACCCCCCTTCTTTCACCCTTGTCTTCGTTTAGAAATCATGGAATGCATGGAGAGAATGACGCGACTAAGCAGAAAAATCTTTGGTACTCTTTTTGTACACACGACACTAACACAACATAAACAGACAAGCTATTGCTAGTGCAATAGCGACAGGGAAACGAGTTTTTTTCTCAGGTTTTTTCACTCGTTTATTGAATCATACGCAAGATAGTAGATAGCTCACACTTGTGCTTTTTCTGACACAAACCAAAATTTTAGATATAAGCATTTATTGTAAATACAATTATTCAAATTTTTTAAATCCTCTCTTTTCAAAAGAATATACATATAAATAAATATATTATGACAGTTCGATAAAATCAATTCTTGCAATGAAAATTCAGATGTATCATTGAATGTTTCCTCATCAAGTCATATTTATTGCGAGAATATTTTATCGTTTGTAATAACGAAGCGACAACGTTGTACATAAATTTCGAAAATCTAAATATGGTACAATGATATATTCAAGCTAATTGATATGCTGCGAAAGCGACTATTTTGGATCATTTTTCTAAGATGCGACAACCTAATGAAAGAATATTCGATAAACTCAAAAAAAACCTCATGAAGCGTTGTACAACCAACGTCCCAATAAGAAAAGGATATAAAGTTGTTGATGTGAAAATGCAACAGTTGGTGTAATAGCAATAGGAATTGCCAAGTTATCGATTTCGAGCATGCAAAGTGAAATGGAACGGGGGTATCTAAGAGTACAAAGCTCAGTATAAAAAAAGATATTAAATGATAATATCTCAAGTTTAGCAGGCAGCGGATATCCAACACTGACTCGATACTTGCCACAAGTTTCTGACGGGAATCCGCAGTTTTTCCTGAGAATAATTTGGACAGATGAAGTTTAAATCAATAGTGATGGAATATTCAATCAAAAATGAACATGGCTGATCAGATGTGAACACACATCGCCATGTTAATATTCAAAGCCAATGCCGACATGGGTTCAATGAATGCATTGTGAAAGATAATCGCGTATTAGAGTGTGTGATTCCATGAGTGGTTGACCACGAATCCTTTCTTCTGGGGAGGAAACGACGCCAAATATTCTTATTATATTCCATATTGGCAGATTGACTAGGCAAAACGGATTTATAATTCTCAGCAATGCAATGATCAAAAAAACTGGAAAGCTACTAAACAACTTTGAGTTTTGGATTTTGACTCGTTTCGGCTCAGCTGGTGCTTTGACACAAATGTGAGTAAAAATTATATCTATGTGAAAAAAAAGTTAATGCATTTGCAAATTGAGTTATTTCCACAAAAATAAAAAACATAAAAGATAAACTGACGAAGAATTTTATTGTTAATGGAAAAATATATTCATTCTCATTACAGTAAAGAGTTTTGGACAGTAGTTTTTCGCAAAACATGAGAAGATTCTATCTGAAAAGTCTTTGAAGATGGTATTTTCCTTCTACTATGGTACTACTCTGATTTCAATTTCACATTACATCCTTAAGGTGAGTAAACTTTCTTTTAATATATTTCCTAGGTAGGTACAGATGTGCGTCATTCAGAACACATTCTATCATATATATTCCTTGTTTGATTTAAATTTTCAAATTTTTATTCTCATGCCATCTGGTGGAAGTAACTGTTTCGATGATCGTACTTTAGGCAATTTTTACTTACCTATATATTATGAAAAAGGTTAAAAAAAACTAGCTAAACGCTCAATCAGAGTAGGCAAACGATAGAGTTTGTTACAGAAAATATACGTAGGTATTCGCGCTGCAAGAAGTAACCTTTTTTTTAAACCTACATAATGGCTGATTATCTATTCCGTTAACCCACATCATGGAAAACTGAGCACGATGACGGAGTGCTGAGAGTTTACGGGCGCCTAGAAAATCCTGAATACTTAATCACAATGTAAACACCTGTTCAGAGAAAACTCTGGGGATACGAAGCAGATCTTTGTGTGTATAGTGTATAAATCTACAGACTGGAGAAATTTGAATTCACAACTCTATTTCCTGAAACCCCAGAATTCTATAGTAGTGTATTCGCAAAGAAAATTCGAATTTTATGAATTTTATACTAAACCGGGGTTTCGAACTTTTTCTTGAATTTGTAGCAGAAATATCTACGAAAATGTTATCCGGATTAAAATCGATTGTGAAACTGAGGGAAAGTAATGAGAGGTGAAAATTATGATGGATTGCTGAAAACGAAAATATTGTTCTGCTTTTTCTTGAAATCTTGATTGAAATTTAGGCATGTCGAAAAGTTAAACTGATTACGAGTTGAAGACAAAATAATGAATAATGAATATTATTCACAAAAGCTCCTAAGTAATGGGAATGAGTTTTTCGAACGTTCCAAAACTCATCCCAAGAGATTGAAACTTTACCCGTACAAAATTGTTAACTGTTGATCAGGCTATATACTTTGTTCGACATTTTTGGTCTACCTACATTTGGCACCAAAATTGGTGCTCTTGATTTTAAGAAAGAGATGAGTACTTCAGTTGTTCACGCATGACATGAAAATTGAAACTCAGGCCGATAATGCCTATTTGTTATGCTTTTTGCAGGAAACGTGGACAAATTTATTATTTAATTCATCACCTTCTTTCTATTCTCTGTGAGAATTTTACATCTATCTTGTTATATATGCAAAAAAAAACTTGATATACCGATGGAAATCGAACAAAAATACAGTAAATCGTCATTAAATTATAACTTTGATATAATTGCTGTGACTGAATCGTAGCTTAATCCGCGAATTAACTCTTGGGAAGTTATGTGTGACTCATTCTCAATCTTTCGTAAGAATAGGTGCGAATCTAATAGTTCGAAATCTGAGGGTGGTGGTGTCTTGGATGGGGTGGCAAAGGAGCATCACGTTGAGGTTCTGTCAGGATTGATCAACACGTCAATAGTCGAGGATATTTGTTGAAACTACGTATTTCCGGTAACACTCATCTTTACTAATGCGTGTGCTATATTCCGCCTGATCCAGTCGAAACGCACACATTTATTATTTCAATCAGGTAACATCTTTCATAGAGTCACATAGTGGTGAGATGTTCCTTTTGATCGGTTATTTCAATCTAACTTATTTTTCTTGGTCATATGATGATGATAATTTGTGCTTTGTAAGCAATTTGTTTAGTAATGAGGTGTATTCTGCATTCAAGGATTTTTGCTCATACAACTCGGTACCGCAATTTAATGGTATAAAAAATTACAAAGATAGAGTTTTAGATTTGATTGTATGGAATATGGGCAACATCGAAGTTGCAAGAAGTTCCTTATCGTTTGTCTCTGAAGATGATAATCACCTAGCCGTGGAAGCATATATTTATTTTTATCAAGAGAACAGAACCTAAAACTCGTTCTTTTTATAAATTCGTTAATGCAGATTACGAGTTGATCAATAATGAGCTGACTCGAATGGATTGGAACACCCTTTTATCTTGTGATGATGTAAATAAGTGTACAGAAATTTTCAATTCTACTCTTGATAACATCATAGCAAAGTATGTGCCCAAAGGATCTTCTAGTAGAAAGGCCTACCCTTCATGGTTTTCTAGAGAAACAATCGATCTTATCACTCAGAAATCAAAACCTTATGTAAGGTTCAAGAAATTCAAACCCCTTCACGATTTATCAAAATTTAAAGAATTACGCAGGCAATGTAAAAGTTTGATTCAAAGAGATCATGAAAGTTATATTTCGTCTGTAGAACAAAATGTCATAAGTAACCCGAAGACTTTCTGGTCTTACTTATCTGATTTAAGAAAAGACGTAACTGTTCCGCATGTAATAAAACTTGATCAGGCAGAGTTCAATGATTGTGACTCTATATCTGATGCCTTCGGTAGGTATTTTGCGGGAGTCTTTGAGGATTCAGACAGTTCTGTATCAAAGTAAATTCGATTAGGTATTACCTATATGTTTCAGTTACATTGAAAGATCTGAAATAGTTGATAAAATTAAAAACCTCGATTATAGCAAGGGGGCTGGTCCGGATTCCATCCCTTCAATTTTCATTAGGTCATTTGCGGAAAAGCTGGCAATACCTCTTCAATTAATTTATAATAAATTACTTCGACTTGAAATTTTTCCAGATAAATGGAAACTTGCAAATATAGTACCGATTATTAAATCCGGTGGAAAAGAACGCATTAATAACTACAGAGCTGTATTCATTTTGTGCCATTTCGGTAAAATTCTGGAGGCATTCGTAACAGAACAATTATTGGTAGCGTAGACTGATTGTTTGTCGAAAGCTCTTGATGATGGTATACAGGTGGATACAGTTTATACGGATATGGCCAAAGCTTTTGATAAGGTTCTCCATAAAACATTAGCATCAGTTTTATCCGATTTCGAAATATGTGGTTCTCTGCTCAGATGGACAGAGTCTTACTTGAGTAAAAGGTTACAATACGTGGTAGTACATGGAGTTTGTTCAGGATCTTTTCGGGTGACTTCTGGAGTCCCGCAGGGGTCAAATCTGTGACCCCTCTTATTTGCCTTGTATTTGAATGATATTCATGAATGCTTTCGCTATACCCATCATGAACTATTTGCTGATGATTTGAAAGTCTATAAAAAAAATTTGCAATACTACTGACCAACAAATGATTCAGAGTGATTTGAATCGCCTATTTTCTTTCTCTGCGTCACGTTACTTCAAACTCAATGTCGGTAAACACCAGCATACTTTCACGAAAAATACAAGAAGAATAGAAATTTCTTCCTTCTTAGGAGAGCATGTTATACCTAGGGTAGATCGTGTTCGAGATTTGAGTGTTATCTTTGATGAAAAGCTATCATTTGTATATCATATCGATCACATTGTCTCTAAAGCCATTAAAATGCTTGGTTCTATTCTTAGAATCAACAAAAACTTCACAAATATTGTATCACTAAAAGTCTTATATTTCACCTTGGTTCGAATCTACCTAGAATATGCTACTCCTATTTGGTCTCCCTGCTACCATGACTATATTGATAAAATTGAGAGAGTGCGGCGTAAATTTCTGAAAGATTTAAATTATAGGTTCAATCAAGATCTATTAAATATTGATTATATCACTGCAACACGGAAGCTAAATATACTTACCTTGGAGCAGAGACGGGTGCTCTTCGATGGTATCTTTCTTTATAAAATTTTGAACAACAAATTCAACGTTCCTTGATACATTATTTAATATTTTATGTGTCTAAATATCCGAAGGTTGAGTAAATAACTCAACAATTGAAGAAAAAGCAAAAAGCTGTAATTTTACGAAATATATTGAATGAAACTACGGTTGACGGGTATCATTTTATCTCAGAACCTAAGCTTTTTAGATGTTTTCTCGAATGGTTTAATTATTTCATGAAAATAATTCAACATCATTAACAGTGCCTTTCATTCCAATTCAATTCAAGGTAAAGAGAGAGAAAATATAAAAAGAGTTAGAAAATCTCTCAACTCATTATTTGGTATCACCTAACCTAAGACACCTTAGCTTGACAGAAAATATAAGTTTATCATTTATAGAAAATTGTACTTAAAATCATTTCTTCATTGCAAAATTGAAAACGACGCTGAAGTGCCGAATGCTTGTTGGCTGAAAAACATCGTTATAGTTTTTTCATGCTGAAATATATTTGGGATTTTATCAATATCTTGCCGGACGTTACAGTATGTGCAGGTTCAAGATACCACGTATTAAGTTTCCTCCGCACCTAGTACAGCAATCTATAGGCGGGTGATGATAAGTGCGCGCACTATAGGTGTTTAATTGTTCCTTTCAAAATATCATCAATGACTGTCTTAGTTTTTCTCTTTGCTTTCGAAATTTCATGAATCACTATTTACATTAATTAACAATACAGCTTTACTGAATTTCTTGCTTGCTAGCAGATACTCAAGATATTCATTGAACAAACGGTAGTTATTTTGGATAAATGTTATGGTTATCTTGATATGGTTCTATTAGCTTTTGATTCATCTTCTTTAATAATAAAAAACAGTACTGTGTTTTAAGGAATTTTACTTAATATAATATATTAAGTAAAATTCCTTAAACACAGTACTTGTTTTTATTATTGATAATGGAATTTTACCAAGTAAAAGCCTACCAAATTCAAATCATCTTCTTTACTTTGATACTTTTAGAATAAGCTGTCTTAGTTGCAACAAAGCGATCTCGATTTATGTTTAGCCTAAATTCTGCGATTCAATTAAGAAATTGATTAATTCTAAATCGGATTAAGCTCAATTGAGTTTTCAGAAATCACTCTTTTCATTTGGGATTTGCTCATTTAATTCTGAATTGTGTTTTGCTTTCTTATTTTCATTGTTTCTAAACACCTTTACCATTGTCGCTGTGGAAAAGTTGATAAATGTTTCGACATTCTACATTCCATTGCTTTACATTTTCATTAATCGAAACCGAAGAGTGTTAAATTTTCATTTGCTTACAAAAGCATTCAATTTTCCTTGTAAAGCGTAGCATATTCACAAATAATTTTTAAGAATAAGACTTCAATATTCTTACTGCAGTCTAAAACTAAAAATACTTCTATGCAACTTTTTCTCGCGATTCCTTAGCTAGAATTGTGCGCCGCTGTTCTACTTGCACAATTTAGCTATAAATCTATTTTAACGCTAAAGTTTACTATGGTTACAATACATATTTGAAGTGACTCTACCGATGTGCTGTTTTGGCATGAAGATCATCCATTATATTGGCCGACTTGCATAGCTAATATGTTCAAAATCATCATTGGTCAAAATCTAGCTGATTTAGGGGTATTTGCCCAACTTATACTCTTCCTTATGATGGGATTCCGCTTTTATGTTCAACTGATCCCTTCCAAACTGCAATAATCGAAAGGTTTTATGAATCTGTCTCAGAGTTATCTTCAGTTGCTCATAAAATTACTCTGAAATTCTAGATTCATTGGAATTCTCACTAAATTTTCTAATGCTCAAAGGTTATTTAGAGTTACTGCTTATATATTCACTTTATACATACTCCATTGAATAGAACTAAATTCCACCCGTTAAGAAAATCCAATATTTTTCCACGTAATTGGTTTAAAATATTTTTAGAGTTGAATGTAACGTTCTCAACAAGACCGAGGTGACCAGAACATGGTTTACATGGGTTCATCTTGTACTACATCAATGTTTTTCCAAGTAATTTGACTCAATTGAAATGCAATAGAAGATTATAAAGTCGAACTCATTGACAAAAATGGATCCCTTCATTAACGAAGAATGGCTAAGAGTAGATGCTACATTTCAAAATTCTCTTCTGACCTTTGACGAAAAGCATCCGTATATGATACTAACTGATTCTCACTTACCTGATTTGCTTGTTACAATTTCCCACTTTAAAACCTTCACGGTGGAATAAGACTCACTTTTTCGACACTCAGATAACAGTTTTGGATCTTACACGGCGATAAACTTGTCCGTTCTTATATTCATAGTACGAGTAAAAGTATAATACTGAATTTGGGCTTAAGGGTATCAAAAGCTTTGTAATTGACCTAAAGTTAGATTGAAACCTAGCAGGTCCTTCGATCATTCTAGTGATGATTCTGCTGCACAAGTTTTACAAGGGATATATTGGTATCTTCATTCCTTTAAAAGCTCGAATTGGTATTAGATTACTCTAGTAGTGAGTTAATCGATGCCTTTCGGCGATTTTCTGCATAACGAGGTCATTTTTCACCACTTCAAGGTTCAAGGTACAATGTTTATAGGGGTGGATTCGAAATTAAGAGATTTGTACAGGAAGCCAATTTTGTATTCCAATGAAGATGTTGCTAAATTAAATTATGAAGCTACTTAATGGAACTTCAATTATTTCAGCTCCTCACCTTGGAGGTACTTCGGAAGCAGCATTAAAATAAACCAAGTTTTACCAAAGGACAGTACTAGATTTGAATTTGCTCAGATTATGGCATGCCTAAACTCGCAACCTCCATTACCTCTCTCAAATGACCCGAATTGATTCGCAAATATTAACACCAGCAAATTTTTTAATTCGTTCTATTTCTTATTTAGTACCGAAATTAAGCTACTCAATTGACGACATTCCTCCTATTTCGAGGTGGAAGCAGGATCGATCAATCAATCAATCAATCAAAATTTATTGGTGTTTTACAATATTTGTGTACACAGGGCAAAATGAAATACATACAAGTAAATATAAAAGAAGCTTACAAGGAATTTACTTGACATACATATCAAAATTCATTTCAAAATATAAATTGACAACATTTATTTTTGAAATTTTCATTATAAAAAGGTTGAATTCTTTCGAACTCATGGTTCGAACACAAATCGGTAGTACATTATACAATTTGAGAGACAGGACATTTGGGCCATTCTGTGACTTGCGTAATCTGTAGAAAGGTGCATGAATACAATTCTTTCCCCTAGTACCATATGTGTGAAAATCACTGTTCAATTGAAAATTATTTAGATTTACATGAGCATGCAACAAACCTTCAAGGATAAATAAGCTGGGCAAAGTAAGAATTTCCTTGCTTCTGAAAGTGTTCATACAACAATCCGTATACCATAATCCCCCTACTGTTCTTATTGATCGTCTCTGCAATCTGAAAAAACGATCGATCTTGATGGATGAACCCCATGCAAGTAGCCCATTTCTAATATGAGACTCACAAAGAACATAGTGAGCAGACTTTAGAACATGGGGAGATATAATCAAAGACAATTGCCTCAGAATAAAGATGTTTCTGCTCAATTTTTTAGCAAGATGATCCACATAGACAGACAATACAAGACGCGAAACGAGGTGAACATGTAGGAATCTCACACTGGAGGAATTCATATGTCTCATAGTGTCACCACCCTCTCTGTTTTGCCTTCATTCATGCACAACCCGTTCCCTGAAAACCACTTCATAGCAGTCCACTGCGCCCTACAGGACAGCTCGACCGCCTCCAACAAACTCCCGCTTGAAACAGTCATGGTGGAATCGTCAGCGTACAGAACACTCTGGACATAAGTTAGATAGTCAGGAAAGTCATTGATATATATTAAGAAAGTTACAGGGCCCATAATGGTACCTTGAAGAACTCCTATTGAGATAGTTTCCCTGTTGAACCACGTATTATTCACAAACACTGACTGACATCCGTTGGATAAGAAGGATTTAATAAGCAATAAGCAATCCCACCAAAACCATACCAACCCAACTTATCAAGAAGAGCTGCATGAGGGACCCAGTCGAAAGCCTTGGATAGGTCTAAAAATAGAGAAATCGAATATAAACCCGACTCAAAGCATCTAACCGTGTCAAACACAAAAGCATTTATAGCATCTTGAGTACTGCGCTTCCTACGGAAACCGAACTGGCACTAAAAAACAGGCAATTTTCTTCAAAATACGAAATTATTTGTTCGTAAATCAGCTTTTTGAATACCTTAGATCAGTGGATCTTGCATGACTGGTGAAAATGCTGGTCTCGGGAATCTCAGAATAAAAAATTACTATATGCGAGATTTCGCATTGTGTAGACACATCGAAGAAGATTATTATTTAAGGAACAATATTCACCCTTCCGTAGAATGTTAAATATCCTCCCTTGAAGGAGCTAGTTTTCCGAGCTACTCTTCATAATCACCGCCAACTGAGGCCACAGAGCAGTGGTACAGAACGGTCAGATGTCACGAATAGGAGCAATGGACTGCAGTTGCGGTCTCGTTTGATCTCGTCAGCATTGCCCACCGACTCGTAACATCAGGCAAAGCCGCTACCTACTCATCTCAATTCGTTGGAGCGAACGTAACCATGTCAATGTCACTACGCCCTCCAACGAACCGAAACAGTGGCTACCTCACCATCGCCCCGCGAAACTGTGAGAACAAAGAGTAGATAAAACAGGAAAACGTTAAATGGTTACACTAGTTCGATAACATACCGCCATAAGACACTCACGTATCAGACAGAAGCGGCCGTCGAAAGACCGACGCTCCTAATATCTATGTAGTTGACAACCAGGCATACACAAACATCTCAAAACAAAAAGTTACTATATGCAAGATTTTGCATTGTGTAGACACATCGAAGAAAATTATTATTCAAAGAACAATATTCAACCTTCCGTAGAATGTTAAATATCCTTCCTTGAAGGAGTTAGTTTTCCGATCTACTCTTCATAATCACCGTCAACCGGGGCCACAGAGCACTGGTACATCACGGTCAGATGTGATATCTGACCGTGCTTCGATGGGTCCCGGGATTGCTTGCAATCTTCTCAAATGATATAATGGGAGTAAAGTTGTAAAGATGCATACTAAACATTTTGAAGTGAGTGGGACGACCAATCTATGAATTGATGATATTTTTCAGTTGAGCAAGTGAATATATATATATATATATATATATATATATATATATATATATATATATCATTAGGGCTTAGTAATATATGAAACTAGTACCAGTCAAAATACTAGAAAAAACAGATTGCCTAAAGCAATTGTTGAAAGTATTGTAATAGATTAACTTATTTGGGAATTAAATTGTCGTCTGAGGAAAGACAAACACAGTACTTTTCAGCCTTTCATTTCCTAATCATTTCAAGCTCGAGAAAAAAAAGATATAAGAAGAATCAAAAGATCCATCAACTCAACATATATCTATCAAGAGAAGTAAGTGAAGTGCACAGAGAAAAATGTTGAATCATGAAGTTACGTGTGTTGAAAAGCTTTTCCAATACAATTTGAATCTTATACCAATGAGTGTATTACTTCTTGAGTTGTATCGGAAAACTGTCAACAATCAAATCTTTTCGTTTTCACTTTATCTCTTGAAATTAAACATAAGAACAGTTTCATTAAATGAAAGTGTTCGAAAATGAATCGAATATAGTTTGGCCATATTTTCCTGGATAATTTTTTCTAATTTTCTTGATCGATTGCTAGAATTCTGCCACGAATAGATATAAAATTCTTTTTCCGTCGCTATTTACCGCCGAAGATAAAAATTTTCTACATTCGATTTTCGTAGCAGTTATCTCAGAGAAAGAATAATTATCATATATATTCGAGGACACTTGTGTTTTTACCACCATAGTACAATTCTCCAAGAAAAAAATTAAACTTATGTGTCGAAATGTGACTGCTGATTTTTGAATCATTTATTCTTCGAACAACTGATAGACCCCAACAACTCGTGGAATTCCATTAATTTCTAAATATATTTTTTTCAGTTTGCTTTGAGGTACATTTACCACTACTCATAAACTATTTAAACGTAATTTCCAGAAAATTCTACGAAAGAAAAACGAATTTCGACGGTTTCTACTAGATATCTATAAAAGAAATCAAAAAAGATCACCAGCAGCAGATAACTGATAAGTGAAATCTAAAACAGAAAGTCACTTTTCTCTATTGGAGGTTTTTGAATTTGAATTATTTAATGAAATTCGCTTTATTATCGGAGATTACTTTCAAATCTAATGAAAATCTTCGTCGTGCGAATGATACATTCATGATTGAAGACAAATCAAAATCACTGGGAACCAAGTCAGGATAATATCGTGGATGAGGTCGTATTAAAACTCCATCAGTAAGGCTGCTGCAATGATGACCAATCAAGAAGAAAACACGCCTTTCAAGGAAATTGTTGGAAATACTAACGTTGTTATAAAATACACAATTGACATCTCTTGAATATGGCACGTACTTTTTGTGTGTTTTGTGTGTGAATTTTTCACTCATTTTTTCAACCGTTCAAATTTTTTTCAGTGGAATGCGGTTAGATCCTGTAGGTGACTACAAAATCAAAAATCAGTATTTGTCAGACATCAAACAGGATCATTTGATCACCAAAATTATTGATCAGCCAAGCTGCGTTGTGAGGAGCAGCACCATCTTGTTAGATCAAAAGGGGAGAATCATAGAGAAAATCTTATGATATTCAAAAAAATGGGTATATATTTGTTCTGACTCAATTTTTCTTCAGTGAAAATTTGTATTATTAAGCGAATCGACTAAATAACGAACCAGACGAATCTAAGCTGAAAACTATTATTCAGTATGTAATGCGGATATTGCTGGCTCCAATGACTTAAGTTATCTTATTCAGATGACGTTATTTATGGAGAGACCACTCATCAAACAAAATGATGCCAATGCTCTTCATAAGCTTGAACTTCTGGAGAAACATGAGAAACTGACGGTTTCGTGCAACAGATTTAACAGTCATCGTTGACGTCATGATTCTCGCAGAAATTTGTAACACACTTGTTTCGGGGTTCTCTTCTGCACTCAACTAGACATTCAATTCCTTTCTCTTATTATTCTTTCTCTGATTTATGATTAATCAACTATAAAGTTGATTAATCATATTACCCCATTCGTTATCTTATGCTAAGTTTCCTTACCGTTCAAAAATGTATCTGTTGAAGACATATAGAAAATCATTCAGTTTTTGTCAATTTGATTAAATTCTAAAACCCATCCACAAAATTATCAAATTACATTTTGTAAATAAATACTCTATCAATTTCTTTCACTTTCTCGTTCTGATCGTAAACCAAAATTCTAAGTGTTATGTAAATCCAATTTGCACTGAATCATGTGCATGTATATGCATATTATACACTTAAAATTTGAGAGGGCATATTAATGTATATATTTTAGGAAGAACAATCTCCATCGGTATGTATAAATGTTTTTAGGTCAAAAACTCTTTTTCATTCTTCAAGATATATGAATTCTGAAACAAATGAAATTACACACCATATTAGAAGAAACTATTCAGAAACGAATGATCTAATATAAATTGAAATGAGAATATGAGGGGAACTATTATTGTTAGCAACCAGAATCATTATAGGGATGAAGTGACTTCCATAACTCACACCTGTTTTGAAATCATGTATAATGTGATGATCACGTGCGGTGTTTACATGATATCAGCAAAACTTAACTCCTTTGACTCCCTAGAGGTATCAGCTCAATTGCTCAAGGTGAGCACAAACGGCTTGCAACTAATGTGTTTATTGGTCTCTGTGGTCCATTTTAGGAAGACTGTCTTCTTATCTGCACTAATATTCCATTACATTCCCGCTATTGCTACAGTTTGGGATACCTTGTTAGAATTCTAACTTTATAATGGGTTATTTTATTTCATAAGATGAACGTGTGTGTATAAGTTGATATAATTCTGTATGCCCTTCCTACGTATGCTGTTCAAAGAATGTTTCTTGGAAACCAAGGAAGTGTTGCTAGGTTTAGTAATTATAAGTATATTTTTTTTGTATGGAGCTTGTATATTAATCATAAAGATGTGTTTTCAGTTTGAAGGAAAGCTTTTACACACTTAATAGTAGTTATCTGGAATTCGCTATTTCTTTAAGAGGACCCTGTTATTGTCTTAGTTTTATTCTAGTTGTTTTATGAAACAAAACCAAAATTTCTCAAATACTCTTCAAAACCTTCAATACTTCTAAGGTCCCAATTAATTCAGACCATAGCTATGATGTTCACTTATGTTCTTCATAAATCTATGATTCGTACTACGGAATGTACGTTAAAATGTTGAAAATTACTTTTTCTGCAATTCAAACTTTTATTGCCTTATATATCTCAATGAAGTCAGTATAAGTGTATGGGTCTTGCATTGGCAATACACCATTCCGAATGGCTATAAGAAGATGTATGTAAATGAAGTATATTATATTGAAAGCAGTAAGATCATTAGCGTTTAACTTTTCTCAAACAAAAACGAAGAAAAAATTTCCATACGGAAAATCCAACAGAAAATAACTTGAATGAAACAATTTTATCGTAAGCATTCAGAAATGTGACTGTAGATTTGAAAGCGTTAATTACATTTCCAGGATATACTACGGCTTTCTAAATTGTGATTGATTCTTTTATATACAGAAGTTTTCAAAACGCTCCAAAGGAAGATGTGTTTTGACGTGAAGTGATTATAATGAGTCTCAGTCTCAGTTAATTCAAATTGACCAGGTCAATGGTCCCCACCATTTGGTGGAGAAACGCACCATTTTGTCGAAAGAAAGTACTCCATCATCGTACTAGAGGTAGTTCATTGAGAAATTCTCAAATAATACCATTATTGTTGACTTATTCATAATAAACTCCCAGATTCTCAACAAAAATTTTGAAAGCTTAAGTACAATATCTTCATCATCATCATCTACACCAATACTATACTGGCGACAGATCTAAGGCAAAAAATGCAGTTTGTGATGATTAATCATCAATCCGTAGAGATATGAACTCCATTGGTTTGAATGATTTCTCTGAAATAATCTGAGCGTTTATAGATTTTTCCTGAATCTGAACTTCAGAAAATATGCTGTCGAATGATATGCTCTAGCTGTAAAAATTATGATACTCGCACTTTACAGGGCGTAAATATGCTTTCCCAAGCAAAACGTCCCAAAATTCTTGACTGGGACAAGAAATTAACGGAGAGTTTCAATAGTCCGAACTTCTTCTTTGGTAGAAAATTAATTAAACGTTTTTTTTTAGAATATGTCTAGACCTTCAACAACAAAATTTTATATTTTGTCTAAATGTGCATGTTCCTCCCATTGAGAAATAAATTGAGATTTTGCAACCAACCACCTTAGTTATTACAACAGTTGTTGATCAATTTCTGAAGAATAGCCGTTTTTCTTGTAGAAATATTTCAAATTTCGGTAAAAATGCAACGGAAATCATAAAATTCGACCTAGGTAGAATGAGCTTAAGAAATATGTTATATGACCTAGATTAGACTTGTACAAGAATAGGGGGTTTCCTGTTCAACTGTTTTCAAAATGATCCGCAGGTACAAAAAGACTGATAGTCATGAAATGAGACCTGTATGACCTTGAGCAACTATGGCGATCCATGATTGTTTTTTGAGTATTTTCTCATTGAGACAACATTTTACTACTGGTAGACACCATCAAATGCAGCTTTGATAGAATAGTTGGGGGCAACTTAAGACCGAAACGATGCCTCAAACTTCGCGATACTGTTGTGGCATCGTTTCGGTCTTTACTTGCCCCCAACTATTCTATCAAAGCTGTGTCCCAAATCGAGGCCCACCCATAACCGTAGTACATCACCCAATTAGATCAGTCAGAGAACATGCCACAGGGTTAGAAATGGGTGAGAATTTGGTTAATTTGGAGTTGAGATTTGGTCTTTCCTTTGCGATAGACGTCCTCCAGTACACGGAAGTCGCAATTAGAGAAATACCGAGGTCAAATTTTTACCTACGTATGATTTTGGTGAAGATTCAATAATAGAGTAGGGAAGAAATTCTTTGAACGCACGCAGCACGCAACTGATTTGATTTTCGTAAGTACTGGAATCGTGAACTCTTTGAGGTATATTTTCGAAGAACATTTTGTACCATTTGGGGCAAACAAGTGTGAAAACTTTTTTGTCTATGCATGATAACGCTAGACCTCATGAAGTTCATTTCGTTAGGAACTACCTTCAATATCACGAAATGGCTTGACATAGAGTGGCCTACACAAGGTTTCATCAAACATGTTTGCTACATTCTTAATAGAAGATCAAGAAGCCGGCAAAACCCGCGAGTTATCACGAATGAGTTTCGGAATAAACTGATCGAAATTTAGAATTAATAGAACAGAATACTATAAGGTCTTAGCTTTTGAGTATGAATTGCAAATTTTAAGCAGTAATTTTTGCCAGAGATGAAATATCTAGTATTAACTGATTTTTTGAGATTCTACTTCTACATTTTTCATTATTAGTTCTATTTCAAGTTCTATGAGTACCATTTCCATTTCGATTGTTTTCACACATTCGTTAGTGCAGTTGAATTACTGGAAAAATGATTCTTTATCATACCTGAACTTATTCTGAATAAATTTGAATTCTCGATTTGTTTGTCAATTTTTTGGCGTAGTGTAACTTATGGTCCTATTTGACAGCAAGAAATGGTAGGTTTGGCTGTTATAACTCTTACTTCTTCTCAATTGTTATCCTTTCTCCATCGGGTACTTCATATCTGTGCTTAGAATCATCTATTATTTGAAAGATTTTCTTTCAACCTGTGGAAAATATACTAATTAGGTTGGAGTCTTTCTGCAAATCGATGCAAATGCGTTGTGAAATAACTTTGAATGAGCTATTCGATTTTGTTCAGGTTTTTCATGAAAAAGGAGTGTGAATATAAAAACTGACTATATCTATTTTTATTTCTGAAAGAGAAAAAGATATTACATCTGAAAAAGTAGAGAAAACTATTCTCGATATTTGAATATAGCACGCTTCATTCAACTCGAAAACCGTTATGCCAACTTTTTTCCACGCCACCTAATTTGTTTAGAAAATTTTCCAAAATTTAATACTCATTTTAATACAGCTTTTATAATAGCAGAAAGATATGGGAACAATTTTTGCACTACCAAATGGGTTCCTCCGAAAGGAGATTCATTGAGGGGTAGTCATTTTACTTAGCATCCGTACTGAAACATTGAAGTTTTTTCACCCTGTACACGTTTCTTTGAAACGGCGAAAAGTTATTGACTGATTTTCGTCATTTGGTTGAAAGTTGCAAAATTTAAAGATTAACAATATTTCGTCAAACAATTATGCAAAATTATTTAATTAAGTCTTTAAAAATCTAAGACGCGATAAATCGCATGCTGATCATCTTGCTCACAGTATTGATATTCATCTGAAAAACTCCCAATTTTGGCACACCTTGTCTTGTATCTATGCTGAGTTACTCGTAATGAAATCTTACTGAACGATACTAGACGAGGTATATTTTCATTCGCTTGATTGATGTCTTGACAATTTTGACAAGTTTCAACCAAAAACTGAAAGGGTTATATACTTTTTGGTGAAATATTTGAAGTGTATTTTCACTATAGTTGGTAGGAGAACTCAATCCAGAAGTTTAAGAATGAGGTTCTCGGAAATGCATCGAATTTTTTCTGAAAGTGTGATTGTTCAAAATGTTCGTTTCAAGAAGAATTTATTGTTAACGAAGTTTGATATTTTAAGAAAATTTATCATTTTCTTTCAATTATAAGATTATGAAATAGATAATTAATAATTCTTTCGATGCCATTTTCATTTTACTGAATTATACACAAAAAATAAATAATAGAAGAAATAGGAATAATTCATCTTTTAGAAGTCTTACAGCATAAAATAACCAAACCTACACCGCTAATGTGCAAGTTACCGTAAAATTAAGTTGTTAATCAGGAGGTGATAGACCATCGAAAATAAATGTTCCTAGTGTTACGTAAACGATTCAACAAAATGAATTCAAATGAATTCTGTGGGTTAAACCTATGAGTACAAGAGGATCACGCGGAGAGCTGAAGCTAGAGACGCAAGAAAGAAGGAAAAGAGAATGTTCACATAGAGTTGATATATTGGACTAGTCAAATCTGAGCACATATGGTAAAAAACTTGTCACGGTCGAACAAAGTAAAGATTAATGAGGTAGTATTCACCAGGCTGATATTAGGCAATTGTTTGGAAGGATAATTTGCTGGACAAAATTCAATCATTGCAAATGGTCCAACGAAATATTCAGATTCTCAAATCCGGAATCAGAAAGATTAATTACTATGGATTTATGAAGACTTATAGAAAAATACGAACATATATCAGAAACTATACTGAGTGATCCTTAAACCAAGGAGAATATCACGAAGATTTTCAAAAAGATGGATAATAATCACGGTGTTATTAATACTCAATGCTCTGTAAGTAATTAAGCATACTTAAAAGATTAGAGCATAGCTTTCGAAAATGCCATAGTTTCCCCATTCGAGAATGAAACGAATGAACCCTTTCGTTTAATATTTTTATATGCGTATTTCAAAAGATGCAACTTTTTCATTTCTTAGAGCGAATAATTTAATTTAATTTCTCACAGACTGATAAGAATTCGAGGCAGTTGCAGTTCTTAAATAACAGGTACTGAATCACAGTAAAGTTGCAAAGTTAAAAAGAGAAACATCAACTCGAAAATATTCATTTCAAATAAACATAATATCAACGTCCTAGCAAGACATATCATAGCCAATAAAGATGTTTATTCTTCAACAGTGAATATAAATTGTCCGTACTGTGCCATGATGCATTACGTAAACGTTACATAAAAGTGAACGGAAAATAATGTTTTAAGGAGTTTGCAATTAGAGTACAAGATTATTCGTCTTGGATTGGTGTTATGGAATAACTGTAGTATTGAGTAATTAAGTATGGATATGAAATGGCTCTTTGTGTATCTCCATTAATGAAAATTTTGAAACTAAGATGAGTTCACGGCTGAAGATAAATTTGACAGTCGAATTCGTTTTGAAATGTCTTGATAAACAACACACGCAAATATAATATATGAACGTGTATTCAAAATAAGTATGGATATGTGGTTGTTGAAGAATAGGGGGCAAAAACTTGCGATGCATCATATTCACTATTCGCTTGATCCTCAGATGAGTACTCTGATTTCAACGGTAACTCGTCGAAGTCCTCGTATATATTTATCTGAAAAATATCCTGATTTATATTCAATTCTTCTCAAACAAATGTCATTTCTCTTTCTATATTTGAAATGGGAGAGTCACAACCCTAATATGTAATTCAGTATTTTCTTTCCCTCTCATTTTTCATTTAACTTAAGTTTTACAATTATTTGTAAACTTCTTGATCTTCTGTACTATTGTACTTGTCGTTCTTCTCCTTCTTTTATTCAGATGAATTTTTCATTATACGTGAGTCCCTCCTTGCCAATACAAAGTCCTTTCTTCTCTGATCATTTTGTTTCTGTTACCTCTATAAAGAATATTCCACTTATCAGAAAATGATAATATTTTTGAAAAATCTGTAATGCACGCTTGTGTTCAAGAAAATATCCTCATCGGAAAAGACCATCACATAGTGCCTTTTATAATTGAAGGGTACAGGGGAAGAATGCGCAATGTAAGGCCACAGGCAAAAATTAGATTACACAGCTATCTTGTAGTGAATTAGAGGATCTACAATCGTACCTTTTCATTCCGTGGAAGAAACAGTTAGGTGAATAGAAAATATAGAATGAAATTTTGGCGTACCGGAAAGAATACGCAATGTCAGTTCCGGTAATGGAAAGAAGATGCCAAGACGTAACGACTAACCCTGCATGATTCTGATCATTCAAACTGGGTGAGTTTCATAAATGATAACACACTGGCAGAGGTTTTTTTATGTATCAATGCTTTTTTGTCAGTTTACGGCATATGTAGGAAAAAGTTGGAGATTCTCTATCCTTCGATGAAGTTGACTAGGATACCGCCGAAAACTTTAAATGGGAAGCATATAAGTCGTCCAAAAAAACTATCTCAAGCGACTGTGCTCTAATTGAGCACATTTCTTCATTTGAAGAGAGAAGGTCGCATTACATTTTGAAGGATTTCTCTAAATTATATTTGTCTAAATATCTTAATGTGGGAAGGATACATGAAATGTGCAAACAGAAATTTGATAACAATCCTATGTCATATGAGAGTTACACATCAATATTCAACACAGATTTGAACATATTCTTCGGGTATCCAACAACGGATACATGCAATACATGTGATTAAGTCTTAATGAAAATCAAATCGTTGCAAAGAGAAAAATCGAATATGTCATCACCTACTGACTGATATTCAATATTGGCACTAGTAAAAACTCCTCGAGTTGAAACTTTTCATAAGAAAAAAATGACAACTCAGGAAGTTGTGTAGAATTAACCTTGGGTCAGAAGCTGGCTGCATTGACTACCAAAAACAACTACCTGTTTATAATATAATTACTAATGATGTGTATTCAAAAGGATCGTTCTGTGTGTACGCCTTCAATATTCACGTCCTTGCCTCAAACAAAAGTGTTTTCTATACATACTCTCAGACTGTTGGAAAGGAGGAGCAGACGACGAAACATCAATGTTACACCATTCCGTTCATAATTATGTGGATCCTGAAGTTTCTTTTATTTTTGCCATTTCTGGCAGGGCAAAATAAAAATAATACCCTGATTAGATTTGCGTACCGTCTTGTTCATGTAGAAAAGATTCAAAACTGTTCATATAGTTGGTTTCAAAAAACCTGCCAACTGAATGGAATGAAGTTTTTCTAAAGTCGTGAAAAAAACTAGAAACACTTCCTCTTCACTCACGGTTTCAGCTACTACAGGGCATACTTTTCTGATAGGGTCATCCCAAAAATAGGAGGGTCACCAATGACTGACAGGCGTGCACATCCTTTCTTCAATGAGTTCATATCCATTTCGAAAAAAAATATGAAGATATACAGGATCTGAGCAAATTTTGTTCGAATGAGACTCAACAGTCTTTTTAATCACTACCTCATTCATGGTTTTCTTTCTTAGAAAGTTCAATTGTCGGATTAGCAATATTTTCAGGAAAACTGTATTGACATTGCCCTTCTATCCCCACAAAAAATAACTTTGAACGCATTTTGCAGTATTGTAAAGCTTATACATAGGGAATCAGATTTCTGAGTTGTGTAAGTGAAGTCACATAGTTAAACATTATTTTGTGATTTTTACAGACAAATTTGAACAAACAATGTGATTTCTAAAAAAGTTCATAGAAATGACAGTGTGCCCTCTTCTTCTGTGCCCTTCAATCAATGATCTATGAAATCAATTCAGTTGATATTTAAATATTTTATACACAGAAAATTGTAATTCTTGCATATTGGTCATACGTACTGTGGAGCGGTTTTTGGTACGCGCCAAATAAATGTAATAATTTCGAAAGTGTAAGTGTTGCGATTGATCTAGGACAATGGAAGAGATGTGAGGTAGGAATAAATATGAGCATCAAGGGGAGATATGGTCCAGTTGTCAAGGAGCTTCGGTTAATCACATTGACCTTGATATAAGTATCCACAGTTCACTTCGTAGACGCATGATCGGGAATCTCGTGAGTACCAATTGTCAACAATTTTGAATCTTTTCTCCAACCCTACCTTTGCTGAATAGTCCTGTATGTTAACATTCTCCTCTGAATTCGGCAACACAAAGTTACTAAATTGTCTCACGACAATTACTTCATTGCAAAAATTAACACGTCTAACTTGCAACCTTCTAAAAATTCTTATATTGGGTATTTATAATTTGAAACCGTTATTTTATCGTGATTCAAATCATTCTTGGAGATAGTTACGGCTGCTGATATGCGTGAAAGAAGAAAGCTTCTACCATAAGTGTAGGCGTCTCCTCTTTATGTGTCAATTCACTCGAATAGCGTTTGCTGCAATCAGTGATCTAGATCTTCTGGTTATAAGTAGGTTAGCCGCCTTGTTCCTCTTTCCATTTTCCCGGTTTGTACTATGAGCATTGAAACAACTCGCCATGTATTACCCCATAATTTCATTGTGAAAAACTGATAATTACGTCAACCACTTTCACTGGGAAATTAAAGCAAAACTATCATTTCATTTAAAAGTTTAAAAAGATAACATTGGAATTCAAACAATCATTTAATAACTATAGAACTTCAGCTATTTTCCTTCCTCAAAACCGATAGAAATACATTATAAGGTGTTTTATGAATTATGCATGAAGATCATGAAGCTTAAGTCTATTCTAATTTATGATGCAAGTGAGGGGAAACTCAAAGTTCATCAAACAATCATTTTTTCAAGTGCTTCGGTCACTACATCAAAGATCACAGGTCTCATCCACTTTTGACAAGACGCTGCTTCGGTCATCTGTGATACGATTACGCTCAGTTGCTATACGAGCTGATGTAAAATATATTGGAGGTTACGGCGATTCAATGTGTTCACATTTTATCTTTCGAAAGTGCTTCAAACATGTAAAAATCCAATATAGTTTATATCCGCACTTATGAGGAACGTCCCACAAGTATCCGACTCACCTTCATATCTCCAAGTCAGAACGTCTGAGCGACCTCTGCGGGATACAAGTCCCAGTCGAAGCAATATCTAGTCAATGACTAACTGCTTTTTCATCATTATGGAAGTGTGAACCATGAGAATTTTCTGGAGGTGAGATAATCAATAAGAAATATTGATGAAAAAATTACATGCAACAACAAGGAGAAGACGGCCACAGCTCTGGGCGAGCAGTGATTGTCTGCTTTATCACGATAAAGCACCTGTTAAATCATCAAAACTCATGGAGCAAAGTTTCACAGTGCGCAAGATCTTAAATCTACATCAATCAGCCGTCGAATGAGCTCCTGCGACATATGGCTGTTCTCATGAATGAAATAAATGAGGCTAACACTTCGAACGTCATAGCAAAAAGTCAGTACCAAAACTACCACCAGAGCTGCAAACTGAGATGGAAGCGTGTTGTTGAATCCAATATTGACTACTTCGAAAACTACCAGGTGCCAGACGAAGTTTAGTGACAGTCGGATAAAATCTCAATATTTGGATAATTTGGACATCCATGAAAAAAGAAATTAGATGCACTATATGCATATACGAAGAGATATTGCATACAAAACAGATCGTTAAAAAACTGAAAAAAGGCAATTAATAACGCATACACATTCTAAAGATTCGTCATGAAATTCTTTCGGAAGCATCATCAAACAATGCGGTTTGGTGAATAAGAACAGTACTCCGCAAGCAACCATACGTCCGCCTTCATAAACATGGTATCGCAGAGCAAAAATGTCTGTGCCAAATTTATGACTTACATTCACAAATTAATTTTTTTAACGAACAGTGGGTTGAAAACACACTTACAGACCCATAAGGGGATTTCTAGAACACGGGAGGAAGGAGCTCATAAAAACCTACCAGTGAGCAGACTTAATATCATGACTGATCACAGTTACCTTGGGAATCAACAACTGAAATGTATTAGAGTAAGAACAAACAACTCTTGAAGAAGCTGCAAACAAGAAGCAGGTAGACTTGGATATATTCAATCACCTTTGGCATCGACATTGCCTTCGATAAGTACTGGCCAATAGTGGCAAACAGAAAATAAATATCATGAATCAAATAGAAAATAATTGATGCGGGTTAGTTGAAGTGGTGATATGATGAAAAATGGGCATCATGAGGCGCCATGAGGCCTGAGTATAGAAAAATTTGCATGAAGCAGAAAGGAGAAAACGACCACAGTTCTGAACGAACGGTGATTGATTGCCTCATCACGATAACGCGCTTTTTAAATCCCCGAAACTCATGCAGCAATATTTGACAAAGCACAAAGTCCTACAGTTATATCAACCTCTGAATAAGCTCCTCCGATAATTGGCTGCTTTCAAGAAAGAAGGTACTCTTTGAAAAGGGATTTGAGGGCAAACAAATGAATAAAACAAATGAACTTTGACCTAACAAAAACCTATCAGTGAGCAGACTTAGCATCGTGACTGATCACTGTTAAGTTGGGAATCAGCAATTTGAATGTATTGAAGTAAGGACAAACAGTTTGCGAAAAAACCGCTTGTGAAGGAAAATTTTGTGAAGAAACATCCTTTGAAGTTCTAATATGATGTGAAACGAAGCCCTAGTTCCTGAGTTTCTACCAAACCTTGCTAATGCAGAATCGACGATATTAATCTGCACTTCGAACGTATTCCTCAGAAATGATGATCGCATTATTCGTGAGAGAAAAATGTTACTCGAAATTTCCATAACTTAGTTTGCGGCACTAAGATTTTTCAATGGAGAGTATGGTTTAGGACTGAATCAATGTATAGAGGAAGTAATCTGTATAATTTAAATCATCTAAAATGCGCTTTTACATATATACTTTACATGACAAAGATGAGATGTGTCAGATGCTCGGAAATCAAAGGATCCATAATTTTTAGCTTAAATACATTCCATTCTAATATACTTCACTGCATCATGCTTATCAATCTTATCTGAATTGCAGGAAAATTATTTATCTTCAATGACACGTTGATAGCCAAGATAATGAGCGTATTCTTAAGTGTCTCAAAACGATGTTCCATGCGATTTCAAAGAATGGCTGATTTATGTTCCTCAGTTAAAATACTGAAATAGTCCCAGAACCCCAGCAATCTCCTGATGGTTTAAGTTTATGTGAGACTAATTTGAAACTTAGGTTGCCCTAGTTAGTTTGATTAATTGAATTGTGTGGTTCACGTCAGTTGATCCAAATAGGATAACTTCGTACAAATAGTTCCTGCAATGCAATCTGCAACTGAGTTTTTTTCTTAATACTCATTTTCATTATACACAAGTATGCTGCAATGAATATTAGATTAGATCAAATTCTCATTTCAATAACTCCGTTTCGGTGACTATTAATTCAATTGAAAGTAATATTATAACATTCTAAAAAACTTTCATCTATTAACAATTCAATATTTGCGTTTCTTTATCCTGACAGATAGTAATGATTCAGAGTTTATAATGGCCCTCTTGAAAGGTTCTAGCCGTTTGTAAAATCTCCTATAATTCTTAACGGGAAATAAATATAGTCAAATAGAATTAAAAATTTTGAGAGAGACTCTCAAATGTTCTTCATATCTTTAACATATTTGAAATGTAAAACACGTTTTTGAAGTATTTTCTTTTTTTTGTGCATCCTTCAACGTTGTCTATTTCTGTTTTTCGGCTAATGTCACGCCGGGAATTTCTGTCACCTCACTAATCCGGGAATACTGCTGAATACCTGTCCCAGAATCCGAAAAATTGCACTGACTCTGTGGGGATTGAACCCAGATGAATATGTGCAGGGGACGAGCGTCCTATCCTCTACGCCACTGAGCCAGTTTTCTACGGTATCGAAAATCAAGAGCTCACAGAGAAAAATATCACATTCAAGAATCAATGTCTTCGATGCTATTTTTTCTGTTGATGGGCTTGTAATTGGGAGGGTAAACCAAATTAAGGATCTCGGTATATATCTTGATTTTAAGTTTTCCTTTGAGTATCATATTGATCATATAGTTTCTGAGGCTTTCAAAATGTTGGGTTCGTTCTAAGCATTACTAAAAGTTTCAGTGATCCAAGGTCTTTAAGAATGCTATATTTCTCGTTGGTGAGGAGAAATTTGGAATATGCTTCACCTGTTTGGTCCCCTCACTATTACAAGTATATTGACAGAATTGAACGAGTCCAGAGAAAGTTTGTCAAAAGTTTCAACTTAAGATTTTTCAGGTCTAACCATAATTATCAATTAAGTTTGCGTCATCACAACATTTTAAGCCTGGAGCAGAGGAGAGTCCTTTTCTGCACTGTATTTCTTTATCGAATTTCAAATCATTCTTTTAGTTTTCCCCTTGTTAATTATCTCACTCTCAATGTTGCCGTGTATCCTAGTCGTCGAAATGCACTCTTCTTTGTTCCGAAGGTCCGTACTTGTTTATTTTTTCATTCTGTTTTCTTGCGAATTATGCGTCTGTTAATTGGCATATTTCCAGTATAGATATTATTCATGAACCTCTTTCTTCTTTCAAAAAAACTTTCATTGCATATCTCATTAGATCTGAATCATGCCCATTGTAGTAGTTTTCAGTTTTCATGATATTTTACTTGATTCTGTAGTCTTAGGTGAGTCTTTTTTTTTTAATTTTCATGAAAGTTATAATTTTCATTTAGTATGACAGTTTCACTTCTGTTTATTTTTCTGTTATCTTTTTTGTGAACCCCGGTAAATGGGTCTATCCAGTAGGGGTTCTTGTATTTTGTAACAATAAATAAATAAATAAATAAATAAAGTGGTAGATATTTGCAAGAACTAATTTTTTTAATAAAACGATGTATTACTCTTAGAGAAATATCGGAGAAGCTGTAGAAAACCGACTATTTTGTTCTGTTTTTCTTGAAAACAATATCATAATTCAAAAGTTGTTTTTGCATGTTGATTTGAAAATGTAAGGAGCAACTCCTTATTCTCAGCATCCATAGACTTGAGAATGTCCATCCCAAAGAGAATCATGTGACACCCCGTTGGAAAGATATCATGATGCACTGAACGAATTTGTTCAAAAATTGTTTTTAGGTTCTATAAAGGGTATTCAAACCGAGGAATTAATTGTGCTGCCAGCTGGACATATCGGGTAAATTAATTCGAAGTCAAATAATGTATTCGATATAAAAGGAACTCAGAAAAGATGTAATCAACAGAAGACAAAATTGAAATTGTTACTAATCATTATTGATTTTCAAAATAACAGGTGTGCCAAAATAATGGCAAGAATGACTTACACAAATCATTTTGAAAAACGAATGAGTCTATAATATGTTGAACTTCAGCGTGTAGTAGAAGTGAATTTATTAAGGATATTAATGAAGAGAGTGATCAAAATGACTTTCCCCAGCTTCATAGTATGACATATATCTAACGTCCTCCACAGCTGGTTCTAAACCTCTGGCTGCGTGTATTTTCGATTTTCAAGAACACCATAAAATGATCCGGTGAACTTGCTGGCCATTAAATTGGTTCTCTTCCACCGATTCAGTTCCCTACAAAATAATCATCTAAAAACTCTCGCACTCCAATATCAAAATGCTGGGAGGTACCATCTTCTTGGAAATGTAATCGATATTCTGAGAGAGTGAAATCGTTCTCCAAAATCTCGATAATTCTGAGATTGATCAACTTTTCTAGCAGTCGTAGATAACTAGCTCCATAGAGATTACCGTCTTTAAACAACGCGCCAGCAAGATGGTTACCGTACTACCCTGCCGTAACATTCAGGTTTTGAGGAATATATTTCCCTGTACAAGTGAGGATTGTTGAAGTCCCAGTATCGGCAATTGTGTTTGTTCACTTCTTCATTGAACATTAAGGTACTGTCGTCAGAGAAAGAGATATTTTGTAGGAAGTTGGGATTATTATTCATATATTAACACAAATTTTCACTAAATTGCTGGCGAATATCAGTCATCTCCATTGATTTCATGGCACAATCTTATTTTGTAGGGATGAACTATGTGAAGCTTCAATATTCTGTTGACAGTTGTACTTGAAACGTTAGGTTGATGAGATAATTTCCTAATGAACTGTGTGTTGTCTATTAGTAGGTGACCCAATTACGTTACTTAAACATTCAAGACGTGCTACTTCATGCTTTCAGTTCGCCACTGATCCAGTTGTCTTTAATTTTTATATAAAAGACTTGACATATTGGTGTATCACTTCTTTTTCTGGACGATTTGTATTGAATATTCTTGCTTTTTATCCTGCGGAACTATTATTTTGGAAATAAAGTGGTTCGATTTCTACTCTCCCCTCAATTCGGCTTTCTAGCGTTAGGAACGAATAACAGTAATGTAGTTTTGTTTGGAACAGCAGTTTGATCATTGTTGAATGAGAATGATAAAATATTTCATTAGGAGAATAATTGAACAGCATGTGTAACAACTCGATGTACTGATAACGATGATTTTCAACATTTTTGCGAATAACATGTAGATCTTTTTTGAATTAAAATCTTTTTATACCATCTGTTGGCAGATTTCTGCCGTCCAATAAATCTGAATCAATCGAGCAAACGTCCCAGCTACCTAACGGAATGATAATTACGAGCGGAACACTCTTTATAGACCTTTAAAACGAACTGCTGACCAAATTCATACATGATCAGCTTGACGTTTCTAAGGGTAGGGTGTTGACCTTACACTTTTAAATCAATATGCTAAAACACCTTCTTCAATTCTACAATCAACCTATACTACCATTTATTCAAAATACAAAGGGTTGTTCAAATATTATATGATAATACCTTGTAGTTAGAACAGTAGTTGAATCAAAAATTTAACAAAAAGAAATTAACGATTTTTATAAATGTTGGAAATACATACATATCAAACGATCTACACGACCCATATTTTTTTCATAACGATTTTGTAGGTAGGGGTTTGATCTGACATGCTCAAGGTCGACATAAATAATAGTACTCCTCAAAATAAAAATCGACTTGTCTCAACGCTTTGCGTTAACTCTCCCGTGTTCTGAGTTAGAGAGATGGGATTGTCAAATGTTTGTTAGAGCAACCTGTATAGCTAACTCTATAAACGGAATCCTCAACGAGTGCTCATCAAGCACTTGTTTTTCAGTATCTGATATACAGCTTCGAAAAATAAATAACTCAACAATTCTCAGATTTATATAGGAGGGATCATTAGATTTTTCTTACCCGAGACGTTCCAGTAAATTAAGCATTGTTTTTAATTCAAGATGCCGTACTCTGTATTTTGAAAGCAGATAACAATTTCAAACAACCCTATAAGCGTAATATGTTTGGCTCACAGCCTCAATAGAGTGGCAAGAGAAATGAGAAACATATTAACTACCGGCAATGATTTAATAAGCAAAATCATAAGAAGGATTTTCGAAAGCTTGACTCAGAGTTCAGTTTTACAAAGGAGAACTTTCAGATACACCAATTCCCCCTCAACGTGTAATAACTGGGTGGGGCGCCTGGTTGAAGTAGAAATATTTTATGCGAACAATAGGCTAGTAGAAGGGATAACGCCCACAGTTCGTGAATTTATTCAAGATTTCATACGACACAATCAATTATGTATTTAATCAAAAGCAAAAATCATTATTTTGAACTGTTTTGTTGATAAAATCATATTTAATGAATTTAGGTTATGTTGGTTTGGTTTTATAGTCTTACTTTAGTGTTACATTCATTGTAATAAACATACTGTTTTTCTTTTTTTACCAAATGACTTTGGAAATCTAACCTGCATTAATTGATTTGTTTCTTTAACAAAACGGAAATATTACTACAAGCTTGTGTAATTACATCGAGGTTTCAACATTCCGGAACTCCGATGAGTAAAAATCACTGTTTAAAGCGAAAAATCTACCTAGTAGAACGGCCACAATTTAGGTCAAATTACTACTATTTTCTTCGGTAATTTGATATAACTAAGAACACATGTATTAAATTGAGGAAATCATTACTCAACATGAAAAACCAACAATAACTTGTTGTGTTATACAAAACTGTCAACAAGAACAAGAATATTAATGATATTTTGCACGGCGAGGCTGTTTCTGATTGGCTGTTGCTGGTACGTGACTCAATATCTAATCTAGCCAAATGCAAATACTGAAAATATAAATAATCTTTCCTTATTTCGAAGAATAATTCTAGTTTCTGTATCTTCTATGTTTTTCTTTCTTTCTTCTTCCTTTAAATGCCCTCGGTTACTGTGACCATTTAGGCAAGCTTTCAATCCTATTTAATTGGGCCCATCGCTGGATGAATCTTGGATTATCCAATACCCAATTAAGTTTTCCACAATAACACACTTTCACAAATTCTTCACCAGTATAATATTGGTTATTGATATGGAAATAATTTTGATCTAAACAAATTTGTGATAATGAAAGAATATCTGATTTAGTGATCGTATTGACATGATTCTTTTCTAATAATTCTTCAACTAAGTTGTATGTATCTTTCGGAGGAATGTTGGGAAATGAATTCATAACATCGAAATAAATGAGTTAGGTGGTATAATGGCATCTTTGATATTGGCAATTAGTTCGTATGAATTTTTGGCCGAAAATTTAGATTTAAAATGGCAATGTTTCATTAGCATGTCGTTTTGGAATTTTGAAAGTTTGAAAGAAGGTGCCGTTTCACAAGAAACAACAGGTCTAATAGGGTAATTAGGTTTATGAAGTTTTATCAAAGAATAAAATTCGGTGGATTGTGGATTGGAGTTAATGAATTTATATTTTTCGTGGTCTGTAATTAATGATTTTGCTGTCGAAATATTGTTTTTAACTTCTTTCTGAAATTTAGCGGTAGGATCCTTAGTTGATATTATATAGTTTCTGGCTGTTAAGAATTCTTCAGTTTTTGAAATATAATCGGTTTTATATGTTGTTTCGTATGTAATTGCACCTTCTTTCAAACTTTCAAAATTCCTTAACGACTTGCTAATGAAACATTGCAATTTTAAATCTACATTTTCGGTCAAAAATTCATACGATCTTCCAAACTCATTTCTTTCGATGTTAAGAATCTATTTCCCAACATTCCTCCGAAAGATACGTACTACTTAATGAAGAATTATTAGAAAAGGTTCATGTCAACACGATTATTAAATCAGATATTTGTATAAATCAAAATTATTTCCATTTCAATAACAAATATTATACTAGTGAAGACGGCTTGATTATGGGCAATCTGTTACGTCTTTTGTTAGCAGAAATATTCATGAATAATTTAGAGAAATTAATTCTAATCATCCACTTAGTAAATATTGTTTATACTGGTATCGCTATGTAGACGATATCATTTTTGCTTTACAGGAACAAATACATGATTAAAAATTTTCGAGAGTCATATGAATTCATTACATACAAACATACAAAATTGGATTCAATAGAAAGCAATAATTCAATAAATTTCTTAAACGAAACAATTTTCAATGAAAATGGAAAACATGTTTTCGCAATTTACCATAAACCGTCACATACAGATATTATAATACATAACTCGTCGTCTCATCCGTATCAACATAAAATGTCAGCATTCAACAGTTTTATGCATAGATTGATTAACATCCCGTTACCACCAGAAAATTTCAACAAAGAATTAAATTTGATTAAACAAATTAGCAGAAATAATGGTTA
Organism: Cryptolaemus montrouzieri; assembly: GCA_013387265.2. Classification (NCBI taxonomy): domain Eukaryota; kingdom Metazoa; phylum Arthropoda; class Insecta; order Coleoptera; family Coccinellidae; genus Cryptolaemus; species Cryptolaemus montrouzieri. Next base: position 80,474,027 of record JABFTP020000185.1, read on the forward strand.
CAATCCCAAACTAAAAATAGTATTTTAAATAAAAACAAAGTAGAATCGCATTGAATGATGTTTACCCTGTCGATAAATTGAAACAAAATTTAACAGCTTAACCTACGTTAGCATTACAAGTGAAAAATTGAAATCATTCTTGAGTAGCAATAATTTCATCATAGCTTTCCAAACTAATAATAGTTTAGGCAAATATATAAAAAATAATAAAACCAAATCAGATAAAATTAATAAATCAGGTGTTTATAGATTGAATTGCAATGACTGTGATAATTTCTACATTATAAATGTGATAAAAACACAAGGTTTAACTTTAATCTACACTTTAGTTGAAAAAATTCGACGACGTTTCGCTGACACAGCAGCTTTATCAAGAATGAAAAATAGAATGAAGAGTATGGTATTATAAACAAATCGTAGAACAAGTTGGATGAATAACAGGAAAATCCACACCGAGCTATTGTACAGTTAGTATGAAAGGTAATAAAAACTAATTAAACAAGTTAAGTAGGGGTGAGTAATTCAAATCTACCTGTTCATTCAAAAGCTTGTCCGAATGTTTGTATCTATTTATTTCTAATGCTTCTAGGAGATCTAATTTTGAACTTTTGATTTTATATGTAATATGTCAAAGTTTTATTGAATGAATGGTTTTCTTTTATTCGGTGGTTTGTATAATTTGAATCAGATCTAACCTAACTCAACTTGTTTAATTAGTTTTATTACCTTTCATACTAACTGTACAATGGCTCGGTGTGGATTTTCCTGTTATTCATCCAGCTTGTTCTACGATTTGTTTATAATACCATACTCTTCATTCTATTTTTCATTCTTGATAAAGCTGCTGTGTCAGCGAAACGTCGTCGAATTTTTACAAATAAAGTGTAGATTAAAGTTAAACCTTGTGTTTTTATCTCATTTATATCATGGATCTACATCAAGTAACGGCCTCCACAATTCAAATTTCTACATTGGTAGAACACATAGAAATTGTTATATTAGAATATCGGAACATAAACGCAGTTTTTCAAATTAAAAATCAGATTCAAATTACGCGAATCATCTCCTAGATAATAGTCACTCTTTCTACCCACAGTTAGAAATTTTGCATACAGATAATAAATATTGGAAGGTAGGTCTTTGGGAAACTTTAGTAATCAACAAACACAAACACTCAGGTAGACTCATCAATGAACAAGTCGATTTAAGGCCTTCACCTCTATTGAATCTTTTCAGGGAGCAGTCTATTCCTTAATTTTATTGGATATACCTGTCATCAATAACCACTTATGAAGGAGCAACCCAATAAGCTACGGTGTAGTGAAACGCGTTGCGAAATGCAATTATTAAGTGAAATTCCTTAAAACACAGTATCTGTTTTTTATTATTCATTTTATTTATGCTTAGTGGCACAAACTTATTATTCAAAAATAAAGGAAACGAGAAACAAGCGACTGTTCACAATGTGCTCTCGATTCACAAAAATTGTTGAAATACAAGGAACTTCCTCGGCATTCATCCTTCATATAGTGGAACCTAAGTTTTATTGATTCTGCTATTGAATGCTTGAAGAATACATGTTTAGATTCAGTTTTATCTGTTGAAATAGTTGAAAAATTTCAAACCTTTTTTTCGAAAATTGCGGACCGAACTGGCTAAACAATTGAAGGCAACTTAAATCAGTTCTCGAAGAAGGCGCAGGCTTTGTTACTCCAGATGAGGTTGCTTGAATTATGAAAGGTAGAAATGTACAATATTTGTGGATGAAGAAAAAAGATTTTCCATTCATAAAACAGATTTTTCAGAAGGAATAACACACCTTCTTGTTGACAGTCTTGAAATATATCACTACATGGTTTTAATGAACAATAGCCTATGAGCGAGTAGGATTTAATTTTCGGATCTAGTAAAATTGAATTTATAATGTTATTACCTCACATTCTACGGAGAAAGAACTCCTTTTATGTTTGGTGGGACGAAACGTTTGACCAGAGGGTATTTCATGTGTACTTGTATTTCAAAATCTTGAAGAAGGTTGGTTTTCTTGGAGTTAGTAATTTTTTTCTCTAGTAGGCATTTCTATCCTTAAAACTCAAAAATGAAACAGGTATTATGAATATTACCGGTTTACTCAAGCTGAAAGCGATATCTCGGACCCACAAGTGGGTCATTTCACGAAAATGCGGATATTAAGACCAATTCTTCAACACAGAAATTCCCCACTTTCAAGTCTGATTCATGCCTGAAAGTTCCGTTTAACAACACTTTGGTCCTTGTTTTATTCATTCACTCGACGATTTCCAACTGCTTGTCGTTTCCTAAGTGAGAAAAACTTTGGCCGCATATTCAATTTTTAATGACAAAGGAATGGCATAACCAAGGTTTTTTATGGTAAATAGCTTAACTAATTTCGAGAATTGGAGCGTAGGGTTGGAGCATTTCTGAGAATATTATATCATGGAAGGGCTGTCGAACATTGCCGTCGCAGCAGATGTGGAAAACATTGGCGTAACCTATTTCCTCTATAACGAGTGAGCACAGATTATCTTGGTGAATCATCATGAATTGTTTAGTGTTGAATATGAGATAATCGACTTAGAGACTAAATTAATTAGACCTCATAATTATTCGTAATCCTGGAAAATAATTTTATTCTATAAAAAAACCACAACTTTAATGAAGTAGTTCATAATAACGGATGGAAAATATGACTTAGTATACTCGAAAAAATCCCGAATCAATTTATTCATATAAAGAAACATTATTGAAGCGAAAGTTCCGTAAGTTCCTAAAAATGTTATTATTCCATTTATAATTCCATCTCAAGTTCTGATCATCACCAATAGAGTGAAGAAGATCATCAAAGTTTTGTTTCCATTCTGTCACATCAAAACTTAAAAAACCCATTGCTCGAATACTATAACGACGTGTAAAGATGAAGGAAGCAAAACAAAAAAAAAACCAGTTTGTCGGGGAAAAAATTAGTTATTCATCGCATTTTTTTCTAAAGGGATAATTATGTAGAACCTATAACTATCTAATAAAATGAAGGTAATTTTATCCTTCTTAAAACTTGTCAGTACATTTCGAGGAACTCCCGATGTACATATACGTTTCTATGAAAGATGCATTCATCGTAGCCCCAAAAAGACAAAATATATATTTGTATATATATATATATATATATATATATATATATATATATATATAAAATCAATGAAAAGTAGTTTTCACTGATGAGTCCATTGTATGCTTTTGATTGTTATGCTCTGATGATCCTAGCGTCCGCAGCGAAGCTGAGAGCACTAATGGTGAGAGACTCAACCTTGCACTTGAAGGCGTTCGAACTTAGTACCTGAATTCTGTCCTCCTTCAGAGAGTTCCATGCACACAAAAATCGGTCAGTTAAACAATTTCTTCTTGGCAGTTTTTGGCACTTCTCTTTGGTGAGAGGGGTCAAGGTCATTATCATAAAAGTTGTTCAACATCTTGAAGACCTCTATGAGGTACCCTTCCAGTCTTCTTTCCTGTAGGAAAAACCGGCCATGCCTCCTTCTTCTCTGTTCATATGATTATCTCTGGAGTTCTAGGATGATCTTGGGGTAACTTTTCTGCACTCTCTCCAATAGATCACTGTAGTACCATTTGCGGACTTATATTCTCAAAGGCAATTTTAATGAGATATATTAATGAGTTGGCGTTTTTCACTGTTTTTGTGATAGTTTGACGTCCTTAGAGATCAGAACTCCCAGGTCCTTTAGATTGTCAACATGGCTCACCTCTATACCATTAATGCAGTACGGCTTTTTCGGGTCTTTAGTACCTATACTCAGAACCGTGCACTCATTTGCATTTAATTACTTTTGCTATATGTCTGATCAGGTTTCCACTTCTCTGAAGTCTCTCTTCATTGCCTCATACTGATGGTTTCGATTGCAATACAGCTTAGTATCATCTGCAAAAAAGACGACGTTCGTTGTACCATTTCGTGACACCCACATAAAAACCAAAAACAATAGGGGGCCCAATACCGATCCTTGTGGAACTCCACTCCAAACCTGATGACATGATGAATTTACACGATTTCCTCTCACTCTGAAAACTCCACACTGCACGAAACTTGATATACACTTATTTAGAGTGCCTCTTACTACACTATGATCCAATTTGTGTAAAGTTTCCTGAACGGACCTTGTCAAATTTCATTCAAAGTCTAAATACACTCTACATACAGGATTTCAATGGTCATACTCTTCTGTCCAGTTGTTAGAACATGATAGGAGATTGGTTGATGTTGATTTCCTTGGTTGGAAGGCATGTTGATTTTTTGGTATGATGTTGTTCTCAGCCAGAAATTTACTTAGATCCTTCACGAATATTTTTTCCATGATCTTGCACAATGTACTATTAAGACTTACCGGTCTGTAGTTTTCTAGTTTAAATCTGTCTCCACCCTTGCATATGGGTGTTATTATGGCCCGTGTCCGTGCACAGTTTCTGAGGAAGGTTGCAGATATATTATCGGGCCCTAGGCTTGCATCAGATTTCTTTGCTGCGATTGCTTCTTCTACCCTTTTTGGTATACACTCCACAGAAGTGATTGAGTTGAGGTTTCTAGTACCGCTAGAAAGTCCCGCGACTGTGAATATTTGACTGAACTGTCCTGCAAATCTCTCAGCAATATTCTCTTCCCTCGTCAAAAGATTGTATGCTTCATCCTTCAGGGAAATATTAGAAATTTTCGATTTCAGGGTACTGTTTATGTATTTGAAGAAACGATTTTCTGATTTTGGATCCAAAAGATCTTATTCATACTTGCTATTCACTTCATTCAATAGTTTCTTCAATTTATTATTTTGTGCTCTGTATGCTAAGTATTCGTCTGATAGACATTCCTAGTTCTCTGAAATGCCAGTAAATCATTCAGGTACCAAGTATTGGTGCCGATGTTCCGAAAGTTTCAAGTTTGCGATTCAAAATCTCACAAAATCCAGTCGAGAATGGTCTGGTTATATTTTATGTAATACTGATGAATATATTTTCAGTGAAAAAGGCAGTAACAGCCAAATTTTCCACTACAGAAAAGTCAATAGAATTCATAAAATATATACACAACGCCAAGAAATTTACTCACCATTTAAATTTTTCAATTTTTTTTGGTAGGCAACTAGTTAGTTAAGTTTTACGGATATGTCCGCATATTTGCCAATGAAGTACAATATTTTTGCTTGGAGAACATGTTCCTCCCATGAGAAATAATATGAAAGAAGTAAATTGAGATTCGCCTAAGAACCATCACATAATGATAACACCTGTTGTTCGTTAATTGCGAGTAACGTTTATTCTTTTGAAAATTTTAGTTTTCGGTAATAATGCAACGCGACTAAGAAAATTTGTGCTAGGTAGAATGTTCTGAAGCAGTGGTGTGAGATAACCAAAGTAGAATTTATCCGCTAATGGCTTGGGGTGTACTATTCAACTGTTCTCAGAATAATCCGCATGTATACGAAATCACTTCAATGGGGTGACCTGCATGAAGTACAGACCTCATTTCCATCAAACATGTGTGAAACATTGGCAATAAATTATGAAAAAGCAAGCAAAGTCTGCCAGCCACTGTGAATGAGGTTCGGAACAGACTAATCGAAATTTGGAACGAAATTGATCAGAATATTATAGCGTCATCAAGTTTGAGTATGAATCGTGAATGTTATGTAGTAATTTTTCCAGGGGTGGAAATATCTGGAATAAACACATTATTCGAGACTTTGAGTTTTTTCATAAGTTTTACATTTTTCATTATTAGTTTTATTTCAATTTTTATGAGTATCTTTTCCATTTCGATCAACCATTATTTTATTTAGTTCTCAATGCAGGTAGATTACTGGTAAAATAGTCATTTGACATACGATCTATACGTATCTGAATTTCTTCTGAATACATTTGAATTTTCAATTTTGTGCCTTAATTTTTAGTGCAGCGTAATTGATACATAGTCAAATATCACTTGTTACGTCCGGTTCACTTGGCTCCGGATTAAGCGATGACAATTGTAATCACACTTAGTGCCTGCCATCCCTAAACTTAACGAAAATTTTCTTCTTTGAAAAGCTGTCTAGGGAATCAATTGATATGTGTATTTACAAAGAATCTTCTTCCTTCCGAAGTTTTCTTCCTAAGCCTAACCTAAATGAATTAAAAGTGACATTCTTCTCGTCCAGATGCATCACAGATATAATATGCATGAAATGAAAGGAGAAACTTGAATATCACTCCTAGTCAATGAGACAAAATCTAGTATTAATAATTTAGGCATGAAGTAAAGCAACTGCAGTGCTAACTACTTAGACGGTCTTATACCTGCAAGATCTACAAAAATCTGCCATTAGCACCTGATACAACATAGAACTCGCTACAGAAGCATCGGGATATATATTTACTGATGATCAAATATCATCCGAAATTATTTGATTTCAATTGGGTCACCGCTCGAAATAGAACTTCAACTATCTCTTAACAGATATGAAGTGAACAATCGACTCATTCCTATGCGGAACCAAGTTAGATTCCAGTAATGATAAATGTGAAGATCGATTGACACAAATCGATATTTCGCTCATTCCAGTTAAGCAACATAGTTCATGCCTTCACATTGAATTTTTATGCAGGCAGGAAAGAACACTTCGAAGGTTAACTTTAACTCATTGTGGTGGAATCACTCTACCACATCATCATGAAGAAATATTCATTGAAGGCTTAACGAATCATAAATTCATGCCACCACTAGAACTGAGGAAGATAAACTTCTTGTTGTTATCCCTAAGGTCAATGCCAGATTAAGGTGCGCATGCACATAATGAGTCTCGCTGAAGAAAATAAATACCTGCTGTTCTCAGCCGAGAATAAAAAGGAAATACATATCATCTCGGAATGGTCAGAAGTGGGTAGAATCAGATTCAAAGTTTTCGGTAGATGATACGAGAATACAATAAACTGAGGAATCGCTTTTGGACAAAAATCGACTGAAAAATTTAACTTGTTTTGCTCGAAGAAATGCAAGAATATCGATATTTTTTGGGAATAGGGTGATGCAATGATTTGTTCTCAGGCCAAACTAAAACTGCTAAACTGCTTCATTAATACCCTGAATTATCAACGCTTTAGAACCTGTAACGCGTGAAGATAGTCGTTTGAGGGAGTGGATAACTTAAGTTTTGAAAGACGATCTAAGAACTGCTGCTGTCACAAAATATTCGATTTGATATTCTTGAGAACACTGCAAAGTCAGCATCTCAAAAACTGGGTTTTCTGTATCGTGTCAGAAGAAACATCACTCCGACTCAACTCCTAACTCTCTATAAATCTCAAATTCGTCCTGTTTTAGAGTATGGCTCCCACGTTTGGGGTTCTGCCCCTAAACACACCTTGAAACTTTTGGAAATCATACAGGCGAGGGCGATTCGGTTGATCGGTGACTGTGCTCTTACAGATTCCATCCCTCCACTGGAACATCACAGGAAAGTGGGTGAGCTCTCTCTTTTCTATAGGTATTTTCATGGAAGATGCTCTGAGAAGATTTCTACGCTTGTTTCTCTGCTCGTTTCTGTTCCAAGACCAACTCGCCAAACAAATTCCAACCATCCTAACGTGGTTGAAATTAAGACATCTAGAACGTCTTCATACCAGAAGACCTTTTTTCTACAGAACAGCGCAACTTTGAAACTCCCTTCCACGTAACGTATTTCCTCATGACTACAATCTGCTAGCCTTCAAGCGAATATTAACCGTCTCCCCTTTTCAGGTACTAGCGGTGTCGTCGAGACATACTAGGATTCAGTTTCCTCACGCGAGTATCTCTAATATAAAAAAAAAGAAATAACTAGAAAAGATTAAGAATTGCAAATCAAACATTTTTCATTACTCATTCTATAGATTAACTCATGTATATTCTATTTTTGAATTCGAAAAGTAATTTTATTTAGTCAATATACGTTTTCTACAGTACTGAAAACTGGAAGGTATAAACTTGAATATTCCATGCATACTGTTGCAAATTTCGAAGAATATCTGTCAGACACGTATTTCAAATATGATCCCATTCAACGGGGAACGCTTGAGTTGTAATAAGTTCATCATTAAAGGGCAATATCGATTTTAGTCATGAATTTTTCGTACTGAACATTATGAGCAATACAAATTCATACTGTGTGCTTTGTTTTTACAGAGGATACATCATCGGAACTGAGACTCCAACTGAAGCGAAAGTTACTTTAGCTTTCTATTCGAGCAACGAAACTCTCTGTTTTCTCAGATAACAGTTGAGATGAAGCTCGAACATTACTTATCCTCATTAGGATTAAATATAACAAGTAGGTCTCAATAATTATTCAAGTTTCATGGAAACGCTAGCCGAATTCGATATTCTTTTTGATTTCTGGATGTTTCGATTGAAGCCATTTGCATTCATGATGAGATCTGTCAAGAATATGATACCATCGTCATTCAATTCAATCTCAAAATATGGCGTGTATTATATCATTACACATCTGTACATACCCAAATTTTCGTGCAACTTCGTCCTACTCTTTTAAAACACCAACCGTTTAATTGTGAAATTTCCTATTAATGTGATCCCAATAGGGAAATAACTCTTTCTTATTCAGCCAGATAAATACATGAAAATGATTTTTTCAGACAAGAATGGATAGTATAAGAAAAAAAAGAACACATAAAAGACAATTTATAATCAAAATGTGTGGATAATAGCGCAAATCAAGATCTCATCTTACTAAATGATGACCTTCATAACTTCACAATGACCAATCCTTGAAATCAATTCTTCTTGAATATTCAGTATCATCTCTGATACGAGGCAAAACAAGTAATGCTATTTTGAAGAGCTCTAGACAAAAATTGGTACCATTTTTGGGAAAATGGTTTATCATGCTTATGGCCGAACTACACCCCATTTCTTCACTGACGTTTCAAACTTCATCTCAGCAAGATGACCTCGTCCAGAAGCCATGTAGACGATTGCTGAAGATTTAGACAGCGTTGTGGTATATTGCAATCAGAATGGAACGTTTTTCTTCTTAGTATAGAGCTTTAGTTTCTTCAAATCATGAACACGATGCGCCGAAAAAAAAATGCTCATCATTGAGGTAGCATCACATTTAACCGTTTACGGCTCTAGACAGATGAAAGTAGAATTTTACACCACTGAAGAATATTGAGCTTGGTGGCATACGGTCTATGAATTCTTGAACGCGATTTCCCCAGTTTTGAATATCTGAGAGCTTCAACTTTTGATCCCTCACAATCTTAAAGAGATGGAAGAATAAATCTTTATGAAAAATCCCACTCACACAACGGTTATACATGTGGAGTTCAGTTCCATGTTCCCTAGTACAGAGCCTCGGTGATTACTGGTCACCCGTTCTTACTGGAATTTTGATAGTTATCATTGTTTTGGGACTGTTTATATCCCTTGACTTTTTCGTTGAACCAGTTCTTGGCACAAAATCACGATGTGCAACATCGAAGTGCCGTCAAATACTCTGAAATTCTGTAGTAAAATGACATACAGCAAAAAGACGCAAAACGTACGAACGGGAAAGCCGCGATGCTAGAAACGAGGTAATAGACAGGACACAATGATTTCCCATCTGATTTTCTATCTCCAGTAAAGCAGATGTTTAATGTTTGTTTTGCCACACCCTGTTTTGTAGTTCCATTCTCATACGGCATTTCGGAATCGATGGCTTAGGTGCAAAATGTCGTAACTCACAAAAATTCGAAATTTTGAATTTGGCGGCTATGGAACCAGCTCACTCTCCTGCACATATAGGCAAGACATCGTAAATCCCATCAAGTTATTTATCAAGCTTGCAACGAAATGTCGTATCAACATGCTACCACTATTGCCTAGTCAAAACATCGTAATCCTCGGTTTACCTGTGTAGTTCTCATAATGATGTTCATATTCGTATACACTCATTTTGATATTTTGCTGAAGCAGGTTAGTTTGCCTAGTTACAAAGTTGTGCATGAGTTGAGCAATGTTATTGTAATCGCTATTTCCAAAAATAATTCCATTCATTCAGGTAATATTCATGAAAAACTCCATCAAAAATTATCAGTGGGATACGACATTTTGAGTTCAATTGCCGAGTACTATTCACCTGTGGCTTACGACAAAATTTTTACATCATTTCCTTCTTTTCTGTATGTCTAGTCGGGCTGCTAAAATTTAGGCTCTTGCAATTTCCGAAAACAAACAAGCAACAGAAGAGATAGTCCAGAAAAAAAATTAAAATATAAATTTTGATGATGAATTAGCCGATACATCTTGCCTCGAAACGATCAATTTCTTTTCAGTAATCTATGAGAATTTGCTCGATAATATTCCAATACTTTTTCAATTAGCTCACAACAATGATGATACAAATTATCTGTTACAATGCGATGATGGGGGTGAAAAAAATTTACCTGACTCTGTAGTAGAAAGAGCAGACATAGAGAACTTAGAGTTGGACACAAATTCAAGTGAAACAGAGAAAATGGAATGGCTTTCACCGAAAATTCAACTACGATTAACATTGAAAACTGCGATAAAAGCGAGATAGGATAGTAAAACGTGGATAATGAAAATCAAATGAGTTATTTCGAAAATATCATTATGATTGGTACTAATGAATAGTCCTTAACTATATCAGAAATTGAGTGAAATATGAGGAAGATCAAATAAGCTATGTTAAGGATGAATCTAAAAGAAAGGGAAGTTTTCAGTATAAATTACAAACAGGAAACGATAAAAAGAAGGAATGTAAAAATATGTTCCTCAGTACGCTGTGTCTACAGGAGAGATTGGGTTACCAACCCAATAGTTCACGGTATGCCAAGAAAAAAAGATGAGAAGAAAAAACTATCAAGCAGATAGAAGATAGTAAGTGTAAAACCGCGATGATTTCTCTCATCAATTCCATTCCTAAACTTCCATCTCACTACTGTAGAGCTGCTTCAAGCCAATTATATTTGGAAGAACAAGGCGGAGGATTATGAACTTTATGAACAATATTGTGAAGAACAAAGAATATCTTCCTTGTCCATCTGTTCTTTTATGGACACATTTGCAGAGATGAACATCGATATCCACCGTCCGAACAAAGATCAGTGTGATCTCTGCTGTTCTCACAAAGTGGAAAAACTTTCTGATGAGGAATATAACGCGCATATTATACGAAAAGAAAGAGCATGACAAGAAAAGTCAAAATATAAAGAAAATGCGGTTAGAGGAAAATGCCACGTATTTGCTATGGACGTGCAGGCATTGAAACTTTGCCCCATGTTATTCGCAAGTAAACTCTACTTCAAATGTAAGCTGCAAGTGCACAATTTTTCTATCGTCAATTTGGCTGATCAACATTGCATAAATTACTGTTGGAATGAGAATGAGGGTTAACTGGTTTCCTCGATCTTCACCACCTGCATCATAAACCACTTGGAAAATTTTTTCTTCCAAAATCAAGAGAAAAAGCCTGTGATTATATACATGGTTGTGGGTACCAGAACAGAAACGCAGTGTTGGCCAATGGATTACTGGATTTTGCAGTAAGGAATGGAGTGACTATTTGTTAAAATTTTCTGGAGCAAGGCCACACAAAAATGGAGGTCGACTCCGCCCATTCACTCATGGAAAGGAAATTAAAAAGGCGTGAAATTCATATTCCTAGTCAGTATCCAATATAAACAGGGTGCTTCAACGAAAACTAAACAGAGGCTATATTTACCAAGATATTCATTTCTGATCAAAACGCAAAAAAGGTTGATTTTTGTTTCAAGGGAGACATTTTTTGGGGTACAGAACTTGACTGAAATATCAACCCCCTAAGCGGGGGTTGCAATCCTTGACCATTTTGAATAGAGAAGATGGGTTGAGTGATGACTCAAAAGCAAAGTGGTTTTTTTGTCTACATCGCCTTGAACCTATTTTCATTTTTAATTGAAAACTGTAGAATATACAGGGTGGGCAACTGAAAGTTAGGGAATACTATTTCCTGAGATATTCAAGTTTCAGTCGAAAAATGGAACAGATCCATGCCGATTTCCAATGTCAGTCGTCATAAAGTACCATCCTCATCTCGAATTTCAACCCCTAGAGCAGGGTGACCACCCTTGAAAATTTGGAAGAGGGTAGATGGGTCGGGTGATACCTCTTTGTCTGCATCCCCGTGAACAATTTTTCATCTTTCTTTGAAAACTGTAGAAGGTACAGAGTGAGCTACTGAAAAATAGAGGAGACTATCTATGGCCCTGAGCTTTTCAAGTATTAGTGCAAAAAAAAATGGAACAGATTCATTCCAGATCAAGGGCTGTCATCTTTGATCTAAATGAATCTATTCCAGTTTTTCGCACCGATACTCCAATAATCTTGGGGCAATAATCTTCTCTATTTTTCAGTTGCTCACTCTGTATCTTCTGCAGTTTTCAATCAAAAATGAGAATTCTTACGGAATATATATATATATATATATATATATATATATATATATATATATATATATATATATATATATATATATATATATTGTATTGAAAGAGAGGATACCCCAAAAGATGTTTTCCTTGAAACAAAAATTGACCTGTTTTTGCAATTTGATCAGAAATGAATTTCTTGGTAGATATAGCCTCTGTTTAGTTTTCGTTGAAGCACCCTGTATAAGAGAAGCTTGGCAAAACCGTCCCCATGTGATGTGAAATATTTGACTCACGACTTCTTCGTGAATTATAATGTCAAAGCAGAGCTACGCTACTCATCAATCAGATCTGGCAAAATAAAAAGCGACCCGACAGTGACTGACCTTAAATGACTAAAATATTCACCTGATGGGGTTAGTTACTATAAACTTGACTTTGAAGATGAAAATTTTACACCGCTGCCTAGTAGACCAAGAACTAATGTAAAATTCAATGAACAACAATTATACCATGCTAGAATTCCGATCACTCAAAGAAAGTATCAAGATCTGCAAGAAATAACCCAAATTTTACCAGCAGAAGTGAAGGAATTTCACGATAATTTACCATTTCAATAAATTATCATTTGGATATTATTATGTTTTGACTAAATAAGCATTCTCTTCAAATGAAACAAAATCAATGGCTTTTTGTCGTATACCAAAAAATATAATTCAGCAAAATGTCGTAACCCCAAAATTTGAAGAAAAAAAGATCAAAACAAATATGAATTAATAAGTCCTACTTTGGAATTAATAACTGGAAATAGGAATCAATAAAAAACGTTTTCAAGCAGCAACTAGGTAGTTACTCTGTTTTTTGGTCCTCCTGTAAAATTTACTGATTGGGGATACGACGTTTTGCACTTAAGCCATCAATATTCTATATTTTTGTATATAAAATATTAAATTGATATATTTCCTATGATTTATTGAATAATGGAAAAGAGTTTCATCTTATTGGCACCAAAAATTCAGCGATAAACATATCGAATTTTAAACAGGTTTCATTCGTGATATTTCCTCTGAAGTAAAAATGCCCACCTTCAAGCATTTCTCAGTAAAAATTTCACAATATTTGAAGCTTATCGCTCATAATAGCTGAATTGAATTTTAATGGTTAAGTTTTCCTTCAGTCCAACAAGTAACCACATTGCGATAATTTCTATTATGGCAATACATGTGTAGCCAGCACATCATTCTGACATCATTATGGTTTTAGTTGAGACCTTTTGTTTCGTTACTTGATAATGAAACTTCATTTATGTTTTCTTGCTCGACAGATGAAGTAAGATTTATTCCTTTAATGAAGTTATTTAAAAGAGAAGAGAGGGTAAACGGTAGCCCATCTGAAATCAACAATAGAGTCGCACAGAAATGTAGCTACGTAGAAAGAGTTCATTTATAACATATTCATCGCCAGTCAAAAATAAAATTTCAGTGACGTCGTATTTTTGTCATATATGTATCATCAAAGGAACATATTAATTTTATCAGAAAGTGATTGAATGTAAAACAAAATCAATATTGGTGAGCATTTCTCATGAAACTTGAAGTGCATATGTTTTCCTCACTCCATACCTATGCAATACACCTCTCTCTATATTATTTTTTCTTTTCGTCATATAGATCTGACATCAAGCACCTTATCTAAGGATTTCAAAGAGGAGCCATATATAAATACCTAAGTCTCACATCGAGCCAAGCTACGGTGAGGCCGATGTATCCTTTCACCTTAAACCCTATGTCATGTCATACTCATAACTTTTTATGCACCTCATCTTTCAGTTTATACTGACGTGTTGTTCTGTTGTTTATTAGATTGTCGTAATTGGAGTTTGTATGGAAAAAGCTAGAAAGCTGACAATCAATAGACAGTTTCTTCATGTTGAATGCGATTTCTTTATTTGAAATGTGATTTAAGCTATTGAAGCTGAACATCAATTTAAAATCAAAGGACTTCACGGTAACTTTATTTCAACTTGTATTGCAGCAATTGAATCCTGAGCATATATATGTTGCTTTATTAAAGTTTTGCAAATTATTTTACGAATCTTACTAGACACATGATAGTTTGTTTCGAGCTATATAAATATTGGTAGATATAGCTTTTGGTAATGAATATGTATTCACTTACCTGTATATTGGAAATCCGGATCCCTGAACGAACCAAAATACCATGTAGACTTTGTCATGTCCTGGAGGAGTCACCTCACAAGGTAAACTGATACTTTTGCCTTCAACTGCTTGAACATCTACCGCCACGACTGCTGAAAAGATATTTTGATATTAAATTGTTTTCAATACATTACAATATATCATTTTCTTCATGATAGAGGCGTGATGTACAGAAACTGAAATGAAACAGTATTTAGCTTCTGGAGAACCAATTGTTTTTCGAGCTATACCTCGAAGCTTCATGCATTTTGTCATATTTTCAACGACAAAGTCTCAAAGAACTTATTTCCTACGTTCGTAGTTAAATTTGAAATTGCATTTCAGATTGCCAATTGCTGCTTCCAAACTCTTTGACCACGCGGTGCATTCTTGATTTTGGGAGCGATATAGAAATTATCGGATATCATGTTTTGAGTGTAGACCAGACGTTTGTCGCATTGAAAATAAATTATTTCAAAAATTATGAACACATTTTGAATTCACGCTTAATTTGGATTTGGTTTTCTGTGATAATTATAAGATGAAATAAGACAACTTTGTCAACAAGATATTTTTGTTTTTTGAGCGTATGCGTGTCTCGAGCGTAACATCAGTTATATGTATTATATATATATATATATATATATATATATATATATATATATATATATATATATATATATATATATATATATATATATATATATATATATATATATATATATATATATATATATATATATATATATATATATATATATATATATATATATATATATATATATATATATATATATATATATATATATATATATATATATATATATATATATATATATATATATATAATATATAGATAAAGGGTGTACCGTAGCATATATAGATATAAGCTTTCCGCACAACATACATTATACAGGTTGGGGTTAGGTTTAGTTAGGTTCTTCTCCATAACATCAATGACAAAACTCATAGATATTCAAAATCGCGAGTTTAATGGTTGTTACACAACAAAAAAGTTACATATGGTGTTAAACTTAATACTTTTCATAGGATTGAGTGCTAATCGCAAGCATGATGACATATGATCGTCAGTTAGTCGACTGCGATATTTTGACTTAATTATCTTCATTTCAGAAAATGCACACTCGCATAAGTAGGTTGATCTAAACCTTGCCATCAGTTGAAGGGCAATTTGCTTCAGATTCGAATATTTATCTTCAGATATAAAACACCAGAAATTTGTATCACATGATGTAGCTTGTAGATTTGAGTATATCTGATTTAATCTGCACCATCTTATTTTCAAAAGAACATGAGTTCATATTAAACTGACTTGCTATTTCTGTAGCTAATTCCTCAATGTTTCACATAAAAAGGATAACTCATAAATGATGATATATTTGCCAATTTACTGCAATCATTAAACCGCATTTTGAATTGTCCCAAAATACTTGATACTTCAGCCTTATACGTATCATAATCCAACTGAGGAATCCTTGCTTTCAAAGACAGAGAATGTTTCAGAACCTTTATTTTCAGTTGATCTATTATTAGTTGCAATATACTTTTGAAATCGTTTACTGCGCTAATCATCTCAATAATAGTTTTTCCTGTACCTTGAAGCTCCAAGATAATGGTGTTTAAGTGCATTGTGATGTCATCACCTCTTTCTTCTAGAAAATCTGTTATTTCTGGCAATAATTCTTGAAACCTTTCAAGACATTTTCCGCGACTCAACCAACTGACGTCCGTGTGACGCATTAAATCAGTGTGTTCAGCTGACTCCCTATCTTCCAACTACAACTTAAAGAGCCGCCGTTGCAAGCTACGTGCACGGATGGAATTCACAATTTTTGCAATGCCCATAATTTATTTCGTTTTTAAAACTTTTGAACACACAACTTGTTGATGTATAATTCATGGAATGGAAAAAATGAAGGGACATCTTCATTGGTTCAACACAATGCTCCAAAACCGTTTTTGTTTCCAGTAATTCCTGGTGCTTCATCGGTTGTAATGCACACTAATTCATATATTGGTAGCTTGTAGTTTTTAAAACATTGGAGAAAACATCATATATATATCTTCGCCACGGGTCTTCTCCTTCAGAGGAATGATTGTCACAAACTCTTTCTTAGCCAACATGCATTGAATACCATCCGAATAAAAATACACTGCAGGGCAGCGTCCGTCATATCGGTGGATTTGTCGAACAGTAAAGAAAAGTATGTACATTTCATGATATTATGTTTTAGTATATCTGCCATGTAGTGACTAATGACTTCAACACGCCTTGTGATAACTGAAGTTCGCTCATAGCAGACATGATTTCTGTTGTGATTTCAAAATCTCCAAATGAAGTGTCACCCCCGCTTCAATGAATGCTTTCTTCACAACCGATCCATCTTCGAATGGTTTCTTGTGTTTCGCCAATATATGAGATATTTCAAATGACGCGAACGTAGCAGCTTTTGATTGTTTGGCTGGTCCTGTGAACATGGTTTCTTTCTTACTCAAACAAGATATCAAATCACGTACTTTTCGTTGTTATAGTTGACTCTTTGGCGCAAAATACTTTTCATACTTTTTATGAACGGTTTTCTGATGCCTCTCTAAGTTACCACGCTTAGATATTTCAACTAACTCACGACAAATAAGACAAATGAACCTATCCTTCAATATACAAAAGAAACTTCTTCCTGTCAATCGTTATTGAAATGATACGTTTTAGATTTCTTCACTGCACTCATTTTATACTATTCAATAATAAACTTTATATCAACATAGTATTGCCTTTAAGTTACAATTCAGAAGGACTCTATTTCCTCCAGGAGCAACATTCATATTGTCGTGAATGAAAGTCTCGAATGTTACCGTCAAACGCGCCGACCGAACTGTCTAGAAAAGCGGCAGGAATAAAAATCGCGGCTTTTCTTTGACAAGTACCGTGCGTTCCTTCGAAAACGCCGCCTTCCGACGCTAGCAGAGTGTTATTTTATCACGGAATACATTTTTGTATTTTAGTTACTTACTCATTAAAAATTTTTTTTTTCTTCTTGAGATCTACTCAAAAAGCACTCGCGATCGACCGTTTGGGCACATCTGTATAGTCCAAGGTGTTATTGTGATTCTGAAGATTATGCGCTCGTATCGTGAAGGTCGAGGGGTCACTGTCGAATTAGAAAATCATAGATAAGGGAGGTAGATTTTTGTGAGTTGGGACATTTTGCTTGAAAATTTTCTTTTCTTGTGAATTATGTTTGAAAATCCCAAAATTATCAAGGAATTATGAATATTTTATCGAGAATATACATCAATTTGAACTTAGCAACTAGACTATCAGACCCCATCAAATAATACAAAAACAAAATCAGATATTTCCCTTTGGTCGGTAGATATGATCGAGATTGCATATGACAAATCTAATTTTGATATTTCTCTGAATAAATTAATACCTTAATTTATTTATCACTTATAAGTTAGGAGAATATATTGAACTCTGTTCAAGAGAAAAAGTCGAGATAGACCGACAGACTCGTTGAAAATAAAATAACCCAATAATGCTTCCCTAATATTGTAACAATGAAGTCTCATATATTTGTAATGTACTCCATGATCTGACTGAGGTTTATCTGATACAGTACTGATATCGAGCATACAAAATCAGGTTCAAACTTTAAGTATAATGGAGTGTTCCACACTCAATCAGGCGGTTTTTTAATTACCAATCAAAAAAATCATTAAACGATTTTCCTGATAAGCTATTGAACTCTTTAACAAAGCTCTTCCTTCAGTTTTTTTGATCAGAACTGAATAGTGCAAATTGAATAATTTTTTCCTTCAAAATCTTTGTTTCTTTATTGTCTCTTCAAAAAAATATACAATAGAAAAATTCCACCGGTGTCGGAAAAGTTTTTCGAATTTTGAAATTAAAATCGAGGTTTTGAATACAAAAGCATATTACTTTTTCAATGTTTTTATAGCAAACAATTTCTTCCGCTGAACTGTTCCTTCGTAGATCACTTTAAAAGATTATTTTTAATCAAATTCCGAAAATTGAGAAAGAATTTTCTATCGAAAATTAAACTTGAAAATAGACACCGAGGAAATCAAGAAAAAAAATCTAACAGCGCGATATGATGTAGCATGACTTGCCCCGTATATAATACAATTTATAATTTACATAATTAATTCTATTCTAACGGCCAATAATAAGCTATACGAGGATGTCACGGAAAATTACTGCAATATTTATAATAAAACTGTAACAAACTTCAATTGAAAGGATCCTTCAAATTCGAACAGATGTGTGAAGCTTTCTGACACGATAAACCACAAAATGAGAAGGGAACTCTGGAAAGTTATATAGAAAAAGATACGCAAACATGAAATGGTCACCAGAATATCACTAGAAACTAGAAACCTACCGCGAAATTGCGTATTTTTGCAGCTGCGGTCCCATTTGACGTTACATCTGTGAATATCTCTTCCCTTTTTATATGCATACGTCCTATATTGAATTCCCGTGGATAGTCTGGGGTCAAAACGGTTACAGCTGAGAATTTGCATTCTTTCTTCCTATTTGTTTATTTGCATTGGAACTACGGAAGTGCTGAATTTTATTTTTGAAACCACAATCGTGAATACTGTTACTATTTTCAAATAAACAGGATCAAATAGCGGAATTATACAAGGTGTTTCGATTTTGTGAGACAGGTTAATTTGAATACTTGTCATAATTGATTTTTTCGAGCATTCAATCTTTTCATTTAATCCAGATTTGATCAATATACAAGGTGGACAAATTTCCATTTAGCAGGTACCTAGGTGAAATGAACCCCTTCTCAGGGACTTTTTTCGAAACAAACTTATTAGCGAGAAAACATTTAGAATTTAGTTTTCGGTTTTCAAGTTATTTCGAACACCTCAAACTTTAGATATTCTATCTATCTTCGAGATGTCGGTTGTATTGAACTCTCTTCAGAAATATTTAGACACTATACAGGTACTTCTCTGAGTTGGCAGCAGTGAGGAGTGAAATTTTGTTTTGGATCAAGCTTCTTCGAATCACACGGCAATTTGATATCATAGGAAAGAAAATTTGTTTTCTTTTGCAACTATGACTTACCTACTTAATCTTTTGATCAGATATCTTTATGTCGAAGAAAAAAAAAATTATTTTTTCTAGTTGCCCTATATCAACTGTTTTCATTCTGTGTTAGCAGCATAGAATGCACAAACGAGGAAAGTAGTATTCAGTCAGTAAGTATCTTCAGAAATATTGTTCTACCTACACCGATTTAGTTTGAGAGTAGAATAAACAGAAACATTTTGCATGATGAAAGTTTTCTTCACTGGCCTCTGTCGAGTCACTGCAGTTATTTGTTGGGTATGAAGATGATATAATCTATTGTTTCACAGGTACAAATAGTCATTTTCAGTTCATTTCGGAACTGGAAAATGAAAATTTCATTAACTTTATAGTTATAATTATATGCACAATGCACCATAGACATGATTTATCTGTTTTATATACACCCTATACATATATTACAATTCATAATTTTTTCGCATAGTCACATCAATATGAAATAGCTGCTTACAACAGGATTATTGTCAGAGAATATTCTTCCGAAAGAGTTCAATATCAATTTAATTATTTATTAATTTATTTGAGTATGAAAGATATTAACAGGCTTTTTAGACCCAGAGCCGTATCTATCAAGTATATAAAAACGAATTGAAAGTTCAGAAATTAAAATTTCAATAGAAATTAAAGTTTGAATAGAAATTTTCTAATGAATAATAAAATAAAACAAGTTACTATGTTTTAACTATCACTAATTTATTGATGTAACGAATGACAAATTTTTTACATTGGTTGGACCGGTTTCGGACATACGTCCATTATCAACAACAAGCTAATGAAAACTGAATACTTATGTAGAATACAGGAATTACCACCAATAAAATTAATATTAATAATACTTGAATAATGGTGATTGGTAGGTAAAGAAATTGAGTGTATAAGATTTATCACAGGAATGAAGAATTTTTAGCTGTTGAAGTTCCGGAAAATGATGACATTCATTCAGACAATGTGCAGCTGAAGCTGAATCATATTTCTGATGTAGGAATGACCGGAAATGTTCTTTGTATCTAGCCTTGAATAAGCGTCCTGTTTGACCTATATAAAAGGAATTGCACTCAGAACATGTTAATTGGTATACTCCTGGTTTTTCGAATTTATCGGTTCTATCTTTTGTGTTTAAAACCGATAAATTCGAAAAATAGTAACTTGTTCTCTTTTATTATTCATTATGAATATCAACTATCACGTAGTTCAGGTTTCATCGATAAATTATCAGAAAGTTTTCTATTCAATTTGTAGTCGAATATTCGTATTAAGAACACTAAATTCAGAAAGACAATGAAAATACTTTAAAATTAAAACAAGTCAAACAGACAAATTCTGTGATACAGCTCTCTCAACGTCCTCTTTTATTTGTGACGGTGAAGATAGTTCGTGAAAATCAATAGCATAGGGTCAAGTGGTGTAAAAATGAGACACTTTTCACAATTTTTGCTGGTTTTCCCAAATATTTCGATCAAAACGGAATTTAAATTTTCAACAGTGTACAAAAACAGATTTACAGTATTTTTGTGGAATCGGAAAGTTCTTGAATTGAGTGTTTTCGACACAAAGGAAATTAAACTTTGTCTCATTTTTAACCAGCATTTGGGGCAATTATGAGACTCAAATGGGAAAAAATGAGACTGGGCTTTATTTCGCCTATTGCCAAACTGTGAGGCTATTTCAACGGCTCACGTGAAAAAGGAGATAGAGTTGCATAAATATAAACTTTGAAATAAAATTTTCAATAGAAAAATATGAAGTAAAAATACAAAATTAATGACCATTCCATACAAGTAGAAGATATAAAATCTAATAAGCGTAAAAAATAATAGAAACTTAGGATACTCTTGTTCGATTTTAAGTATTTATTGGGTATTGAACGCATCAAGGTTAATGAAAAATTCAGTTGCTGAGACATTCGGGCAGTTCCTCTCTGGCAAGTTGGGGAGGTAGTTTCATTACAATTTCCTCTCTAGAAACAATGCAGTATTACGGAATGGTGAAAAAAACAAATTTTTGACCCTTACGGCGTAAATATGATACTGAAAAATCATCTTTCTCAATCTTCTCGACAAGTGTGACATAATGAAGAAGTTTTTCCTTTGTAGCAAACTTCACTAAATTATATGTTCCAGGTGTGATGTTATCATCGTCGTTTTCGTATTGATCTAAAGCTTCTTTACTCACAAGATATTCTAATGTGACATTTCCCAAGTCACTCTCATCATGTAATGACAAGAACTTAGTATCGCTTTCTGAATCACTTTCTTCATATATTTGTTGACGAATGCACTTCTTTGCTTTCTGCTTCTGTGGAGTTTCAACTTCACTGAACCCGGGATTCTTTGTCAATTGTGTCTCATTTGTACTAATTTTCTTCGATTTTGCAGTCCCTTTCGTATGTTTCCTCCTTCCTCTTTTTTCTTCATTAATTTTAGATTCTCTGCACACAGTACTGCTGATTCACCATCAATTTTACGTCTTTTTGTAGTCTCAACTGTTGTTTTATTAATTTTACTTAATAGAATACATTCAAATGAAACGATTGAAGTAGATGGCAAATTATTATCTTCTTTTATGGGAGCAGTTTTGGCAGTTTTTTTGTAATTATGTGACTCTTCTTCAGCTCTTCTTCGGTTTTCAAGATATCCAGGGGTTCTAATAAGATACCCTCTGTATATCTCTGCTGTTTGTTAGGATCAAGTCAATCTTTAGGATATTTATCCCGGTCGCATGGGTAAATTTCCATGTTTTTGAAGGAATTCTTGATGGCATCTTCTGTAATGCCTAGGAGCCAGAGAGTATAAATTTTGTCGGCGAATTCCTCTTTGTCATTCTTCTTTGGTTTTCTCGCTGCCACATTATGAGTTCAAGATTCCCTCGAAGCTTCCAAGGCCCAAAGCAGCATGAATCCAGAGGCTGCAACAGATCTGTTATGTGGGGTGGAACTAATGTTATATGTTCTGTATTGTATATTCGATTGTACCTGTGTGTGACATGGCCATCCATGATGACAAAAAGTGGTCTTTGGGACACCATAGCCCAAATTTTACGAACCAATTATTGAAAATTGCAGTGGTCATCCAACTTTTTTCAGAAACTGCATAACAATATCATTAGTACCTTTCCATGTACTCCAAAGGTTTTGGCCTTGAAATATTATCAAAGGCGGTAATAACTGTCCACTTTCGGAAATGCATGACATCGTGGTAATATTTTTCTTTCCAGAACCCTCGATATTTCGGTAAACTTTTTGCCCTTTTGCAGCAACTTCCTCGATTCGGTTAGGGTCCATGGAGAAACTACTTTCATCTCAATTGAAAATATGTTGAGGCTAATCTTTAAACCGAGATCGACGATAGTTTTATTGGGAAGTTCATAAAAACCATAAATATTAAAAGGATCACTGGTTGCTTTTCTCCTACAATTCTCTAACTGCTCCATCTTTTTTTGGATCAGGCGGTTTCTCTTACAAATGAGACGAAACCAATCATCGCAAGGTTTTCCGTCTTCAAAAATTGTTGAGATATTATTTTCACTTACATAGGTTTGAACTACTAACTCAACTTCTTCTTCAGTTAGTGCGAACCCCCACTTAGTCATTATATTTTTTTTTTTTTCTGTAAGATTCTTTTCGTTTTCTCCGGACAAGGCCGGTCTTCTTCCTTGCCTCGAAATGGATTTGTTATTCAAGATCCGACTCGATTTGGATTTGTCAATTCTGAAGCGTACTGATGCCTTTCTGATAGTTAGCTTCTTTTGATGTATTAGAGTAAGAGTTGTTCGCAAATCTTCCCTTGTATATCGTTTTGCTTTCGGAACATATGATCGTAGCATTTTGATGTGATATCTGAAATTCATATTAAAGGTGAGTCTCAGATTTACCCCAAGTGTTGTCATATATTCACCCAACAAGATGTCCCAAAATTACCCCCCCACTTATGTTGAGGATATCTCACCGAAAGATAGAATCAGACTTGATAGTTCAACAGCACAACTACCTAGGTAAACCGATTGATGGCGATATGTTCCTCCAACCGCCCACCTCCGCTAACAATATCGAAAGTTAGCGACGTGGTTTTCAAAGTTTCAATGCGCAAAATATAAAGAATTTCACATATATTTTTTTAGGTCATTTACTGTATTGGAAAACGGTGAACATATTCAAGGAGTATAATTGTACATCCACAAATTATATTCTATTGTTTCAGCTTCATCAATGCTTCCAGCATTTTTTGAATATCATTATCTTATTTTTACCCATAATTTTGTATGTCTCATTTTCACACCAGTTGATCCTACCTATTCATCAGCCTGGCCGTTCGCACCAGAGGAGAGTTGAAAGAAGCATTCGTATTTGTATTAGGAGATTGAAACAAGTGAGGCCTTCGTACATTGTAGCCAGGTGTGTTAAAACCAACCTTGGAAAGCCTCCGGAATTTATAAAATCGATCAGCAGTCTCAATATGAAACAAATATCGTAGATTTCTCTAGTAGTCTGGTAGTCTGTAGCGAAACTATGCCTAATTCTGAAGCTGTTATTTCAGCGACTGCAGGTATACTTGCATTTTTGTAGTTAACATATTTAAAAATTGGTTTTGAATGTTTTGAATTCTGTTTATGTACACGTGATACTGAGGGTTCCAGGCAGCTGTCGCAAAGTTCAAGGTACTATGCACATATGCAAAATAAAGAGTTTTTAATGATTTTATACACTTGAATGGCTTAGTGCTTCCCAGAAGAAAACCGAGCATTCGAGATCTTTTTTAAATAAAGAATCAACATGTTTGTCAATAAGAAGCTTGCTGTCAATAATAACCTCCAGGTCACGAATCGAGTCCACTGAGACGAGGTTGTGTGATCCCAGGGTGTACTGAAAGTGTATACTGTACTTTTTCCTCGAGTAGCTACAATATTTCACTAGACGATCGAGATCGTTCTGAAGCATTACGCAGTCTGAGTGATCTTGGATTATTTTAAAAATTTTCAAATCGTCCGCAAGAGCTAAAAATAAACTATCCTCAAGGCACCCCGGAATATCATATAAATAGACCAAAAATAACAAAGAACCCAGATGACTCTCCTGCGCCGCTCCCGATGTTGTGTTATATATGTCGGAACAATATTCTCCCAATGCAACATACTGGGATGTTTCAGACATATACGAATGAAGCCAGCGAAGCAGAGGGCCATGCACACCGACCTCAGCAAATGGGAGGATTTTGTGATGCAGAAACAACGAAGACTCTTATTAATCTGTGCTCATCTTCAAAGAAGCCAACTCGGAACACTTGCGCCAAACAGGAAGGGACTCTCTCGTAAACGGTGTCGTCTTTTGGCTAATTCAGTAGGTGGTTCACCGTCTACGAACCGCTAGGAAAGTCCATTAATTTTTCAAACCCTCGGACACCGACAGACAGGAAGAAAATGAGGAGAGCTCCAAAAAAGCACCAGAACTTACTCCTGAATTGTAAGCAGACTGACAAAGTTGGACACTCGCCTGAGTGGCAGAAAAATCAACAAATTTGTCAAGTTTTTTCAACGAAAACCCATACTAAGTATACCAAAAGTAAAGAATTGTTATGTTAAAATGCCAGGAGAAATTGTAATTCAAGTTACATTAATGAAATTTTGTATGACATTTTCCTTATTCAATTTTCTTTTCAACAAAGTTTTGAATTCAGACATCTAATCAGTACGCATACGAAACCACTTATTTCCAAGGGGTTTGAATCTACGATGCACACGAACCCATATATTGTGGCAAATAAAAAACCGTAATATTTGTTCATTCTGAATCTGTTGAATTGTAAAAATTACAACTATACCTATATCCTCATGGATCTCCGGAATGAAAGTGAGTGATTCATTGCTATTAATGATCTCGAAAGTATTGTGAATAGAGAGTAAAAATCTGTTAAGTTTTTTCAGTAGTTTGAGTTCATTCATCATTCAATGAATTCAGCCAGTCAACTTAATATACAAAAACAAAAGACTGAAATGACATTTGAATATTTTGAAATGGATACTCAAGTTCAAATGAACTATTATTAGGTGAGAATATATATTCCTCTGATAATTTTTATGAAGTCAAGTTTCATTTTGTGTGAATAAGACAAATCGTTCCGAGAAGGTTATGTATTCCAGCAAAATAGGATGCTATCTGTGTGACAAATGAGTTTTTTTCGGCCTTCTGAATAAATTATATGATACGGATTGGAGAATATTCATTACGCCATTATGGAACATATAGACATTAGACATTAGAAAACAATAATTTGGGTAATCAAGTTGGGTACTAGAAAATCATTTCATACTTTCTTCTCAAATATTCCAAAGTATTTTCATTATTAGCAAAGCTCAATCTACGACTTGATCATAGTTGTACTAAGGATTTTCGAGCTTGTAACTGAATCATGTAATTCTCTTGAATTTTGTTGTAATTGTTGCGTGGTGTTACTTCTAATTCTATAAAGGTGAGGTGAACTTTATGTTCAACATCTTTTTACTTATCTTCAGCTGCTTTGGAAATATTTATGTTTTCAGTTTAGAAAGTAAACTTTCATTATTGAAATTATTTGATTACGGAAACTCGCTACAGCACGCTTGAAAACTAATGCGATATATTAGGTGTTGATTATGAGAAAAAAGAAGAAAATTAATTCAGTATGACATTTAGAAGAAATTTTCAATCAATTGTGTACAAACCACTTAGAATTTCCAAATTACCGTGTCCGTGCAATATATGTCTGTGTCACTGTTATGGTCGTTTGAATTTTCTTAACTGCATATCAGAAAATTGATTCATTTGACATAAATGCACATTAGTTTTAGATATAACTTAAATGAAATGTGTTCGTTTATTGCGAAAAATATTCATTCCCAAAGAAATTTCAGAAAAAGAAAAGCAGTCTCGCGAGCTCGATATATAAAATAGACAGAAATATGTAGTTGCCAAGGAAAGGATACCAAGTTATGATGAGTTTGGGGAAAACCAACAATGCAGGTGGACAGGCAGCCCTATAGATTGAAGTTAGCCATTCAACGGCTTCTCGAATATTACGAGAAAATAAAATATTTTCTATCGAAATGATACCTGCTCAGGTACTCATGAAAGGTGATTTTGATAGGAGAATGTATTTCGTTGAATAATTGAAGACCATGGTAGCTAACAATGTGATCCTATCAGAACATGTTTTGTTTTCTGATGGTTGCACTTATTGGTTATGTTAATCATAAAAATTACCACTATTAATCTTCATAAAATTCTCACTACGTAAGAGAATAACATACTGAAAACCCAGGAATGATTAATGTTTGTTGGAGATCATATTCTCTTACGTCCCTTCCTATTAAGTGGTAATAGAATGGCGATAAATATCGCTATTCTGTTGCCTAATAATTATTTAGCATTGCTCCCGAATGATGTCGTGCCAAATTCAGGAAACTTATATCCGGATCGGGCAAATCCAAAAATTCTCGCGAATATGATACAGCTTCAGAATGATGAAGTAGGTTCCAGCTTAGATCACTACCTCATTATCTAATCAATGTTTCACAGTTCCTCAAACTATTATTAACGAGATCAAATTCTTCAACACAGCTGACTCACTAAGACAAATAACGCTTGCGAATGGATCTGTCATACTTCTCATTCATTGATTTTTTCTCCTTGCTTTTTACATTATCTGGAATAAAATTATCAACGGAAACGTTTTTGAAACGCAGATGTATGCAATTAGTGTTATCAAATATTATTTATGGGTTTTCGACTATCTAATTTTATTTCTTCAATGCTCCTTCTGAAATAAATCAGAAAATAATTAAATATTTCGATAGCAGTGAAATATAATTGAATAATATTGTGCAGGAAATAAGTAAAGAATATTTTGAAGAATTCAAAAATGAATAATATATAGTAGTTGAAATTGAAATACGTTGGTTGAAAATAAAGAATTCTAACTGTCCTGTTGGAGCGTTTGTTTTGAATAGTTCTCTTCATTTTTCATCGAAATCATTACATTTGGCTGATTCACACTGAAGAAAGGAGGGAAAAGTTTGCTAACTGTAATAAAAAATTTGCCTAGAAACTAACTCTATAAATGTTGATGGATGAGAATATAGGAGCACATATTACACAGCAATCATTCAATTATTGTATCTTTACGTTGAAGAAACAAATTCAATTAAGTTGTATATTTGTTCAATTTATAATCTTCCAAGCAGGAAATTTAAAATATTTTTCCGAAATCATTAGCCTAATATTGCCAACCAACCAGATAACATATGCGAAAAGACTATAATAATAAAATTCAAGAAAGTCAAATATTCACAAAAAAAATAATTTCGTAGTAAGATTGTCAGAACTTGACTGCAGCTTCAAAAAGCATAAAATGAACTTACAGTTTGCCAATCACCAATTAGGGCCATATAAAAAATAAAATTAAGTTTTGATGTTCTCAAAAAATATTCCAAACGCCTCAGTCATCAATAAAAATAGAAATTAGAGTCAATTCCTCAAAAATAAATTGGATATTAGTTGCTTCCATTGCCTAATTTCTTGCATTCCTACCAAATTCGTACTGCCTTCTCATAACGTAATTCCAATTTAATCTCAATTCGATCGTGATTGCCTTCTTCAATCTATTATTCATAGAGTTTTCGTCACAAAGGAACACATTTGTATAATTCATTTGATATCTGATGAAGTAACTTTAATGCTTGAACGCATATACTTCTTTATATACAATCTGCTGAAAAGAAAAAGACATATTTCCAAATAATTCCAAAGGTCTATTTCTTTTCATGAATCGCTTGGGGCACATAAGAGAGCTTAACTCGAACTTTCAGTGATGATCCGAAGAGTGTACTGGAGAGAAAACTCAAGTTTTGGGATGTCATTTATCTTGTGAATGTGAGGTAAGGAAAATTGTTGAAGATGTAATATTTAAATACATAGTTCCTTACAATAATTGGCCTAATGATGCATGATAAAAATATCAAGAAGTGAGAGGTTCTCATTTAACGATAGCCTTTTCTTGAAAAATTATGAATGAAAATCTCAAAGGAGCATATATTCTTCATGCAATACTTCTTGCAAATGTAAGTAGTTTTTGTTGAATACAAAAACGTAGTCTTGCTTCGTTGAGACAGGTTCTTAAATGAAAATTGCAAGAAATAAATTGAACAAAATCGTTTCAAAGCAGATAATTTGTAGTATGAGGAAATGATATTTATTCCGAAATTTCATAAAAGCTCTAGTTTCCTACGGAGTAAAGTTTCTAAGTTCTAGACATATATATTTATCTATCTCGATTTCAAGGAATTGTGAGCAGAATGAAAATGAATGTTGCATTTGACATATAAGAATTATCATCAAGCAATTTATTCATAAGAGTAATAAATTCTGAACTTCAAATTTCTCCTGATACATGACAGACAGATATGCCAGTACAATAACTTTCCCTTCATTATATTGGTACCAGATAAGGAACATATTCAGTTTTTGAAGAATACTCACTTGGTCCCACTTTCGCTTCCTTACGAGAAGCGGCAGTTTATCGAAAGAGCATCTTTGATAAAAACCCAGTGCTCGGCGATATTTGTTTTGGGATTAACCGAAAATGATTGACATGCTATAGTTCTCAGAAGAATATGAAAAATTTGAACGGCGAAAACAATATCACACGACAAATCCAATCCCTCTTAATGTTTAATAAGCCGTCTCGATATTCGAATTTTTTAGTTTGTTTTAAGGGTGAATTTAATCTTTCTATCGGAACCAGATGATTATTGACAAATTATATTTTGGAAAAACCGTCAATGTTATAATGAAAACAAATTGAAATTTTCTTTCTATGGAATGTATGTGAAAGTGATAAATATATGAATCATTTTTCTAGATGTGCCATTTATTGAAATGAAACTTCATTCTCATCAATTTGGAACACCTTTCAGAAACATAATAGTATGAAGAAATCATCAGCTATATCATGAAAATCTTGGACGCCTGGCATAAAGCAGACATTTAGGATTTTTCATGTGAAAGTTCTTTCTGCAGGGATTTGCAAGGATGCATTCTACTTTCAATTTTCAGACAGAAGTTCAAAGATTCCGTCTAGTAGGCAAAGAGAAACATTTGAATTGTGGAGGCCGTTACTTGATGTAGATCCATGATATAAATGAGATAAAAACACAAGGTTTAACTTCAATCTAAGCTTTATTTGAAAAAATTCGGCTTTATCAAGAATGAAAAATAGAATGAAGAGTATGGTATTATAAACAAATCGTAGAACAAGTTGGATGAATAACAGGAAAATCCACACCGAGCCATTGTACAGTTAGTATGAAATAAAACTAATTAAACAAGTTAAGTAGGGGTGAGTAATTCAAATCTACCTGTTCATTCAAAAGCTTGTCCGAATGTTTGTATCTATTTATTTCTAATGCTTCTAGAAGATCTAATTTTGAACTTTTGATTTTATATGTAATATGTCATATGACATATTACATATACAAACATTCGGACAAGCTTTTGAATGAACAGGTAGATTTAAATTACTCACCCTACTTAACTTGTTTAATTAGTTTTATTACCTTTCATACTAACTGTGCAATGGCTCGGTGTGGATTTTCCTGTTATTCATCCAACTTGTTCTACGATTTGTTTATAATACCATACTCTTCATTCTATTTTTCATTCTTGATAAAGCTGCTGTGTCAGCGAAACGTCGTCAATTTTTCAAATAAAGTGTAGATTGAAGTTAAACCTTGTGTTTTTATCTCATTTATAAAGAGAAACATACCCTTTAGAAACAAAATGTAGAAAAATTTGAAGTCTCGAAAAGCAGAATGTAGAGGACTGTCTTATTAAATCAAGTCGGTTATTTAATTTACTATCTATGGAAAGACCGCTTCAAGAACATTATCATAATTTGTTATATAATTAATTATTTACCAACAGGTACTGTATCTGATCTCAATATCTTACTTTAAATAATAAATATATGGACCTGGCAAACTACTAATGAACGATTCCAAAATTCTTCGGGAAATATTAATTTAAGGAGCTACAGAAAATCATTCGCAACATCTCCATATATAGTGCCAGAAGAAACATTATTCCTTGAAGTGTGGACCTCTGCCAGATATATATATATATATATATATATATATATATATATATATATATATATATATATATATATATATATATATAGTCATAAATGAAGGATGCGAATCCTGAATGATTTGAGCAAGAAAATTCGAAGAACCAATGGTCAAAAATGCTTCGTTGCCGAGATACAGGGTGTTAAAGTTGAGAAAATTTTTCGATTTTCTCTCGATAAAACCTAAACTTCTCAAGATTTCGGGCTCAAATTTTCCACATAAGCTATTAAACACAATATGAATCTCCAGGTGAGGCCAAATTTTGAAACAGTATACAGGGTGATACTTTTTCATGGGCCATGTTCCATTTTACCCTCGGAACTTTTTTTGGTACGCCACTGGCACTAACAAAAATAAAATCGAATAGATCATTCAATTTAAAATTTTTTTGACTCCTGTATTTTGATCGTTACTATTACCGTTTCTGAGATATTAATTATTGAAAATAATTCAATAGTTTTCCCATATCGAAGCCATGGAGATATTATCTTAATAACTGATGCAATTTTTCAGGAATTGAGATAAAATTTACATCAGATATCTCCTTATTGTATGTTTATAACAAAATGAGGCAGAAATTCTGACAGTATACAGGGTGTTATTTTTCACGTGCATTTTCCTCTTTTGCTCCCTGAACTTTTTTGTGGTGCGCTACTGGTATATTCTGAAAACAGAATCAAACAGATTATTCAAAGTGAAAACTTTTCTGGTCCCTGTATTATTCCGTATCTGCCACCATTTTCGAGATATTAATCAAGAAAAGTAATCGTATAGTCCTTCCGTATAGAAAGCTTGAAGATATTTTTCATGTTATTTCGGCAATTTGTGAAGACCTTGAGCTCGAATTTCAAACGAAGTTCACATTTAAGATCTGCACCACTAGATTGGTAGGATTTATGAGAAAGTATAAAGGGTGATATCATTTCCCTGATCATTGAATTCGAATTCAAAAATGTGTTTTATTGAGTGTATAAATCGGAAGTAAATGAATAAACAACATAAATAATCGCGAATGATTTCAATAACAAAAACTCATAATGATGAAAACAAAATTGAACAAACAGAACAAATCAAAGAAGATGTTGAAAATGTCCTCCACCTGAAAGAATACATGCTTCTGCTCGTCTCCGCATATTAGTGCGCACCCTCTGAAATATTCCTGGGGTATTTCTGATGACGTCACATGATGCTGTAATTCTATTCCTCAATTCTTCAAGTGTATTCACGGGAGAGCTATAAACCAAAGTTTTCAGATGTCCCCAAAGAAAAAAATCCAAACTGTTTAAATCTGGCGACCTTGGAGGACAAGCTTCTGGTCCACCACGCCCTATCCAGCGGTTATTGAATGTCATATTCAGATATTCTCTAGCTTCCATGCTGAAGTGCGGTGGTGCTCCGTCATGCATGAACCACATTCTATTTCTAGTTTGCAGCGGCACATCTTCTAGCAACACAGGTAAAATCTCTTCTAGAAAGTGGCGATATAAGGCTCCATTTAGCCTGTCTGGCTACAAAAATGGCCCGATCAGGAAATCCCCAATTATTCCAACCCAGACATTAACCGAAAATTGTTCTTGATGGTGACATTCCTTAATCATATGGGGATTTTCTTCAGTCCAATAGTGATTGTTATGAAAGTTCCTGATTGCATTTCTCGAGGAGGACGCCTCATCTGTGAAGATGATTTCGCTATCGAAAGGGGATTATGAGCAATGTTATGAAGGAAACATCGGCAGAAATTGAGTCGCAGAGGAAAATCGCGGGGTAGTAGAGCTTGGACGCGTTGAATATGGTATAGGTAAAGCAAGAAATCATGGAGAATTTTCCAGACCAATACAAATGAGATATTCAACTCTCTTCTAATTTTTCTTGTACTCAGCTGAGGATCCTCATCTATACAATTTAGGACTGCCTCTTCGATTTCCGGGGTCCTTATTGTCCGATTTGCCCTTTCAAGTCATGATTCGGTTTGAATGTACCCCGTTCTCTCAATCTTCTGTGGATGTCAGAAAACGTACGCCTATCAGGAATGATTCGATTAGGGAAGCGTTCTTGATACAAACGCCTTGCGTGCACTGCGTTTCCTTCAGCCACACCGTACATGAAATGTATATCGGCCATTTCTGCATTAGTGAAAACCATTTCAAAGATTATTGGTTACTACTTACAGCTGTTTCAAATGTAGGCACAACAAACTGAATGACAAAACGTACAATCATTGAAGTGTCAAGTTTTTTTCTATGATTTCATTTGCAAAATTGTATCAGAGCCTACTAAGCCTTTTGAAATCACCAACGTGTTCTGATATGAGGAAGACACGATAAATTCTGATGATTTGCAATTCAAAACGGTGAAAGACATGAGGATCAAGATGAGCACAAAATTATCCGAATTGAATGAAAAATCCGTTTCTGATTAGGAAAAACGTCAGTTATGCACCGAAAAAATATACGGAGGCAAAGGGTAGCCTGTTCGGGCGTTGTTGATTAATATTTCGAAAATGGTGGCAGATACGGAATAATACAGGGACCAGAAAAGTTTTCACTTTGAATAATCTGTTTGATTCTGTTTTCAGAATATACCAGTAGCGCACCACAAAAAAGTTCAGGGGGCAAAAAGAGGAAAATGCACGTGAAAAAATAACACCCTGTATACTGTCAGGAATTTCTGCCTCATTTTGTTATGAGCATACAATATGGAGATATCTGATGTAAATTTTAGCTCAATTCCTGAAAAATTGCATCAGTTATTAAGATAATATCTCCATGGCTTCGATATGGGAAAACTATTGGATTATTTTCAATAATTAATATCTCAGAAACGGTAATAGTTACGATCAAAATGCAGGAGTCAAAAAATTTTCAAATTGAATGATCTATTCGATTTTATTTTTTGTTAGTGCCAGTGGCGTACCAAAAAAGTTCCGAGGGTAAAATGGAACATGGCCCATGAAAAGTATCACTCTGAATACTGTTTCAAAATTTGGCCTCACCTGGTGATTCAGATTGTGTTTAATAGCTTATGTGGAAAATTTGAGCCCGAAATCTTGAGAAGTCTAGGTTTTATCGAGAGAAAATCGAAAATTTTCTCAACTTTAACACCCTGTATCTCGGCAACGAAGCATTTTTGACCATTAGTTCTTCGAACTTTCTTGCTTAAATCATTTAGGATTCGCATCCTTCATTTATGACATCTTATTCGAAACAGCCTGTATATATATATATATATATATATATATATATATATATATATATATATATATATATATATATATATATATATATATATATATATATATATATATATATATATATATATCGTGTAAATCGCTTACAAAAACATGAGAAACCAAGAACTGCATTAGCTGAAGACAACCAGTTATCAGTTTTGTTGACAGTGACAGAGGACCCATATAAGAGCCAAAGAGAGATTTCCCAGTTAATAGATATATGAAAATCGAATCAATTTTTGAAATTGGGACGTGACAAAGTAGCGGCAAATCCAAATATGTTTAGCAGAGTTCTTCTTTCGGACGAGGCATTTTTCCACAAGAATGGGCTTGTTAATCGGCACAACTTTCATTATTACGCCACGGAAAATCCACACCTCATGAGACAAATAGATCACCAGCATCGTTGGTCCTTGGATGTGTGGACCGCTATAGTAGATGGATATCTAATTGGGCCGCACTTTTTCGACGGGCACCTCAATTGTGAAATGTATTTAGATTATCTGCAAAATCATCTACCAATGTTACTTGCCGATGTACCAGAGCATATAAGACAAGATTTGTGGTTTCAACAGGATGGAGCACCTGCACATTACTCACATCAGGTTAGGGAGCATTTGAATCTTGTATCTCCAAACAAATAGCTAGGTCTCAACACATACCTCGATTTACGTTTTAATCATCTCGATTTTATCATTCGTTTAAAGAATTATCTTTTTTTTTAGGTTTCATTTTGACTACTTGAATCATTACAGAAAAAACTCTTCTGTGGAAATAATGATGCATGTTGATGAGTTTGATACGGTTTGTAGAATTTTCATCAAAATTGTAACAAATGATCAAATATTTCGAAAATGATCGAAAATACAGATAACGCTACTTCTGCGAAAATATAGCACAACAGGGTGTTCCAATTGAAAAATTCAAGATATGATGTATTTAAAATTGAAATATTCAATAATTTTTGAGTCAATCCTGTATAAAATGAGGATCTATTTCAATTCATCAATGAAGCTATTCCTGGGCAATAAGAAAAAGAAAGGAAAAAAGTATTCATCCTCTCTGGCCGGAGAAGCATTTTTACGGGAAGAAAATATTGTGACGAAACTACTAAACAAAAAAACTTTTTACGTAAAGACATTATAGCAGAATTTAGGATGCTCTTAAATCTTCAACAAAAGAGGGGTCTTCCAATCTCCCAAGATTTTCTAATAGAAAATTGGGACACTCTTTTTACTTCCGAATAAATTGCTGAAGTAGATTTTGACTTTACAATACCGTTCGAACAAAAATGGAATCTGCAAGAGTGTACGCGCTACAGAGCACCGCCCTACTGGTGAATTACCCGTGCTATATATAAATATATATATATATATATATATATATATATATATATATATATATATATATATATATATATATATATATATATATATATATATATTCTAACAGATTTGAATAATCGTCATAGTGCATAGATTTATCTTCTACGTTCTCATTATTCACTAGATTGTTTCATAAATATATGACAAGGATTCGACGTCCTGAGCAGGGTCTATTTGGTTTAACTATTTCCTTCACTATTTCCATCTTTTCATCGGTTATTGATGTGCTGGTCAGTCTATGACAGGTTTCATCCACATACGAAACATTTATTTGCTCGAATTACACTCATCGAATGCCTGTCAGCAATTTAAGTGAATCCAAGCTGATTAGGCAAATTCGTTAAATGCTAGACATGAAGAGGCTTGTATTTGCATTTCAGAAATGTATATTAGCCTTCGAGATGAATCATGAAAATGAGTTCAAAAGCTTAGAATTGAACTATTCAATTCTGCCGATTTGAATTTCCATTTGGAAATTATAAATCTTCTACTGTTATATCCTTGCAATTTTCAAATATCTAAATTTTCTCATGCCCTAATCTTGAAGAGAGATATTATTTAAATAAATGTTATCGAACTATGTCCGACGATATTCTCATGATGAAGGATCTGGCAATGAGTTTCATTCATTATAAAAAACTATTGCACATTTCCTACTGGTGGACTTATAGTAAATTTTTATAATTGCCCAACCAATAGGTGTTACCGCTCTAACCTAAGAATATTAACAGAAGAGGAGGAATGGAAGTATACAACATTTAAACTGTGAGAAATTATAGCGTTTCTTTCCGATTGAACCTCAAATATCCCTTATGTTCATAACTTAACAAAAATTACTGTTCACTAATTTGCTTCTTACTAAAAATGTAGCACAGCCAATGAAGAAGTACGTTTCTTCGAACATGATGTATAACGAAAAGTTTTCAGAGCAAATCATTTCTTGAGAAGAGAAAATCAGTGGTAACATCTGGTGAAGTACATCGGGAGGAACAAAGTTGAAATCGTTTGTATTTGAGATTTATATACATATACATAAAAGAAAGGAGTTTAACCCCGACGAGATGCCCATATATCTGTTCATGCAATCAAACTAATTTCATGAAAAAATGTTAATCCACCACCCGGTAATTAATACCACTGCCAGGCAACTATTATAATTAATGCATATCCTGGAACTATTATATAAAAGGATATCCTTAAATGTTACGAAAATATATCAATCTACCAGAATATATACAAACTATAGCATTATCAGCCAATGACATCAATATCCAGTGTACGGACCTTATTCAAGTAACACTAAATGTTATTCATTAATAGTTTCCTTTGTATATATATATATATATATATATATATATATATATATATATATATATATATATATATATATATATATATATATATATATATATATATATATATATATATATATATATATATATATATATATATATATATATATATATATATATATATATATATATATATATATATATATATATATATATATATATATATATATATATATATATATATATATATATATATATATATATATATATATATATATATATATATATATATATATATATATCAATTATTATTTCTGCTTTTATTCAAATTCAACTAATATTCATTTTCGTTCAAATTCAAAATGATGATTTTCTCAAATATTAACAGTTTTCCCTCTCCATTTCTCGTAAATATATATATATATATATATATATATATATATATATATATATATATATATATATATATATATATATATATATATATATATATATATATATTTCAGAGAATTGAATGTACCAACGAGTAGTGTCATTTGTCATATATATATATATATATATTTATATATATATATATATATATATATATATATATATATATATATATATATATATATATATACAGGTGTTCCAACGAAAATTTGACCCCTATAACTCCGAAATGAGTAACATTAGCGAAAACACCAAGACACGTCGATTTTTGTTTCGAGGGGAGCATTTTTCGAAATAATTCGAAACTTGTCAGATCAACCCCTACCCCAGCAACCCTTATTTCGAAATTCATCATAGGGAATAAGGGTCGAGTGGCACTATACTGTAAAGGTCTGTCAATTCTCCATTCTGATTTGTCATTTTTAGAATTTTAAATTAACATACAGGGTGTCCCAACCGAGGGTAAAGTTGAATTCCTGCAAATCCCAAATACTAAATGAAATCGATTTATTTTGGCATAATGCAAGCGCAGGTTTATGCTCGGTCTAGAAAAACGACCTACACATGTGAATTTGGAGTTGGTGCAATCAACCCCTATTTCCAGCATCCCCAACTCAAAATCATTCGATCGAAAATAGGTGTGGCACCTCGTTGGAAAGGTATTTCAATTTTCTCTTCGAATTTGGTATTTTCGAAATTCAGAATCAGCATACAGGGTGTCCCGGAGCAGGAACACTGAAAACCCAAATAACTTTTGAAACTGGTTCATTTCGGTATAATACGAGAACATGTTTATGTTTGATTCGAGAATAAGACTCTCTTGCGTGAATATGGAATTTTTGCAATCAATCTCTTCCATTCAGCATCCCCAACTCAAAAAATCATACAAGTGATTACAGGTTGAGTGGCAAAGTTCCAGAAAGATTTTTCTATTTTCTGAATCACTGAGGCATTGGTTTCAGTTTGGCAATCCAGGTTTTCTGGCGTGAGGATCAGGATGAGGGGATGATGGAGAAACTGATTGGATGCTCATCTAAACAGGAAAACGAGATTTATTGAACTTGTATTCAATTGAAAACAAAAAACTAACTTGATTATTACAACAATTGTTCAAAATGACCTCCGCCCACCTCCATACAGTTATACAGACGATTTTCGAACTCTCTTCTCACATTAGCGAAAACTTCAGGAGTCAAAAGTCGGCATTCTGTGATAATCCTCATCCGCAGCTCCTCCAGGTTTTCTGGTCTTGTGGCATAAACTTTAGATTTTAGATGGCCCCACAAAAAAATCTAGGGATTTAAATCTGGTGACCTGGCTGGCCACTCAACAGGTCCTCTTCTACCAATCCACCTTCCTGGGAAATTTTCGTCTAAATATTGGCGCACCCGAGCATCATAATGCGGAGGAGCACCGTCTTGTTGAAAACGCATTTCGTCCTCAGAAAGAGTTGGATCGTTCTGTAAAATTTCTGTCAATCTAGGATGTATGTGTTCCTCTAACAACTGTAGGTAGCCATTTCCATTCAGATTACCCTCAATAAAGAAAGGCCCAACTAGATGATTGCCAAAATTCCTGCCCGAACGTTCATTTTCTGAGGCCTTTGCGTGTGGGCCTCTCTAAACCAATGAGGATTCTGTGTGTCCCAATATCGACAATTATGTCTATTCACTTCACCACTGAGCATAAAGGTGCTTTCATCAGAAAAACAGATGTTATTCAGAAAATTTGGATTAGCGTTTAGGTTTTCACTTAGATTTTCACAAACTGTAAACGACGATCTGGATCATCTTCGTTTATTTCATGCACTAATTTTACCTTGTAGGGTGAAATTTGTGATGTTCACGATTCTATGGACAGTTGTAGCTGATACACCAGTCAGACGAGATAGTTTTCTGATCGAAGTAGTATTCTCCATTTGTAGATGACCCACTACTGCCACTTCCGTTGCCTCATTTCTGACAGGACATGCCACTTCATGTTTTTTGTTTGTCACCGAACCCGTAGCTAGGAATTTGTCAACCAAATATTTAACGTACTGGTGACTGACTCCCCTTTCTCTTTCAGGATGGTTCCTATCGAATATCCTTGCCGTTTCTTTGGCACAACTGTTATTTCGAAAATACGTCGATACAATTTCGACCCTTTCCTCAGTGGAATAAACCATTTTCAGATTAATTTCAACTGACGAACAACAACAATAATGAGGAACTGATCTGAATAATAATAATATTTCATTGCAAAAATGAGAAATAACAGATGACTGCACGCCAGATGGAAATGAAAAAATGTGAACATTTTCAATGCAGAAATCAGCTTTATTTCTTCGTAATTGATGCTCAACACATCGTACCCCAATACTTTTAACAGTTTCGAATTAATTTTAGTTGATAATTTCAAATGACGATATTGAATTTTTCGAAAGCGACATCCTGTATGGAGAGCCGAACTGAATGAAATGCTTTAATCATTCTGGAATTCAAAAACCTTTCTGAAGATATGCCACTTGAATTATTTGTATGATTTTCAAGTTGGGGATGCTGAATGGAAGGGTTGATTGCAAAAATTCTATAACCACACAAGAAAGTCCTATTCTCGGATCAAACATGTTCTCGTATACCGAAATGAACCAGTTTCAAAAGTTATTTGGATTTTCAATGTTCCTGCTTCGGGACACCCTGTATGATGATTCTGAATTTCGAAAATACCAAATTCGAAGAGAAAATTGCAGTACCTTTCCAACGAGGTGCCACTTGACCTATTATCGATCGAATGATTTTTGAGTTGGGGATGCTGGAAATAGGGGTTGATTACCAACTCCAAATTCACAAGTGTAGGTCGTTTTTCTAGACCGAGCATAAACCTGCGCTTGCATTATGCCAAAATAAATCTATTTCATTTAGTATTTGGGATTTCCAGAATTCAACTTCACCCTTGGTTGGGACACCCTGTATGTTAATTTAAAATTCTAAAATGACAAATCAAGGTGGAGAATTGACAGACCTTTTCAGTAAGGTACCACTCGACCCTTATCCCTATGATGAATTTCAAAGTTAGGGTTGCTGGGGGTAGGGGGTTGATCTGAGAAGTTTCGAATTATTTCGAAAAATGCTCCCCCTCGAAACAAAAATCGACGTGTCTTGGTGTTTTTCGCTAATGTTACTCATTTCGGAGTTAGAGGGGGGGTCAAATTTTCGTTGGAACACATTGTATATGCCAACGCCATGAGGTGAAAAAAATTATTTGATTTCAGCTGAAAATCAGAATGACAAAAATTCTTCAAGCTACTTTTTCACCAATTCTTGGAATATTTTCAAAATCTATATGTCAAACTGTTCCGAAAAGACTGAATTATCGACAGAATGACCCATTCAAATTTTCCATTGAAAAAAACGTTCCAGCAATCTTGAACTATAGATCAATTTAGAATTAGTCAGCCATATTCGATTTCACCTGAAGTGAAATTTCGATACAATTTCTGAAAAACCTAGTCATTTGGCTTTTCAATGAAGCAAGAGCGAATGATCTAGCTTTTAAATTGCAAAAGTTATAACGGGAAAAAAATTTTCCGGTTTTCTCTGGGCACCCTATATATACACATTTTATTTGACGTTATTGAGAAATGCCCTGTAAGTATATCTGAAATTGTATTAAGACCAGTGGTTTTGACTTGTTAATGAAGCACTTCTACCGGATACCAAACTAATTACAATTTGAAATTAATAAAATGAGATTTTAATTAATTTTGATGTTCCTCACATTTGGCTTTCATCTTTCTAAGGTAGATATTATTTTCTAATAAGTCTATTTTTTTATGTTGAACCATTAGGTTTTCCTATATATTCCATCTCTAATGTGTGAATAGCTGAAATTGAAGTATGAGGACATACTTCAATAACTTCTCATGTTTACTCAGAATTGGAGCTCAAACCGGCATTAAAATCATAATTTTTTTAGTCCAACATATGGCACATTTGGGTTTCAGATTACGATACACCTTTTGAGAAAAATCGTAAATTTCTGATCTACAATAGTTAATTTCCCAAAGCTATGTGAAGTTTACATAAGTTATTCGAATAATTAATACATCTGTTTTCCTTCGTGAATAAACAGAATGACGAAAATGTTAGTCCATAATAATTCATTTTATTGTATTTATCTGAATATTTTCATTTCTGCGAGTATAATTATGCAGTTTTCAAAGATGACCAACTCCAGCTGCAGTATATGAATGTAAATTCCTCACTGATTGCCGATGGCAGAGATATATAAAATAATATTTCTTTCGAAATAATGAGAATATTTTTAGCCTTAACGTTTATGATATGGTACTTTCTCTTTAAGAATTTCATTAAAATTCGGAGCTCAAATTTCTGATGGACGTGAAGAATCATTGGAGTATATTGAATTCCACTTTTTCATTATAAACGGTGTCATAAATATTCAACAAAATTCGTATTCAGAGTATCTCTTTAAAGGTAGCAAGCATGTTTCGACCAATCTTCATATGAACCTTTCTTCATAAAATTACCTTCAGCAACACAAATCATTCTCTTTAGTCACATAATTGTATTGTTATTAGGAGTCGCAGTTATTCAAACAAATCTGCACTTTATCTAAGGAATCCTGATTTATAACCCAAGACATTACGTTAAGTTTGGTCATTTTAAAGTTATTTCAAAGTTTCCGAGCGTCTGAATGTAGATTGTTATGATTTCAG
Source organism: Cryptolaemus montrouzieri (assembly GCA_013387265.2). NCBI lineage: Eukaryota > Metazoa > Arthropoda > Insecta > Coleoptera > Coccinellidae > Cryptolaemus > Cryptolaemus montrouzieri. The sequence continues at coordinate 80,516,063 of JABFTP020000185.1, forward strand.
AATGCATTTTAATTAATTCAAGAAGAAAATTAATTTCTGGAGACGATAAAACGAGCGATCCTTTATAATACTCGTACAAAGAGATGAATACTTTTGTTTACTTCATGTCTGTCTCACTTATCTCTTATCTCGAGTACGAATAATTGGCAGTAATATTTATTCTGACGTCTTCTGGGACCATTAGATTTTCAACTTGAGAAATATAATACAGGCAAGATTCAAATGCAATTGTTCACGTTCTCTTCGACAGTCATCTGCACTCTTTCCAGTAGTTCTTAGCATAGATTCATTCCTAACAAGAAACAATATAAAAGCATAAATTATTTAACCGGAAAGGAAAAAATGAGTATTCAACGGTAGTTATTTAGTGTAGTGTCAATAGTTAAAATTCACTGGAAAGGTGTAATTTACTAATTTTGGGTTCCAGAATCATAATCTGATATCGTTTTGTCCCGGAAGGTTATCGTTTGAGAAAAAAAAGAAAATTTCCTGAAAGTCTTCTTGTATATATCATTCAACCTCTATAATTGATTATTAATCTATTTTTTACTATTGCAATGAATAATACATACACACATGTACCTTTAATTAGTAATTTTATCCTCAAATATACATTGATTTCTTGATAAATTGCTTTTCAATTCGAATGTTTATTTTCTAGACAGAAGACTGGTTGTTTTGAATAGGTGAGCAGTGCTGACGAGGTCTAATAGGACCGAGACTGAAGTCCATTGCTCCTATTCATGACAACTGGCTGTACTGTACTACTTCTCTGTGGCCCCGGTTGACGGTGAATTTGATGGGTGGATCGGAAAACCAGCTCCTTCAAGGAAGGATGTTTAACATTCTACGCAAGGTTGAATATTGTTCCTTGAATAAAATTCTTCATAATGTCTACACATACAGCGATAATTTCGCGGGTTAAGATTGATTAGATTTAAACCTAACTAACCTAACCGAACCTTAAACCTAATTCAAATTCATAATTTAGATGAGATAAAAAACACAAGGTTTAACTTCAATCTACACTTTATTTGAAAAAATTCGACGACGTTTCGCTGACACAGCAGCTTTATCAAGAATGAAAAACAGAATGAAGAGTATGGTATTATAAACAAATCGTAGAACAAGTTGGATGAATAACAGGAAAATCCACACCGAGCCATTGTACAGTTAGTTGAAAGGTAATAAAAACTAATTAAACAAGTTAAGTAGGGGTGAGTAATTCACATCTACCTGTTCATTTAAAAGCTTGTCCGAATGTTTGTTTCTATTTATTTCTAATGCTTCTAGGAGATCTAATTTTGAACTTTTGATTTTATATGTAATATGTCAAAGTTTTATTGAATGAATGGTTTTCTTTTATTAGGTGGTTTGAATAATTTGAATCAGATTTATTTCCAATTTAATATTTGTGAGTTGAATCGGTTAGTAGGATAGGATTTAGGTAGAATAAGGTTAGGTTTGCACAGATTTCCATTTGAATTTCGGTTCCAGTTATGAACGAGATAGATAGTGAGTACCTCTTTCTCTTCTTGCATCATTTTGAGCGGTAAGTCTTATAATATGTAACATGAACACATTGTGAATATGGCTGGTTAACTATCCAGAACATAAACATTCGAATTAAAAAGCATTTTAATAAGGAATTAATGGGTATTTGAGCGTAGAATTACTAATTAATGGTGCATGTGTGTATATATTATGCATTTCAATTGCAACAAGGCATTTCAATGAAGCAATTATAGAGTTTGAATAATATAGAAAAGAGGACTTTCAAGAAGATTTTGGTTTTTTCTTTACTAAATGATAGGCTTCGGGGGCAAAACGATTTTAGATTTGGATTATAATACACAAAAAAAAGTAAGTAGATACTTTTTCAGTGAATTTCGACCATCGACACTATACTAAATAACTACTCATTGAACATTCAAACGGCAATACAATACCTGAAAATTAGCTAGAAAGGAATGATGTTCACTTTGCAAACCTTTATTACCAATAAACATTTCGCACTATCTTCAAGCGCTTTTTAACAAGGCAGATTCATGTCTCTTCCGAAGATCTTAATAGAAGCACAAAAGATAAACTAACAAATTCAGAGGTAGAAACCTTGCTGATTAATTTCTGAATCTATTTGTATAAGAAAACAACATGATCCTCAAATTGTGGTTAGAGAAGATCGTTGTAATGTACTGCTAGACTCTCTATTTCTTATACTCGCAGTAATTCCTTATTGAGTGCAGCTACTCAAATATTGAATACTTCATATCACATGAATTAGACAAACCATTTTGTAGTATAACTTGAGAAATTTCTATCTTCATAAGGAATGCTAATTTTATATATATTTCGATAAATTTCATTGAAAAAATTTCATTGGTGATATTGAAATCGACAACATTTTTCATATCTCTTCACGCATATCACCAAGTACAACTCTGGATTCGTTGAAAATCACCCTTATTCGAATAAATGGCAGGAAAATTTAACGCCAGCCTTTATTGAAGTACACTAGTCGGCCAGATAATACAAGTCCATAATGCATATATGACATATCTGAGGCTGCTGGCCGCCAAAGCTACGAGTGCCTCGATTAAATGTCGAATGAGAATCAATTTCGGTCATCCAAACCATAAATACTCCATTTCAATAATTCATGAATGAATTTTTCTGCTTCTCCGTGCTAAAATTCAATAGATTCATTGAATTCGAAATACGCTGAATTATTATCGAGGCTTTTCTGCGATTCTGATTGTATTTTTGCGTGAGGTACTCTGTTTTTATTCAATCGTGTACTTATGGTTCTTTATCACTCATCGTTCGGTAAACAAAAACAATTCAATATATTCAAACTGGGAAAAATGAGATATTTTGTGTCATAAATGAACGTATTCTGAAATATAATGAATGAGGAACACTGAACAAAATATTTTGACAATATTCTTCGAAAATAAATGAAATATTTTCTCTGCAAAATTCATTAAATATTGGTGACGCTATCTAAAAATTGCGATTTTAATTAACTGGGAAAATATATCGGTTAGTTGAAATGAGTGTGAACAATTGCTACGCGAAAAATAGCGCAATCTGCTTGAAGATATGTTTATAGCTGTCGCCGAATGACATTGTTGATCTCAATGTTCAATTCAATTAATTTTCGAAAAGTGAGTTAGCCTATTCTATCTTTTACATCATAATCATATCCATTTCTAATAATGAAAAAGAGTTGCTGTACATTTTAGCGGCGGTAGAGAGATCTTCACAGGTCTTTTGAATTTAATGCATACTCCCCAGCTGATGAGGATTAGGTTATGATTAAAATTATGACAGTTAAGTTCAAGATAACGAGAGAGGTTGATATTATTGCTGCGAATTTGCTCTTTTGAATTCAGCAGAGATTTTACCAATGGGACGTGCATATATTCAATAAGAGTACCATTCAAAAGTCGATAGGTCTGCTTGATTTGTATTCGTAGATCGTATACCTTATGAGCAGACATGCAAACAAATCATCAATAGTGTAGTATTCGTGGAAACAAATAGAGAAGTAATAAGCCTAAGGCACCCAAGGTTCTAGGCGTTGCTTACGCTTTCCTCAATATACATAGATTTGAACCGGTGTTACTTGAAACATTCTTGAAATTCGGCTGTGTACGCTTTTTGGAGAAATAGTCATAAGATTACATTCATGAGTGTTACCATGTCCACTACGGTAAACCATAGATCGTTCTAGGCCCCTCCGAATAAGCATGTTACCGTTTTAACCACGCTTCCCTAATCACAGATTGCCTAGTAGGCCCTTCAACCGGGCTAGGCACAGAACGTACTCTGGACCTACCTGGACCGAGGGTTTGAATATCCGTGCATTTCGGAGACTCCTGGTCTTTTCTCTTTAACCACCTCCACCATCGCAGCAGCTGTGAATGGAGCATCCGGTTCTTGGACCGAAGACAACACCAAGAGGCGCCCAAAGACGAGTGTGTGAGTGTAGTGTTGTAAAACGACCAGTGCGTTGGTGAATCTAGAACCTACCCACAGTAGCAGTTGTTCAACGTATGATAAACTCATCATGTGTCCTATGTGTCTTAGGTTAGTAAATTGTTTTTTTTCAGTACTACTCTTCTCTTTTTCAGATACTTTTAATATCTAATCAGGTAGATTCTACACTTCAGGGACCACGACTCTTCACCTATGACTCTTCACCTACGACTCTCCTCCTACATTTCTCCACCTAGGACTCTCCACCTACGACCCTCTTCCTACGACTCTCCACCTACGACTCTCCACCTACGACTCTCCAACTACAACTCTCCACCTACGACTCTCCACCTACGACTCTCCACCTATGACTCTCCACCTACGAATCTCCACCTACAACTCTCCACCTACGACTCTCCTCCTACGACTCTCCACCTGCGACCTTTATTTTTGATATGGGTCACTACACAATATTTAAAATATAGATATATCTCAAATTTTCAATAGAGAACTTTCATATAATTTAATTATTTCGAATACAATCAACGATGGTTTCCAAGTTGAAATCGATAGATTGCAGGTTGGCAGAATAAAGAAGAAAAGTAAAGATTCTAAAGTAATGGAATATAACATCTGATAGTAGAGTATGCGCACTAGACAAGACAACACCAAGTGGCGCCCAAAGACGAGTGTGTGAGTGTAGTGTTGTAAAACGACCAGTGCGTTAGTGAATCTAGAACCTACTCACCGTAGCAGTTGTTCAACGTATGATAAACTCATCATGTGTTCTATGTGTTTTAGGTTAGTAAATTATTTTTTTTCAGTACTATTTTTCTCTTTTTCAGGTACTTTTAATATCTAATCAGGTACTTTTAATATCTAAGTTTTATGTGTGATTGACAAATAAAGATACGAAGTAGATGCATCTAGGCCCCTCCGAATAAGCGTGTTACCGTGTTAACCACGCTTCCCTAATCACAGATTGCCTAGTAGGCCTTTCAGCAGGGCTAGGCACAGAACGTACTCTGAGCCTACCTGGACCGAGGGTTTGAATATTCGTGCATTTCTGAGACTCCCGGTCTTTTCTCTTCAACGATTTCTTTGAATTCACACTGTCTTAGAAAACCGGCTGCAGCACGCGTTGCGACAAGCCGGCTTTTCCTACCCACGCCATATTGCCAAACCGCCGTTGTTTACCAACAAACCACGTGTTTTTATTTTATTTTAATTCTTTGTTTACAAAAAGTGTTTGTGTTAACCATCAGTGTTTCCGTCGTGTATGTGACCCCATCCCGGTAGCCTGAGTAACTATTTCGTTTGAGGATCATGTTAATCAGTTTTCGCCATTCATTGAGTACCCAAGAAACAGATAATTCAAGAAATCTAATTCGCCATTGTTTCAAATTTTCCTAAGATGGGAAAACTTGATTTCAATACAAGCTGAATATTCATAACTGTGTGCTAAAGTGAAATAATTCGCAATGTGATCACATATTTTGGTTCAGGAAAATTTGGGGACATCAAGTGAAAAAACATTTTTATCAAGATAAATAATGAAGAACTATAAATGTTATTCTCCTGACACAAGGCAATGTATCAACAGAATATATAGGAAGATAATATATTCCAATGTCAATGTTCTTATAGAAATGAACACTGACTTCTTTCTTCGCATTTTGTGAACGCTAAATGGTCTGGCATCGATCTATTTCAGAAATATCTGAAACATGAGGAAAGAGAATTTGCATTTCGAAAGACTCGTTGGACTGAAACGTGACTACCCCACTGGGTAAGCACAGAGAAATTTTTTGCAATGAGGTCTTGAAAGGAAAAATCAAGGTAGTTCTACTCAGATATTGAATCATATATTATAATTATCATTAAAAGTTATAGCAAGAATACCAACAAATGCTTCTTTTTATATGTACAATCAGTAACACTGGTGGTAGTAAAATACTATTGGTCCTGTAGAAACAGATCAAGTAGAAGTCGTTGATCTTGAGGAAGTGGTGGAGGTGTTCTATTCTTAGTGCTTCGTATGGTGTGAAAACCTCTATTTGAACTTCGGATTCTTCTAGATTTTCTAGACTTCAGGGATTCAAATAGAAATTATATTTCGACCTCTGGGCTCCACCTACGACTTTCCACCTACGACTCTCCAACTACCACTCTCCACGTACGACTCTCCACCTACGACTCTCCACCTACGAATCTCCACCTACGAATCTCCACATGCGACTCTCCACCTACGACTCTCCACCTACGACTCTCCACCTACGACTCTCCACCTACGAATCTCCACCTACGAATCTCCACCTACGAATCTCCACCTACGACTCTCCACCTACGATCTTTATTTTTGATATAGGTCACTACACAATATTTAAAATATAGATATATCTCTAATGTTCACGACAGAACTTTTATATAATTTAATTATTTCGAATACAATCAACGATGGTTTCAGGTTCAACTCATCAAATTGCAGGTTGGCAGAATAAAGAAGAAAAGTAAAGATTCTAAAGTAATGGAATATAACATCTGATAGTAGAATATGCGAACTAGACTGTTAGTCAGTGGCATTACGTTTGGGCATAGATGGAGGGTTGATTGGAATTAGGTGTTCTGAATTCAAATAGCTCTGACGTGATTTTAGCACGTTACAGGACGAATAAATTAACATTCAAAAATATCCGTTTCTTACTGTATTTTAACTTTTTAACCGAAAAATTTTTGTTTGAGGATAATTGCCATAACTGGAGAGCCAACGAGCAGTATTTCACCGATGTCAATTTCACAGGCATCATGAATTTCCGAACTGGAATTATTATTAACTTGTTTTCATTGTATATGGCAGGATAATTCTCTTCTTCCAAGTCATGAAAGTTTTCTGGACCAATCGAAGAAAAATAAGTATTAGCCTATGTTTTTTCTTATACGTCGGGACATATCCCAATAAAATTTGATAAGTTTTCCTGGCCTGTCCTGATAAATAAAAACAAATAAATGGATTGAGATTTTGAAAAGAACTACCGCGTATTGATAACTGCAGTTAATGATCAAGTTTTGCGAATAACGTTAGTTCTTCTCGAAAATTTTAATTTTCGGTTATAATGTAACGCGAATCATGAAATTACCTCAGTTAATTGTGCTAAAGCAGTGGTCTTAGGTTGGACTAAGGCCATAGACTTGAGGGTCCATTCAATTGTTTTGAAAATAATCTGCAGATACAGCTGATTGTTAGTCGAGAAAATAGACCTGTGCAATGGAAACCCCGAGCAACAACGGAGATCCATTTCCGTTGAGACAACGATTAGCTACTGTTAGGCACCTTCTAATGCAGTTTCGATAGACCAGTGAAGCGGAATCCAACATTGAAGCGATACGGCAACGTCTTAGGGCGGTTGTTTTGAGACCTCGTAAGGTAACTCAAGGCCCAGCTCTAATCGAAACACATCGAAGAGCCAGATTGAATTTGAATTGAGGCAGAGATTCTGTCTTTTTCATTGTGATCGACGTACTCCAATATATAAACGTCAAAATGAGAGATATGCCCAGAGCAATTTTTTACCTATTTAGGTACGACACAGACAGATTTTAGAAAATTATGTTGTACCAAACTTTTCGTTCATGCATGATAACGCTAGACCTCACCAATCTCATATCGTTAGGAACTACATTCGAGATCATGAGATTACTTCAATCGGGAGGCCTGCACGAAGTCCACTCCTCAATCCCCTCAAACATCCCCAACATAAGATACCGCTAATGAGGTTCGGAACAGACTGATCATAATTTCGAATGGAAAGGATCAGAATGCTATAAGGTCACTGATTTTGGGTATCAATCGTAGATGTCATGCAATAATTCCCGCTAGGGATGGAAATATCCGGTATCCACAGGTTTTTGGGAATTTGGATTTTCTCCAAGTTTCACATTTTTCATTCCTACGAGTACTATTATTATTTCGATAGTTCTCTAGCATTCCTTAATGCTTGTGGATTACTGAAAAACAATTTTTCCACATATCTGAACTTCTGAATGAAGCTCAATTTTCGATATTATGCGTTAATTTCTCTTGGCATAATGAAGATGAAGATTTGATTTCATTTGATATTTATTTGTATCTGTGTGTAAATCAAATTTCCCTTATGTGACGTAAAAATGTTTCTAGAATCCTGCTTGAATTGAAGACAGCAAAAAGTGATTAAATAAATTGATCTAACACTTTTTTACTTTCTTTACTTCACACTTGATTACGCCATTTAAGTAATTGAAAATTGTTCATCTTGTAAGTAATAAATTTCCAAATTTTCATAAAATAAAAAAGCATATTGTTTTGTTACTTTTGAAGATTCAAAATTTTATTATTTATTTATTTGTTCGAATAAATGAAATGTAAACGAAACTTGAAGAATAAATATCGACTATAATATAAAGTCAATTTTTCTGTCAGAACACGATCTGAGGAAACTTAGTGAACAAAATTGATGAACATTTAAAATCTATTGAGTCTACCGGGCTCACACAGGAAAATTAAATGAGACGGGTGAACTATACGTGATATATGACTCAAGAAAACAGAGAGAAAAAACTTGTCTTACCCGTCGTTAATCAAGCAGTAACTGCTAGTCTAAGAGTATGTCATAACCAACAAGTGGAACCAGAAAATGTAATTATGGTGTTTACGTTTCATTCTTCATTTTAACTGGACCTTCAATTGGTAGTGAAAGAAAAATGAATGGCAAAAACCAAAAACTAAGGATTTAATCAAACAATACATGAAATCTATGATAATCCCCTTCTTATGGATTTTCGGTTGCAGAATATGTTTATTGCGAGTTGAGTAATTCCGCGCTAATTTGAAAAGATAAATAATAGAATATCCTCTCTATTCGATCGGGGAATTAAATGACCAGGTCCGCTCTTCAATGTGATATTTAGTATGTTCAACTGCAGATTACATTATGGGAACAAAGTGATCTAACATCTCCCAAATTTAACTGAAGAGCTCAACTAAGAATTCATATAAAATTTCAAGGAAAATATTTGGCATTCAAATTAATTTAATTGAAAAATATCACTATCAATTACAAATTAACAGCCAATGAAACATTTGAAAACTTTTGATATTCTGAATACGTTTACATGTGAAGGAACCTCAAAAAATTAAATATAGTCAGACGAAATATTTAAACTTTTTCGTGGTTTAAAATGTGAACGGAAGTATATATATATTTCAATGTTTTCTAATTATCCAATCAATTCAAATCGAAACCAATTTTATCGAAGGGATATGTTTCATACTTTTGATTGAAACCGAAAATTCATCCACGTTAATTTGAAATTCACGATTCATCGATAATTCCTTTTCGATATTTTAGATATTTAGTTTCAGAATTATTTCCAGAAATCTCAATCCTTTTTTTATATCTCAATTTTTGATAAATTTTGCTATTTTCGTAATGCTGGTACATAGTTCTATTGATTAATAGAATTAGTTTTCATAGACTTGAAGTCTATTGAAACTTCAATCATCTGAGAGTAAAGACATAAATTCGGATTGGAAAAATATTTGAGGCAATTATATTATAATTTGAGATAATATGGTTTCGCAATGAATTGGAACGATAAATGAAATGAAATATCTTGTTATTTGAGAATTTATCCAGTTTAGAGCCAAAGTTTTTCACTTTGACCGATAGAGATGAGATCTAAATAGATCTTAGAGAATTACCACAGAACGGCCTCTTCTGCTTGAAAAAATTTCCGCTAATTGATTCAAATTGAAGAAGTGTATTTTGAATATTCTTACAACACATCGCAGCAAATGATGAAGACTGATCAATTTTCTTATAAATTTCAAATTTTCTGGAAATCGAGAATGAGGCACACCATAATTCATTCTCTCGGAAAAAATGCTCTCAGCAGGATAAGGGAGCGCATAGTTATGTATTTCATTTCTGTATTCAAGAAACGTAAATCTAAATATCCACTTAGATCATTTGTCTGATATATGGAACATTAGAACATTACCTAATTAGTTCTGCCACTCCGGAATGGGTTGCCACAGCTCCAGCTCTAGATCAGTGAAGCATGCCACGTTATCGGCTTCGGTTTCCACTCCAGCCAGCCGCGCTCGTGAATCGGTTACAAGGGAATTGTAGTTGATTTCATTCCGACGAGAAAATCAAGATTTATTTCTATTAGGCTGCTCTGGAAACGGCATTGAATAACACTGATTTGTTGGGATGTGCGAACCTAGTAAACCGTTGCGGTCGGTGCATGAGTGGGAACCGCCCTTCCAAATTAACTCGATGCTCTCGTAGCTTGCTTGTTTCAGAGGCAATACTAGATAATTGTGAAATTCTTCGAAGGGAAGAAATAAATATTTATATTAGTAGTTGTGTTTAAATTTATATATTTCATTCTAGGGCTCTAGCTCCAAAGGGATGAACTTACGCTTATAGCATTAGTACATCGTTTGTTTGTCTCTACCAGAACCCCTTTTACAAAGATTCATGATGTTATCAAGTTGCCACTGATACCAATATTTCACCTCATCGATACTGTGATGACGACATGTTTCATAATTGTGAAACTGCATTGAAGTGAAAATTTATAAAATACAAATGAGTCGCTGAATGTGTTGCTAAGCGCAAATCTCGAAACATCGAACAAAACTTTTCTATATCTAACCTAAGCTAACATCAGTCAAACACAATTTGTCTGAGGTAAAATGTCACTTGAAATGCAAACGTCTCTTTGAAGAGCATGTACTTGGAAGAATTCGAGCTATATGGGATTCAAAAACATTTATGTAAATAAAATAAATATCAAAATTCAAGATGACTTTCCTTGTTAAATGAGGACGTAAAAATCAGTTGATAGGGTGACTACTGAAGATGAACTATACACCGCAATTATTAAACTCACTCGATTTTCCAGGCTTTGGTCTAAATATCGCGGAACTGAAAGATCTAAAAAAAGACATGAAGGAACTAGGAAACACTTAATTAACAATATTGCTCTTTTCGTATAATTGACAGCCCAAAAAAACCATATATTAACTTTTAAATAACTGAATAACTGACTTCAGCAAACATATGGATAGGGGATTGCAAGCGAAACCTTTCAGAGTAAATCAGGATAAAGGCAATGAATTCGTCCAGAGGTGTTGGATGTGTCAACCACTAAATAGAGGCAGTCACGCATATAGTCTTCATTGGACACAAAAACATGTCGACTGAGGCAATTGATAGTAGGCTATGGTGCTTTTTATGGATTAGTAGGAATACGGTTCGCACCTTGAGTCTAGAAGACGAAGGATATGAAGATATCCAGTAAATAATGTCAGTTTGCAGAAGTATAGAAATTCACAATTAATGAAGCCGTATAGTGATGGTATGAGGTAGCATCTCCATTGGTCAACGAATACATCTCATTTTCTTAGAACGTTTTTTCATTGCAAATAGAAATGATGAGTATATTTTTCAGAGTGTTGTTCATGGAGAGGCAAAAAGTTTCGGTGCCAATTTCATTCTTATGAATGATAATGCTCGATCTTACACTGCATCAATACCAAGGAGTTTTCGTAACGATAAGAATGTCAATGTTCTGCAACGGCCGATGCAAAAGTCAGCCGTTGCCGGCAGTGGATCTCCTGCAACAACAAATTTTACAACATCCACATCACAGGAAGCGGGTATTCGAAGCCTCATTAAATAGCTGGACGAGCACGAGGAGTAAGATCATTTGGTTGTGAGCATCAAGAGAAGATGCAGAGCTGTCATTCGAGCCAGAGAAGAACTTAGAGCGTGCACTCCACGCTCCAAGCCAATCTTTGAGAGTTGATCGTGAAGAGAGACAAATTTGTGAGAAGCTTGGTCCGAATCCTTTCAAATTTGGAGATACTCAGCTTCAAAAATTGGATCGTGATGAGTTCTCAAATCACAATTTTCTACATACTACAGCAATTCTGTGGTGTTACTATAGATGGAATGAAATACATATCTTGTTGAAGTGATGACATTTGTAATCACAGTCAAATAATTATCAATAATGTTGAACTACTTTAGATAGATAAATTTCAGAACATCTTTTCAATGGATAATTATTATTTTGAAATCTAGAATTTCTCAAATTGAGAAGGTTTAACTCCTTCATCAAAAAATTCAGATACTATCTATTTTTATGGTTTTGTGATTAAAAATATGACAGGTTGCTACATAATACCACTGTAGATTCTAGAGCGATTCTGTGGTTACGAAATTTATATAAGCCATCATAATTTTGAGTTGGTATTATGTTTCAAGATTGTGAAAATTCATTGAAGAGATATAAATCAATTATTACAAGAGATTCTATTAATGACCGCCTCCAACTTGATTACATGGCTCAGATCTACGAAGATTAGAATGCAGAACAGTATGATGGACAGTGTCATTCCTTATTATTTTAGAGGAATTTTTTATCCGTTCAAGTAACCACTCACAATTTGACGATTTACTATACTCTGTAGACAATGTGTTCATGTATATATATAGAAGTTTAACGGGTAAGGATTTGGTGACCGTGGTGGAAAAGCACCCCTTCAACCAATCCAACTATTTGGAAAATGTTCATTCAGTCATTCAAAACCCTTCTTCCCTGATGAAGAGGTGCTTCCTCATATTGGTTATACATCTTCTGCATAAAATGCAGTGAAAAATCATAAATTATATAAATCAATGTATTGGCTTTCAGTCTGTTATTTAAAATACTAATGAGCAAAAAGCTATCATTATTAAGGCCACCCCAAACGTTGATGCTGAGCTTCCTTCGAAAAAGAAATCTAACCTAACCTAACCGAGGTTGGATTCTACAGTATCCATAAAAGATCATTATGGAAATAATTGATGCCATCTCTTGTGAAGCATGACTCATAAATAAAATAATAAAAAAATATTGGAGATGAAGTCAGGATCTTCAGCATGTTGCTGCAGAATCCAGCGGCGAAATGTGAGTCGATGCTGCTATGTCATAGATCTTGGGGGATTGTTTTCCATATTGTACACCGAATACCAAGAACCTCGGCATATAGGATCTATCCAAAGCGGGACATAAATTTTGAAAACTTAAGGACTGAATAAACGTACACAATTGTGTTTGGAACGATACAACACTCTGTATAATGTTTCTTCAATAATTTGTTCACTGGTGCTCGAACAGCACAAACAGTGTGTACAAACTATGTAATAAAATCTTTTGGCACCATTGAAATGGCCTTGAAATAAATTTTTGATTTTGCTGAATGTCGAACAATCCATCTGAAAAAAATGTTTTCGTTTTTCTCCCTGTATATGAATATATTTCAATTCTATTTCAATGTGGCATCATTTAAGACCTCAGTTCTTCTTGTTCTATTTGTGTATGGTCTTCGACTCACAATACCTGTTTGTCGTTCTTTCTCGAAAAAAACAAATTTTAGGTTTCTTAATTAACCGAAATATTCAAATTCTCTAATGAAGGCAATGCCCGAGCTGCTGTTAGAGAATGCCAAACAAAATTTCCGAACAGAAGACTCCCTAACCATTTGACTTTCAGTCAAACTTACCAGTTTTCGAGAACTCATGATAACCAGGTCATTAACAAAGCAATAGAGAATCCTTCCATTAGCACTCGACGGATCGCAAATAAAATGAGCAAGGCGCTCATAGGAGTATGGAGAATTGTGCATAAACAAAACTACACTCCTATCATCTTCAAACTGCTCAACGTTTGGAATCTGGGGATGAAATTCCGCGATTGGACTTCTTCAATTATATTATCAACTAAAGAAAATCCATCGGTAGGATATTTTTTACAGACGAGTCAATGTTTACGAGAGATGGAATATACAATTCTCGTAACAAGCATTTATGGTCCTATGAAAATCCGGAAGCTATCTTGAAGAAAAGATCACAGTATGAATTTTCAGTCATTGTTTGATGTTCTTTTCACAATAATCGACTAATAGGAACTCATGTTTTCAATGAAACTCTTAATGTGGAAAGGTATCTCCGATTTTTGAGAAATGACTTGCACATTAGTGGCGGAAGTTGATATGAGGGGTCTTGAGTTCCACCTTGATGGGGCAGGTCCTCATTACGCACTTCCAATGAGGAATTTTTTAAATCATCAGTATACGGATCGATGGATTGGCAGAGGGGGTCCCATCGCTTGGCCACCAAGGTCTCCGGATCTGAATCCGGTTGACTATTTCCTCTGGGCCTTTCTCAAAGAAGGAGTTTACCATGAGGAGATTCACACAAGGGAAGAACTCTTAGAAAGTATCACAGATAATTGTGATTCCGTCAGAGGAAACCCTGAAATCATTCAGAAGGCAACCAGGCATATTTTCCGACGTTGAAGGTGGAAGTTATTTTGAGAATAAACTCTGAAATTGTTCTCGTATTATTAGTTAGGTTAGATTAGGTCAGTACTTTCCTTCTGTTACTGTGTTATTATTCTGAAATATTCACACACTAGTATTGCTATCAGTTGAAAGGACATGTATTTTTATATTATTTATAATGTTTTACTATTCATTAATTTCCGTGTGCAGTAATAAGTAAAAATAATTTTTCACTCGCTTACTTATTCATAGTCAGTACTTTACCAGAGCTAAATACCGAATTAACACATTACAAGTAAGATTGGTAGTAGAGTGCTGAATACATAATATTATTATTCATCAATATTCTCATCGTTTCGATAGCAACAGTCTTCATTTAGGCAATGAAATATTCCACTGATAGCCCGCTACTGCATTGTGAGTCAAATACCATACGTAGATAAAACAGGAAAAACTGCAGTGTCAAATGATGCTACATTAAAAAGAAAACCAAAATGCACTCATAAACAAATTTTAAACAAGTTTATTTCTTGTAGAAAACGATAACATTTTTTTTCAGGTGAGTTTTGCGGCATTCAGCAGAATCAAAAATTCATTTTAAGGCCATTGCAATATTACCAAAAGGTTTTATTACATGGTTTGTACACACTGTTCGTGCATCAAGTGAACAAATCAATGAAAAAATATTATGGAGGGTGTTCTATCGCTCCAAACAAAATTTCATACATTTATTCAGTATAGTCCTGGAATTTTCGAAATTTATGTCCTGCTTTGGATAGATCCTGTGAATGTGATCCTGTGTGCCGAATTTCTTGGTTTTCGGTGTAACAGTTGCCGAGTTGTGAATTTTTGGCTATGAAGCGAAATTCAGAAAACAGCCGGTATATCTGAAACGAAGCTTCTCAGGGGGTTAATAGGGGTATGTTTCGAAATCACCTCAGTCACGTCTCTTCCCTTGAGCCATGTAAGCCATGTAAAATTTTATGTGATACACTCTGTATATATATATATATATATATATATATATATATATATATATATATATATATATAAATTTTAAAAACTATCGGAATAAAATGAATGAACGCTAACATATATTAAATATATTTGACTCAACTCGAATTCGCCAATTGCCAGATTGCTCCTCCCACCTTTTCTACCCTTTACGAAAGAGAAAATCAGTAGAAGAGAACTTACTACAGGTGAAATAACTAACGTGCCACGCTCGAGTTGAAATGAATTAAATTTCCCAACCCCATCTGAATTGGGTTCCATCCGTGTTTCGTGGTCTGGCCAATTTCCGAATGTAATCGCTCATCCAATACCACTATACGGTGTTTGAGTAACTACTACCAAGAGTTTAAATTGATGAGTATGATAGAAAAATCACTACTTCAGTAGCCTTCATACTAGCTTTTACTTCCATCTTTTTAGTATATCGAGTATAATTTTATCTTGGAAAATCCATGATGACGAAATATTGTTTGGAATATTTTGAATTTAATTGATGGTGGACTTAGGAAGTCAAAAAGAGTATAATTATGCCTCAAGATCTTGAAGTCATCAGGTCCGAAAGTATAAGAATCTCTTGAGTATACCCTATTTTATTCATTTTTATCCTCTTATATACAATATTCTCCTGACAGAGCATCCAGTGATTTTATTCATTTCGAAACATAATATGACGTTCAGAAGAATGGAGATCCCATCTTCAAAACAATGACGTATTTCGGAGAACATGGGGAAGACTACTGTGGAGTGGACATCGAAAATCTTCAGCATCACCAAAGCAAACTCTGAGGGAAGATTATATTGAAAAGTAAAAGATATCAGTTGGGGAAAGTGAGTTTCTATCAAATGTTCAACCCCATATCTTCACTGATTTTACATTTAAATATATTTTCGTTCGAGGTTCCATAAGTCACATCTACGGGTTTTGTAATTCACTGTTTCTATAGTTCCACAGGAACATATCCTGTGAAGATTGATCAAAGTAATATCCAACCAATCTGTGTCCCATATTCCATCCAAATCAATCAAATCTCTTATTGTTATTCAGAATCAAACAACCAAACGCAAAGTTTCAGATTTATAATATCGGCAGGAAAGAAAAATTGATTAATCAGAATTTTATTTATGATATTCTCATCAGGAAAATTTTCAATACGTATTTAGTGATTAGTTGGTACAGGTATGTCGATGATATATTTGTTTATTTTGATACCAAGAAAGCTAACTTGGAAAATTATCTTCAGAAGTTAAATGATCAACACGATTCGATTAAATTCACTTATGAAATAGAAAAAGATAACCAGTTGGCTTTCTTGGACAAACTTGTCATCAGAAATAGTAATTCCTTAGAATTTGATGTTTACAGAAAGAACACTGCCACAAGTAGGTATATTCCTTCGGACTCTTTCCGTTGTCCACAATAAAAAGTGTTTAGTTTACATTTCCTACTTCACTGATTAATTAGTTTTTCTCTGAATGTAAGGAAGTTTCAGAAAGATAAAGCTCTCATAAGGAAATTAACTACTTTAAATGGTTATAATGATAGTATAGTGGATAAGTTAATCAATAGATACAGATATACGGAAAAATTGTCCAATGCCACTCTTCTCAAACCGGAAGAAAATAAAAGCAAAATTCGTTACTTTATCTTTCGATCCGCGATACACCGAAGTATTGGAAAAAATATTCAAAAATATCAACATAGAAGGAGCCCAAAAATCAAATTCAACTTTAAAAACCTTACCCGAAAACACAAAAGACATAGTTAACGCGTTGGATTAAAGTGGCATATATAAAATTAGTTGTGAAGATTGTGAAAAGAAGTATGTTGGACAAACTAAACGATCTGTTAGAAACTAGATTGAAAGAACATAAGGCACATCTGAAATACGGACGACCAGGAAAATCTTATGTTGCCCAACATGCTTTGATCAAGGCCATAGAATAGATTCTGAAAATGTAGAATTGATGAAAAATGTTAGAAACGAGAGTACATTGAACGCTTTTGAGAGTATCTACATAATGAAATGCAAACATGCAAACAGGACAACGGTCCTGCTCCGTTCAGCCTACTCTACAGTTTGTTAGAATAAACACGCCCCCTAATAACGCGTTCGACCATTCAGGATGCTCGATTCGTCAAACTCGTCTAGTAGCAGGGATATATTAAGTACAAATTATAGAGCTATGTACATATTTACTTAGTGTACTATCATCTCCTGACGATGACAACTTAGTTGGCGAAACGTGCGTCGAGTATTCGAAATGAAGTTTTGGTATAGTGGTGAACAGTGTATTTTAGTGATTAGTAGAGTTAGACAAATATGCATATTGAATATTTTGATTTTTATGTAAAATTAATGTTTTCTACACATCTGTCGAACAATTGGCATAAAATGTAAATAACTGCATACACAAACCGTTTTGTTAATATTCGATATTTCATTGATTCTTTCAGATATCATAGAAATAACCAAAATTTTAGATGACTGCATTGAATTGAACATTTTCTTAAAATAACATCAGTTACATTAGTTAACTGATGAGGAACGAACTTTATACGACAAAGTACATTGCTCAGTTTGCTGTAAAGCTGTGGGTTTTATAGTTTCAATCAATGATAAAGCGGCAAATTAAAATGAATAATAACTTTTTTTACTTGATGACGATATTTTCATAGATATTCATGTTTAGATCACATCGGTCTCAAATAGATCAATATGTTGAAACTATAGTATATATTATATAAAAGAAAATGAAGTTGAAGTTGCCAGGCGGCAATCAGCAATTATTACAACAGAGTTTTCGAAAATTATTATCGCAGAAAAAAGGAACAACGAGGATTTATGTAGGGTTCAAGCATCCTCCAACATAGCTCGATCGAAGTTATCAAATGATATTTTCGTCTCATTTCTTCACAAATACTGCTAGATTTGTGGGAGGGGTAGGACTCTTGATACATAAAAGTCACATCCAAAATATACTTCAAATTAGCAGCATAAGTTCCAGAGTCTGCTATGTGGTACTAAAACTAAATGATCGATATAGTATCAAAATTATACAAGCCTATGCACCCACATCCACTCACTCAGATGAGGAAGTTGAGGCCTTCTATGAGGATGTAACTAAGGCAATGTCAAACTCTTTAACATATTTCACTATACTAGCCGGTGACTTCAATGCCAAACTTGGTAAGAAGCAAGACGAAACAGAAACGTCTTTGGGCTGACATGGAATTGAAGAAAGAAACGACAGAGGAAACCTTCTATTGCAGTTCTTGCTACACAATCAACTAACAGCAATTTATACATTCTTCCAAAAAGCAGAACATCGCAAGTGGACATGGAGCAGTCCAGATGGAAAGACGAAAAACGAAATCGACTTTATTATTACAGATAAAAAAGCAATAATTACTGATGTAACTGTACTAAATAGATGATCTGTAGGAAGTGATCATAGAATGGTAAGAGCAATAGTGTCACTGAATCTAAGAAAGGAGCGAACGAAATTGATTAACAAACAAAATAATAAAAAGTGGACGAATGCAGATGACATCGAAGAATATCAGAAGACAATAGAAGAGAATCGTGAAAACCCTGATGAAATGAGCATTGAAAAATTAAACGACAACATAGTCAAATCAATCTACGAAGCTCAGAAAAAACATTGCCCGAAATCAATGAACAACGAGGGGAAGTTAACGACGTATACTAAACAATTAATGAAACAAAGAAGAGAACTGCTAGGAAGACATTCACATCATAGAGACCAAATAAGACAACTAAGCAAAGATATAACAAAAGCTGTAAGAGCCGACGCCAGAAAATACAATAAAAAATGGATAACCAAAACCATAGAAGAAAATGAAAACATGAAAATACTTCAAAACAAACTGAGTTTGGGAAAAACAGAAATAGTTAAATTACAAAATGAAAGGGGAGAAGTAACAAACGACAGAAGGGAGATAATCAAAATTGTCGAAAATTTCTATACCAGCTTATACAGTGACCAACACCAAGCCGGAATATTAAAAAATGCACCTCCTTTACCTCATATAGTAAACCAGGGATCAGAGGATATTCCAACAATAACTGAAAATGAAGTTTTAAGATCGCTTAACGAAATGAAGAACAATAAAGCACCAGGTGAAGACGGCATCGTTGCAGAAGCTATAAAAATGGGAGGAAAACAACTACTTAAGTCCATAACTCGACTTTTCAACAAATGTCTAGATGAAGCAACAACCCCAGAGAAGTGGAACAACGCCATCATTGTTATTATGCACAAAAAGGGTAATATCACCGACCTACAAAACTACAGACCAATTAGTCGGCCTACACATCTTTATAAGCTTTTTACTAAAATCATAACAGCGAGACTGACGAACAAACTGGATTTATATCAGCCAAGAGAACAAGCGGGCTTTAGAGCTGGATATGGAACAAACGACCACTTACAGGTTATAAAGTCACTGATAGAAAAATGTGTGGAATACAATAAACCTCTTGTACACAGGTTTGTAGATTATGAAAAAGCATTCGATTCCATAAATCACTACGAAATGCTTGAAGCTCTTGCCGACTGTTGTATAGATCATCGATATATCTCCCTACTACGACATATCTACGAACACGCAACAGCAAAAGTGAGACTTCAAGAAAAAACAAACCAGTTTAAAATCGAAACGGGTGTCCGTCAGGGCGATATAATATCTCCCAAGCTCTTCACAACTTTATTAGAGTATATGTTTAAAAAGCTCGAAATGGGAAATAGAGGCATACGTGTGGATGGGGAAATGCTAAATCACCTGGGTTTCACCGACGATATTGTGTTGATCTCAGATAGCCTAGATGAGGCATACGAAATGCTCTCAGAGTTGTCAAGTATCTCCCAACAAGTTGGATTAAAGATCAATACCGCTAAAACAGAATTCATGACTAACTTAGTCCCCAGCTGTAACTTAAAACTAAGGGAAAATGAAATCCAATTTGTAACCTCATATAAATATCTAGGGCACGAAATACGAATTGGAAGAGACAACCTGACCTGTGAACTAAGCAGACGAATAGGATTGACCTGGGCTGCCTTCGGAAAATTACGACACATTTTCAAGTCTGATATTCCAATAAGTCTTAAACGCAAAGTTTATGATCAATGTGTCCTTCCGGTACTGACATATGGCTCCGAAACACTAAAACTTACCCAAAGGACTGTCAACAGAATAAAAGTGACCCAACGAACCATGGAAAGATCCATGTTGGGAATAAGCCTGAGAGATCGGTTTTCAAATGAGGAGATACGAAGAAGAAGTAAGGTTACAGATGCTGTAGATAGGGTCACACGTTTGTAATGGAACTGGGCAGGCCATGTCGCAAGAATGTCAGAAAACAGATGGTCAAAAAAGATATTGGAGTGGCGCCCTAGACACGAAGCCTTCAGAAGCAGAGGCAGACCGCCAACAAGATGGACGGACGACATAAAAAGGATCTCCACAAATTGGATTCAGGATGCCCAAGACCGGTCAAATTGGAAAAGGTTAAGAGAGGCCTATGTCCAGCAGTGGACGAGATGAGGCTGTGAAAGAAGAAGAAGACTGCTAGATCAATATTCTAAGCGGCAGAACATTGTGGACAAAACAAAAGTTATTCCATACGAAAAATTGGAAAAATATTTCTTCATGTGTGCATTAATGTTTTGTCAGGCCGGTACAAGGTGAATTTGATTATTGGAGTATTGATCAATAACTTACTACAGTTGCACTCAATTGCTTGAAAATATTTAAAATATATTTAATTAACATAATGAAGAATGTTATTCGAGGAATAACCTTCTGTAGAATTTTAAATATCCTCCCTTGAAGGAGCTGGATTTTTCGATCCAACCTTCAAATTCACCGTCAACCGGGGCCACGGTGAATTTGAAGGTTGGATCGAAAAACCAGCTCCTTCAAGGAAAGATATTTAACATTTTACAGAAGGCTGAATATTGCTAATTGAATAAAATTCTTCATTTTGTCTATACATACAGCGATAATTTCGCGGGTTATGATTGATTAGATTTGAAATATTTAATTAAACACTGCACGATTTCTGCTGGACGAGTTGTCGAATTTCTACTTTCCTGTAGCTGTGCGTCATGAAGAGCTCTCAGTTTTAATGTCAGACTATGATTGAGACCCTATATGATTGATGCAGGTAAAACTTCAAACATCTTTCATCTAAATCTGATACATGTCACTTGTTCGGCCCATTTTATTAACAGCTTCCTTACATAAATGATTTGGTATTCAATGTAATAAAAGACCTTCTCGAATTGCTTCAAGAATTCAACTGATTAATGACAGACTACTAGATACTCCCATCCTACCACATGCGATTCCAACAAGATGGTGAACGTGTTTAGATTCAAGGTTTTTTGTTTACGGAAATAAAAACTGTTCTCCTTGAATTATTTGAAGATAGCTACCATGCTCTTCCTCATACACAAAAAATTAAAAATAAATTCAATAACAAATATTATATGTTTTTGTGTTGAAAACATAAACTCAATTCGTATCGTCATACAAAGATGTAAATAGCAAAACTTCATTAACTCAATTCGTATCGTCATATAAAGATGTAAATAGCAAAACTGGAACGCGAATAATCAAGAAAAGGGTTACAAGTATAACAAGTTTTTTTTCAATTCAAACATTTAAAGAAGAGTCGAATGTTTCGAACAGAAAATTCTTCGAAAATCTTAATGTGTCACCAGACATTTTGCCAAATATTTCCATATATGAGTATATGTATTTCGACAAAGACACGTTCTTGTAATGGAAATTTGGGAAACATTTAATAATATACTATTTCAATGCGTAGTTTATATATCGATATTTATATGTAATATTAATTCGATTGAAAGTGTACATAAGAATAAATAAAATGTGAGCGAAATACAAATAATATTTTATTTATTCTTGTGTAAACTATGGAGTGAAATTTACGCATATTTTATACGTTAATTAAGGAGTTTCTTTTACATAATTACGTGTATAAACACATTATTGTAAATGCATCTTTGCCTAAATTCAGTGATTAGTTCAAAATTATCTAATTTAAAGAGGAATTCCATTAACGCTTTGCGTTGAACTAAATCAAAGCCACAAAATTTATCTCCGAAGAAAAATGGATTCATAAATGAATTATATTCTCCCCAAAGTTATATGTGATTAAAAACTTTATGTTTGGTTCAAATACATGAAAAAAGATGAATCAAAAGCAAACATATACGATACAAAGGTTACAAGTCACCAATAACTTGAATCTCATTTAATTAAACACATTGATTTTCATCGAAAACACGCCGAACATACTGTTTCTGAAATATATTCGATATACAAAGTTGTATTTGCTCATCGTAAAGTTTGTAAGTGGGTTTCGCCGCGAAATGAGAAAAGCAAATATATATAGGGTGCTTCAATTTAATGCGGGGTTGGATGTTTGTCGAACATATTTTCCGGTAAACAAATATGTATGAAATTTCATTAAAGG